>CM034146.1:848621428-849221428 GCA_019776745.2 Taxus chinensis | reverse complement strand
TTCAACACTTTGAGAATGAGCCAAATCTGGCTTTTACAGTGCAAGCCACGACCCTAGGAGAGAGAAACGCGGGAAAACGTGGGGAAGATTCAACCATTGACCAAAACACAATCAAAACAGCATGGGAATCCTTACAAGCCCATCCCCTGACATTTTTAGCCATGCTGGGAGAGAATGCGAGCTATTCTTTATTAAAAATGGTGGTTGAAACGCCATTTCTGTCCATGACCACGTGCCAGAGGAATTTTTCAATTTTTCCCCTCTAAACTCCATCAAAATACAAAATGACCCTGGAATATTGTAGATAATTTCACCAGATTTCCATTGATATAAAGAACGCGAAAAAATGAGCTTTGGATCGAAAGATATGGCTGTTTGAAATTTTAGGGAAAAACAGGGCCAAATCGGATTGACGGGCAATTTTTTTTAAAATTTTCACTTTTTGGTCATTTGGAAAATTTTCCAAAAATTCCCCGCATTTCACCATTTCAGGTGCCACGTGGCATGCTTTGATTGGGCGTGGGCCTTCTGCTTCATTTTTCTTTGTTTTGCCCTTTGGAAAAATTTCCAAAAATTCCCCGCCGGGCCTATGAGTTGAGGACACATGGCATCACATGATTAGGCGTGGACCTTTCCTTCCTGACTTGTTCGCTAGCCTGATTGATATTTTGGCCAATCCTGCTTCATTTTCCTTTGTTTTCCCATTTGGAAAATTTTCCAAAAATCCCCCGTCGGGCCGGACACGTGGCATAACACGATTGGCTAGCGGGGGGCCGCGGGCCAAAAACTTCCTTTTGAAAATTGTCAAAACACTTCGCCAAAATTTTAACCTTCTCCCCCGCCCTCTAAAACTCCGATGCCATAGGAAACATGGCGCAATATTATTGGATGCGTGCCTTCCCTCCAAAATTTCCACGTGCCAACACTTTGTCAAATTTTGTAAATTCCTCCCCTGGACACGTGGCATCATCTGATTCACCGACGGGCCTGGGGGGAAAATATTCCTTTTGAAAAAATTTTCCAAACACTTGGTGAAAATTCCAAGTTTTCCTCTGACCCCCGCCACTTCCTTGGACACGTGGCAGCATTTTATTGGATGCGGGCCTTTCAGGGGAAAATTTCCCACAAAAACTTTGCACTGGGCCATAACTTCAAAAATACATGGAATTAGGAGGAAAAATTTACCTTTCTGGAAAGATAGGGAAATAGCTTTATCCAATGGTGCCATTTCCAAAAAGGTTTGAGTCCTTGAAAATCAAAAAATTTTGACTGAGGCACAAAAGAGGGAAGAATGAAAGGATGTTAGCCACAAAAATGAGTAAGGGGCACTTTTTGGATAACAATTTTTGCGACTCAAAGGGGTCATATGCCTACTGGATGAAGTTACCAGTTTCCTGAAGCCATCCATTGGGCATGGAGTCATTAAATTCTCTGTTTGGTACCCCAACTGACTAGAACATTGCAAGGAGGAAGATGGAGGGTGGAACATCACATGGTAGGAGTAAGGCCTGCAAGACACATCTTCTAGGAACAACAAGCTTGTGCCAAAGCACTTAGGGAAAGCAAAGCTAATATACAACAAAAAAATGTGCATAAGCACTTGGAGGAATGGAAATCTAAGCTAATATGTACAAGGTGGAGAGTTCCCTTCAGTAGAAATGTTTTAGATAGACCCCATTGACTGGAATCTACAGTTCTTCACCATCCAATGAAGATAATTAGAAATCATTACTGTCCTTGCACTTTTTGACCATGTATGGGCCACTCCAAATGGCATCAAATTTTGAATGCCTTCCCGGTTTAGCTCTATCTGCGTCCCATTTTATCACTATATCTCGAACTTGGAAAGGTCTATCATTGGCCTTCTTATCAAAGGTCTTCTTTATCAAATCTTGATCCTTCTCCATTGCTCGGGATGCTTGATTTCTGATTTCTTGGAGCTCCATCAATTATGCATATCTAAATTACATGGGCTCAAACTCCAGCAACTCCAACTGTTTCATGAGTTCCAATGTTGGCAACTCAAGTGACATGGGAAAAATTGTCTCTCTCCCATAAACAAGCATAAATGAAGAGTTACATGTAGATCTCTTGGGAGTTATCCTATTATCCCATAAGGCTGATTTCAACTTAGTATGCCAAGATCTCTGATTTTCATCAAGAGTCCTCCTAATGATCCTCAACAAGTTCTTATTTGTATATTCAGTCGGGCCATTATCCTGAGGGTAATAGTTTGATGAAGTTCCTAGGTAGATCCCATTCCTTAACAGCCCATTCAGTCACCTTGGACCCAATAAATGTCAATGCATTATCTGATATTATTGTAGCAAGTATGCCAAATCTGGTTGATATTTCCTCCTAGAAATCCAGGATGCTAGATGCATTTGCTTCCTTGAGTGCTTACTGCTTCAGTCCACTTGGTGAAATAATTTGTGGCTGTTAAAATCCATTTGTGCCCTTGGCTTGAATTGGGATTAATGACTCCAATGAAGTCCAAACCCCATTGCATGAATGGAAGGTCAATTTAAATTGGATGCAATGGAAGGGCAGCCAACCTCTCTTTACCTATGAAGAATGCACAGTTCTTACACCTCTTGATCCATGCATAACAATCACTGAAAATCTTGGGAGAATAATAGCTAGCCCTCATGATCTTTAGAGCTATCACTCTTGGTGAAAAATGACCACCAGCTGGTCCACCATGGAACTCTTCCAACATCCTATGAATTTGATTTGTACCAATGCATCTCAGCAGTACTCCATTCACATCCCTTTTGAACAAAACACCATCAACAAGGGCATATATGGACAGCCTGCAATCTGAAGTGTCTTCTTTTGGTCTTGTTCATCTCTAGATGGCATAAACATGTGCTTAGGAAGTGCATTATGTCTTGAGTCCAACAAGGAATGGGAACACCATTATTTTCCTCTTGAGTGCTCCCTTGCTCATGGCTATCTTGCAATGCCAAAATAGCCTCCTTCTCATTGCATGCTTCCTTTTGTTTTCCTCAAAATAAGCTGCTCACACAATCCTTTTCCTCTTGACCAACTTGGTGACTTTGAGCTCTATGTCATACTCCATGACAACGAGTAATCCAACCTACCCTTTTTTCATTCAATTCTTTGTTGACGAGGAAGTCCTTAACTCCCGCATGAGAAACCAACAACTGAACCTTGTTGTTTGAAATTAGATGCTTGGATTTTTTCAAGCTCCTAATTACTGTAAGAACATGCTTCTCAATGAAGGAATACTTCACCTCATAGTCCTCCAAGATTTGGCTAAAGAAAGCAATTGGCTGCTCGTCATTGTCTTTGTTCTACTATACCAAAATTGCAGAAACATTATCATCACCCCCAAATGCATAGAGGATGAAATCCTTGGAGAAATCCGGGTTGATTAGAGTTTGGGATTGAGAGATGGCTTCTTTGATTACTTCAAAACTTTCCTTGCCTTCTGTGCTATCCATTTGTAAGTCATGCTTTTCTTTAACATCTTGGTGATAGGCTTGACAAGGGCTTCAAATTTTGGTACGAACCTCTGAACAAAATTTATTCTCCCCAAGAAAATTTGAAAGGCATTCTTGTGGCTTGGAAATGGTAGTGCTTTTATGGCTTCAACTCTTTTTGAATCAATTTCTAATCCTTCTTTGGAGACAATGTGGCCAAGAAGTTTTCCTTCATGGGCTAGAAAAATACACTTTTTAGGATTCAAGGATACTCCAAATCTTCTGCATCCTTTGGAACACTTGCCTCAAATGAAAGAGGTGGTCTACTGTATTTTTTGAAAAAACAGTGATATCATTAAGATATATTACCACTATGTTGTTAATCAAATCTTTGAACGCCATGTCCATTGCTCTTTGGAAGGTAGCTCTAGCGTTGGAGAAGCCCAAATGGAATTTTCCTGTATGCATAAGTTCCCCATTTGGTTGTAAAGGCTGTCTTGAACTGATCTTCTTCCTTCACCATAATCTGATTGTACCCCGAATAGCCATCAATTAATGAAAACCTCTCAGAGCTAGCAATAACCTACAAAATCTGCTCCATGGATGGAAGTTGGTAATGATCCTTAAGAGATGCTCTATTTAAATCTCTGAAGTCAACACACAATCTGATTTCCTCCACTCTTCTTTCTAATTAGAACCAAGATTGGCTACCCAACTATAATGCTTGATAGGGAATATGATTATTGATTCTATCAACTTATTCAATTCTTTTCTCATGAGAGGCTCCATGTGTGGATTGACTGGCCTTTGTTTTTATCTGATGGGTCTAGTACTTGGGTCTAATTCGATGGTGTGTTGAGCTAATTTGGGATTGAAACCTTTCAAATCTTCATAGCTCCAAGAAAACATATCAAGGGAATTTTTGACAAAGCTATATGAACTCATACCTTTCTTGCTCAGTTGTCATTTTACCAATTTGGAGTGATTTGCCTTCTTCCAACGAGATGGACACCGAATCTTCTCCCCTGACTTGGTTGTTTGTTTTCTCCTTCCTAAACTAATCATTAGGATTGAAAATGGACTCCAAAGTAATAAGTCCCTTTGGTATTTTGTTAGTTCTCAGTTATACCACTTGGTTACCATACTGCTGCTCCAACTTTTCCTAATTTTTAGCTGAGAACTCAGCTTCTTCTTGCAAGAAATGAATGATTTGCTGATCATTTTCAAACACTTGCCAACTTACATTGTTGTCTTGTACTGAAGGCCTCACAATCATGTGGATGTTTGGTTGTACCTTGTATTTTCGAATGCTTTCAAAAACGTCAAAGGATGCCCTAACTACTGTAAGCCTGTCAACAGCTTGGTTCTCTTTTCTAGGAATGAATTTTATCCCAAAACCCTCAAAATATTCAATGCGGTCCCACACCCTATTTTTGTAGCTCTTGAGTAGATCATTCTTAACAAAAAGCTGCCCCTTAACTTGGTTTACAATCAACTCACTGTCACCAAAGACTTGTAAGTTCTTTGTTCATCTCTTGATTGACCAATGCAACCCTTGTATCAAGGCTTCATATTCAACAGTGTTATTAGAGCATGCAAACTGAAATCTAAAAGTTGAATAATACTCTAACTCCTGTGTGGTGAAACAAGCATAGCTCCCCCTCATACACCTTGTTTACTCCTTGATCAATAAAAAAAACAACTTCCATACCTCATTTTCATCCTTGTGTTCTAGCTTGCTTATGTTAAGAATAGGTTGATTTTCTTCATACATGCAATAGACTCCTAACTTATATTATTCTATTTCTTGATAAGGATCAAAATCATGCACCTTGTTTGCCCATTCATCAAGAGTTAGGTCTGGGATACTCCCGACCTTGGTGTCAGCTTCATTAGTTCTTAGATAATTCTCTTGATCAAAAGCTAAACAATTTTTATTGATTTGGCTTGGAGTGTAAGTCTCAATGTGAAAGTTTACAATAGGCTTAGATCTGATTATGGCCTTGGTTCCATATCTCGTTCTGAACAATATGTGTGACCAATCAGCAGATAAGTAACCTCCAATCTTGGATGTGAAATCCCTTGACAGACATAGGGAAAAGAGTGGTGTAAGGTCTATTACTGAGACATCTTGTAAAACAAAAAAGTTGGGGCAGGCATGTAATGTAAGAATCAAGTTTTTTATCACTCCAACTGTTGTTACTTCTGTCCCATCCAATTGCACTACTCCCTTTGGATATGACTTCATACTAAATTCCCAACTAATCAGCTATTTGCTTAGGCATTACTGAACTACTTTCTTCGTAATCAATCATGCAGTTGTGTACTAATTGATTTCCAATGATCAATGAAACATAGAATGGAGGGGGTTTCAACACTTTAACTTGATATCCTCCATGATTCCCTTCAGGCTGGGTAGCATTTATGAGCACCTTTTCTCACATTTGGACCTGCTGATTTGAAGTTGACCAGTCCCTCATGGCAACTTGTAGCAAATCTCTTTGGCCTGGGATAGATAGTGATTCCCACATTGATATGTTTACATTTGTCTTCTTCATCTGATCAATGATGTTGAATGGAGATGAAGCATCTCTCTACTATCCCTCAGCCTGAACATTCATTTCTTGCACATGGGCAACAGACAATTGGCATTTGAGTTGTCTTAGGAGCTGTCATAGGCAGACCTTGCATGTTTGGGGACTGCACTTTGCTTGCCAATAACTTGTGGAGTAGTAGGATGTTGTGGATTACTTGGAGCCAATGGTTGTTCTTCACCAAAATTTCTCCTTTTTGACCTTGTGTTGGCTGCAACACTTTAGGAAGCTATTTGATTCATGCCAAAAAAATCTTCTGCCTACCAGTTTATAAGTTTGGTATCATTTGGAGCTGATTACTGCTAGAGTGTTTCTCATTGCTAGTCATTTCTTTGACTACCTTCACCCTCTACACCAGTAGTTGTCACCATTAATTCTTGATTTAAGGCACCTTTGAAACACATAGACTGGTTGCGAGTTTCATTGCATGGGAAACACCAATCATACTCTTGAGCTATGTTGTTTTACATTGGTACTAATGCCTTAGAGGTAGATATAGCATTGGAATTATAGGGCTGAAATGGTCGGTTGGTAGGAGGTCTTACTTGGTTTAGGTTTACAACTGGATTGGGTGGTCTTTGAAACTGGTATGGCTTCCTATTAGGCTAATCTTGAAGCTAGAAAGGAGGTATAAAACCTTGGGCTTGCTGCCTCTTGAGTGTAACTATCTCATTACCTAAATTTTGCAGTTGCTTCATGACTTCTTGAAGTTCACTTGAGGCAATAGAAGATGAAGTAGAAGCTTCACTTGAATTTTGATTTCAAGGAGTGGGAGTAGGAGCTAAATTAGGTGTTTGATTAGTGTTTGGGCTCTCTAAACTTGGAAATAGTGGCATTGGAGGCCTAAGAGTTAACTTTCCAGCTTGAATCAAACAATGTTCAGCTCTAATGGCAAAGCTATAAGCAATGGGGATAGTTGTGCCTCTCATCGATTGAATCAACATAGAAACATAAGAATTCAAATCTTTAAGGTAATATAGAAAAGCAACCTTCTGCTACTGGCCTTTTTGCCACTGGACTTCTCTCCCAAGTCCTTTGAAATCTGAAGTTGAAGTCAGTCAACTGCTCATTGGGAGCTCTCTTGATAGTTGTCAGCTGTTCCAAAAGGGACAAGTTGTCTCCCTTTTCTCCAAACTACTCATGGAGGGCTATACGTAGCTGGTTGCAATTTTGGATAGAACTTTAGGCAAGAATTCTGAACCATTGCAAATCTTTCCCTTTGAATGAAGATGCCACCAATTTGACAGCAACTTTCATCTCATTGATCTCATGGATTGCACAAATGTTAGCAATATCCTTAACATGATTACCAGGAGTGGTCTGATTCTCTCTAGTAAAGTATGGGATGTTCTCCAATGCTGCAATTAGGATTGGATTTTGTGCATTAAGAGAAACTGGGATGTTTCCAGTTAAATTGACATAGGGGTTGTTTTGTGCCATTCTGATTTGGGCCTTAGAACCCTTGTTGATTGAATGAAAGGCCTCCCAGGTGCAGGAGTTGATAGAGTTCTGTTTGGTGGAGATGGAGACCTTTGAATTCTCCTCCCTCTTTTCATTCTTCTTGGAGACAACTGAAAGAAAATTGAACAACACCTATTATTCTCTAAATGTTGACCTTGTGGTGATTCTTCTCATGAGTTTTTAGGTCTACACTGCTCAAAACTAGCTGATTATTTCTCCCTTGGAGTCACCAGATGTGCAATTCAGGGCTCTTTAAAGCTTGGAAACTTACAAAAAAATGCACATCAATTTGTTGCAATGAAGATGATGACCTCTAAGGTCCCACTGGGCGTGCCAAAACTATTGTTGCAAATCAGTAGTACCCCTGGATGTTGATCAGACTTTTAGTTTGACATCTTGGACATCCAGTGTGATTGTACAACATTGAATCCTTTCCCCAAGTGTGGGAATTGTAAAATGGGAAAGGAATCTCAATATTAGAGGCTGGTTACTTAACTCCTCTAAATAGATGTATTACTTGCAATTTATACAGAGGTTTCAAACTCAAAATCATACTCTAAATTCCAAAGTGGACAGATATGGAGAATGCAAAAAAAAACTAAAACTAGTGCTAATAAGGTGATACACCAAAGGAGTGGTGAGCATTTTTTACTTTTGCAAATTTACATAGTTCATAAAAATACAACAAAAACTTCATGCACAAATTGATAACTGTAATGGAGGGTTAGAAATGAATCAAACAACATAGACAAAGGATTAAAACTCATTCACAGAGCCTATATTGTCATTTTTTACATCAAAAAACCACTTGCATTATAACACCTGAGAGGTAAAAGCAGGTTGTAGTCTTAGAAAAGGTCTGGTTTTCCAAAAAATCACTTTTTAAAGTGACAGAGGGAGCCTGCAACAGATGAAAAAATGTTCCCCTTGAAAAAGAGCCAAATCTAGTTTTTTACAGTGTAAAAAACAAGCCCATGAGAGAGAAACACGGGGAAAACGTGGGAGAGCTCCAACCACTGACCAAAAATGTGATCATAATATCATGGGCATCCTTACAAACCCATCCCCTAACATTTTTCACCATGTTGGGAGAGAATACGAGCCATTCTCCATTAAAAACGGTGGTTGAAATGTCATTTCTGTCCATGACCATGTACCAAAGGCGTTTTTCAAATTTTCTCTCTCCAAACTCCATCAAAATGCAAAAATAACCACCAAAATCTTGTAGAAAATTTCACCAGATTTCCATTGATATAAAGAACATGAAAAAATAAGCTCTGGATTGAAAGATATGACCGTTTGAAATTTTAGGGCAAAATCAGACCAAATCGGGTTGGCGAGCAAAAATTTTAAATTTTTTCCACCATTTTTGCATTTGGGAAAAATTCCCCAAAAATCCCCCACGACTCCGCCATTTCGGGTGCCACCTGGCATGCATTTTGATTTGGACATGGGCCAATCTGTGTTTCATTTCCCTTTATTTTCGCCATTTGGAAAATTTTCTAAAAAACCCCCGCCGGGCCAATGAGTTGAGGCCACGTGGCACGTGCTGATTGGACACGGGCCTCTCCTTTTAAATTTTCCATGCGGGATTTTCCTGAGCTTTGCTGCCACTGGACACGTGGTGAAATTCCATTGGTTCGCGCTCGGGGGGGCGATTTTCCCTTTAAATTTTCCTTGCGGGCTTTTCCTGAGATTTGCCGCCACCTGACACGTGGCACAATTCCATTGGCCGCGGGCCCGCTGCAAACATTTTTCCTATTCATTTTATCTTTTGGGAAAATATCCCAATCTCCTCCCGCACTCCGCCGTTCTGGGTGCCCATGGACATGTGGCATAATATAATTGGTCGCAGGGGCCGTGGGCCAAAACCCTTTTTCATTACCTTTTACCAAAACACTTCGCCAAAATTCTAAATTCACCTCCGCCCTCCACTTTTCCAGCCTCTAGTTACACATGGCACAATATAATTGGGCATGGGCCTTCTTCATTAAAATTCTCCCTGCGCCAACACTTAGTCATTTTTCAAAATTTTCCCCATGGACACGTGGCGCCATTCTATTCGCCGGCGGGCCTGCGGGGGCAAATTTTCCTTTTTGAAATTTCGCCAATTACTTGGTAAAAAACCAAGTTTTCTTCCAACCCCCGCCACTTCCTTGGACACGTGGCAGCATCTCATTGGCTGTGGGCCTTTCAGGGGAAAATTTCCCACAAAAACTCCGCCGAGCCATAACTTCAAAAATACATGGAGTTAGGAGAAAAACTTTACCTTTCTGGAAAGCTGAGAAAGAACTCTATCCAATGGTGCCATTTCAGAAAGTTTTGAGTGTCTGAAAAGCAAAAAATTATGACTAAGGCACTAGAGAGGGAAGAATGAAAGGAGTTAGCCACAAAATACACACACACACACATTCATATAGCTATGCATTGATTTGTATTTTCTTTCTTACAAAAACCAGATTTACTATGGGTGGCCAGCATAAGGTGATTATGTATATAACTGTGTGTGTGTTATTATTTAGTTATACCGGTTTGGCCTTATATGATAAACTAGGCTCTATTGAAAAAATGTGGCCACCGTTTTTAAAAAGGAAAAGGGTCGCTGTGAATAATATGTGGATTGATATTGGTGGGGGGCGGGGGCACCCCACTCATATTATATAAAATGGTTGGGGTGGGGGCGCTGCCCCCACCCCATTTTGTTTTATTAAATCCAACCATGGCCCATTTGGGCCCAACAAATATGAAATCCCACTTAAATTTATTTTAATACACACATAGCTAATCTGGTTATATGGATTGCCATATTAATTTGTTACACACACACACACACACATATTTCATTTAAACATATAATTATAATTTACATAAATTTATATCTATAAATTATATAAATATACATTGTTTTTATTTTGTTATTTTCAACAACATAAATTTAAGTAGGTTATTTATCGAGAAACATATAGAGGCATATGTGATTTACTTAATTTAGATGCATGTATTCACATATGTAATAATAGTTGGAATTAATGGTTTTTTTTTTCATTTAAACTAAATGCAAGTAAGGAAATGGACATGCTTCTAGGTTTGATAAAGATTACTTAAATTTCCACAAAGTTGAGTTTACATTATTGAGAAAATATAGCAACCATAGTAAAATCCTACAATTTTAAGCAACACTAAAGAGGAAGAACAAGAATAAGAGCTTCACCATGACAACCTTCTTTTCATTTTTTCATGTAAATGGAATATTGCAAGATAATTTTAAAGGAAACACCAAAACATATACTCCTTTACAAATCCATTTCAAATGAGGATAGTTTCCATTGATAAATCATATGAACTCTTGATATGAATTTACAAGTTTGGAGGAGATATAATAACAAACAAGTTGCAAATTCACATGCCTCTTTCCAACCTAGATATTTTTGAATAACAATACAAATATGATTTCTATAATACATTTAGAAGAGGATAAATATTTAAAAAGTAGGTTGGAAACCCTCTTAAAACATGGGAACAACATATTCAAATATTTCAAGATAGCTCCCTCTTTAATCATATATATTTCCAACTTAATAATGCAACTAAGTTGGGATAATGCATCTACGAGATTCCTTCCCCCCAATGTTTTTACAATACCAATACAATGCACTCCACACAAGGAGGAAAAAAAATTAAAACTTTACAACTCTTTCTCTTGGTCTTACAAAAAAATGTAACAATATACACGGCCTCAACTTGAGATCCTTTAAAAAAATTATCTTCCAGTCACAAAAAAGGGAGTGGAGTAGAAAACACTCTCCACCCAACAAAAATTCCAATGAGGGGAGAAGCCATCCTCCTTATTGGCCCCTGAGCCCCAACAATAGAGTAATAGTCGATATTAAACAACCATAACAACTTATTAAGGGCTTCAACATTAGAACACTCAAACTAAGATTTCATGTAAAACATTCAACACCAAACACAATAGCACAAAATATAAATCCCAACACATAGGATTATAATCCAAGCCAAGGGAGGAGAGAATATATGGGGATCACCTCCATTTATGCCTCCCAAATGGGTTAGGTGTCTTCCTTAAAGTCCTCCAAAAACTACATCCACACAACCAAAACAAAACTCTTCTCCCTACCTCAGACTCTTATCTCTCTGTCAATCTCTTATCACTCCCTCAATCCAAAATATCACAAAGTAAGCAAGATATTCTTTCCTTATCTATCACCATAAGGTTGGAGACTCCTTAACTCTAGACTCCCACCACAATGTCTATACAAAATTCCATTGTTCCATCTCTCATAATGGTCCCCATTTTCCTTCTTCCACTCCATCATTGAGGTCATATTACACAAACATACAAAACTCAAACCTACTTTCCATTCATTTTACAAGTAAACATATAAAAAAGTAAAAATCAAATATAAGGGCATAGATCTTACCTTGCAGATCACACAGCTTCAAAAAATCTTCTAGCACAAGATTCCATCTTCTCCCAATCCTAGAAAGTCTCCCAAAATTCAACTCCAAAATCTCTCAAGCATAAGAAGTCCAAACAAATTCGTAAAATTATGCAACAAGTGTGGAAATAAAAACAAGTAGCCCAAAAAATATTTACACAATCATTCTCATAAATAGAAAGATGATTGAGAGGAGGGTGAGGTGGCTCTATGTAGGATGTCACATCACTTCTCCTAAAACTCCACATCACTAATGGTAAAACATCCAAGCATACCAAGGCTCAATAAAATGGTGGGACGTGAGAATATGAAACAATTTCCTTCCACACGTAAAAACTCTCACTCCATACTAGTAAGGACAATATTAAATGAGTTCATGTCATAGAAAGTGAAATAAATTTCTCCTTTTCTACCTTCCAAATCACATAATAAGGTCTAATTTTTAGCCCCCCCATCCTCATAGGTGTAGTTGGTAGGCGAGTTTAAGAAGATATGGGATAAGCTCTAACTTATCCGACAAGCCTCAAAACGTGGATTTAAAAGCCAAAATTCGAGATTTGAGAAAAGTAAGGTTGAGTACTCAACACCCAAATAGAATAGAATCCAACTTAAATCAATAATATCACAAGGAAAATATACCCCATATTAATTTCCAATTTGTCATATCTATACTTAACTCAATCAACATGGTTAATAACTTAAAACAAAGGAACATTACTTAAGTAATAACAAAATGAACAAATGCATTACAATAAATGAATACACATGCACAACTAAACATACTGAAAATGAAATGAATTAAAACCAACTATTAAAACCCCTTGGTGACACATTAAGGGTCACCCCCCCATGGGGACCTCCTAACAACTTAAACAAGAATACAACAAGACACATGAGACAAAGTTTCCAAGGTTACCTTATTGGAAATATCCAGTTTTCCTTCATTGTTAGTCTCCTAACTCACATCTTGTTCTCGTGATGTACTAAATTCCTGATAATGAATCAAATAATACCCGTTCATCCCCCACGGCCACTGTATTTAATACATCAAATAATAAAAACATACATGCACATCATTCGATAACATGATATACAATAACTCGGTAATCATCATTAGAGTTATGTGATTTTGTTAATTTATTGACAGTTTGTAAATATTTAAATTTTTACCATTTCATAAAAAAAAATGAGATCACATAGACTAGTCTATATCATCTAAAAAAATCATCATAAATCTAGAATCCAAATTATCAGTATACTATAAAGTAACAACACTGCATTACCATCTATCAGTATCTGTTAATTGTCCATATCATGCCTCGAGAAGTCCATATAATCATAACATACTAATAATTTCCATCTTTCGATATTTTCATAATCAAAATAAGATCATGATAATTTCCATATATAAACATGTATGCACATCAAAATACGATAATAACAATGTATATCTAACAATATATAAACATCAAAATATGATAATAATATCCACGTATATAGTCCAGATTAGATAAAAATCATAACAAGATAAACGTCAGAAGAGGACTGAGAACTATATCCCCCTCCTCTTGGACATTGACTTAATCTTAGAAGTTACTTAAAACAAGTGTGGGAAATGGGTCTGTAATAAATGTGGGGCATCCTCCCATAGTATTTTTTGTCTCATCGTACCGATCCCACTGAATCCACACCTGATCAATCTCATGTTCTCGAAGTCCTACGGTCCTACTATGCTCTAAAATGTGCATGGGACTCCACCATCACTTGTCCACTGCTCTATACACTGAGAATGCAGTTCAATCCAATATATGCGAAGGATTAGGTACATATATCCTAAGAATAGAAACATGGAGCACATCATGGATACAAGATAAGATGGGAGGCAAGGCTAAGTGGTAGGCTACGGGACCAATCCACTCTAATATCTCAAATGGACCCATAAATATACGGGCTATATTAGATCCTTTTCTATAATGGATAGGGTTCTTATGAGTCCTAACATGAATGAAACACCTTCATGCTGAACCTCAAAACAATGGTCTGTCCTCCTTTGAGGTTAGACATACTTCTTCTGTCTATCTTGAGCCTCCTACAATATCTGTCTAATCATGCATAATCTATTGGTCCATCTCCTGTAACATAGATGGCCGAAGAGCTACCTATCCTCAAACCTATCCTAACTCAATGGAGTCTTACACTCCCTGCCATAAAGTGCTTAAAATGGTTCCATGCTGATAGAAATCTGAAAGTTGTTGTTATATGTAAACTCTAACTAGATATAGATACTCCTACCAATGTGACTGATGATCCATGACGTACATCCGAAGCATGTCCTCTAAAATCTTCTTCACCTACTCCAATCTTTACCATATCTCTTTGAGGTGATAGGTTGTACTAAAATTGATGTTCTTCCCAAGGGCAAATTGCATAGTAGTCCAAAAATGCAGAGGTGTAAAAGGGATCATGGTCACAAATAATCTTCCACAGAATCCCATGTGAAGCCTAACTATCTCATCCAAATATACTTGAGCCATTGCACTAGTTGTATAGGTGGTCTTCACTGAATAAAAATGAGCCACCTTCTTCAATCTATCCACCATGACCATGATGGTGTCATGGTGATATCTCAACGTAGGTATCCCTACTATGAAATCCATGGAAATGGTGTCCCATTTCCACTCAAGTATAGCATGTGGGTAAAGAAGGCCAAATGGATGCTGATGCTTATCCTTCACCCTCTGACACTCCAAACATCAAGACACAAAATGGGCTACATCCTCTCTAAAGTCCTCTCCAATGATACAACTTGACTCAATGTGGCATTCATCTTCTTCACCCCTGGATGGGTTGAATAAGGTGCACGATGAGCCTATGCCAATATATCCTATCGATAATCAACCCACCATCTCTAGGTACATATATCTAACCTTCTATGTCTGAGAAGTCCATCTGTCTCGAGTGTCAATCCCTCAAACTTTGCCCTCAAGGGGTATTTGAGACTTAATCTCTACTCTAGTTAATGGGTATAAGCTATCATTTGGAAGTCTGCTACAAGATCCTGCTTCGTAATTCTGTATCTACTAAAGTAGTCATTGCCAAATGCCTCTGATGGCTCAAGATCATCTACAACCACATTCTCCTTCCCCTTGACACGCTCAATCTCCATGTCATACTCGTAAAAAATATCCATCTAATGTCTTTACCATTAACAGGCGTTGAGATTATGTTGTGTGATGAAATGTTGTAGGCTCAAGTCATTTTTGCCTGAGAATGAACCTCTTGCCTATTAGAAAGTGGTGCCACCACACTAAATCAATTACGAACCATTTCCGTAAGCTCAAGGTCATGAGTCATATATTTGAGCTCATAATCCTTGAGTTTTCAATACTCAAAGGTAACCACACAGCCATATTGCATAAAAAAACCTCCTATCCTTACCAATGAAAGCATTTGTCAGAAACAAATAAGTCCATCTATGGATTCGACACTAATAAAATAGGATTTGTACTGAGGAAACTCCTTTAGTGTCTTGAATTCGTTCCTCACATTTGTTCTGACCAAAATAATCTTATTCCCTTTTCCACTAAATGGAAGTGATCGGATGAGAAATGCGTGAGAAGTCCTGAACAAATTTCTTGTAGTACCTTGCCAATCCTATAAAGCTACGTACCTCATTCAAACTTAGTCGGCAGTAGTCAATGAATAATAGCTCTAATATTAGAAGGATTGACTATGATACCTTCCCTAGATATGATGTGACCTAAATACTGAACCTCTATCTGAAAGAATGTACACTTCTCTAGGTTCTCGTATAGTTGTTTCTCTCGAAGACACTGCAAAACCTGTCGAATGTGCTCCTCATGCTCCTCACTTGTGCGTGAGTATATCAATATGTCATTTAGAGACACGAGCATGAAGTGGTCCAAGAATTTCTTGAATAGCCCATTCATCAAACTCATAAATATTACGAGGGCATTCGTCAAACCAAATGGCACATCTGTGAACTCAAAGTGGCCATATCTCGTGTGAAAAATAGTCTTGTGGATATCTACCTCCGTAACCCTCAGCTGATGGTACCCCGACTTAAGATATATCTTGGAAAATACTATAACCCCCTTCATCTGATCAAAAGAATCATCAATGCGTGGAAGGGGGTAACAATTCTTGATCATTACTTTGTTTAGTTGTCTGTAGTCAATGCACAATCTCAAAGATCTGTTATTCTTCTTCATAAAAATCACCGGTACACCCCAAGGAGATACAATAGGGAAGATTAGGCACTTCACAAGAAGGCCCTCCAACTGTAACTTGAGCTCACAAAGCTCAAGAGTAGTCATCCTATATGGAACGCGTGAGATATGCTCTACTTCATGAACCAAATCTATATGAATATCTATCTAACGTGGGGGAGGTAGGACAACTAACTCACCTAGAAAGATATATGAAAAGTCCTACAAAATGGGGTGATCATCAAGTGAAGGCCTACTAGACTCATCATATGATCTATCACTAACTGTAATAGCATATAGCTAACATCCCCATCGCGCACACCACTTAAGCTACATACCATATATAGTGTGAATAGAAATTGGCCTCTTAACCCAAACTATCACTGACTTAACACCCAAATCATCAGCACAAGATATCAACTTGTTGTAACAATATACTATAGCTCTGTGTGCGGATAACCAATCTATACCCAAAATGACTCCATACGAACCCAAAGGAATGATGCGAAGATCCAGGGTCGTGGTGAAGGGTCCTAAGTTTACTACACACTCCTTGACCAAGGAGTCCACTGAGCTGTTTGCTCCAGAAACCATCTCAATATCCCAACTATTACATTGCCTAAATGCTACCAACTTGCATCGCTCTACTAGGGATGGAGAAATAAATGAATTATATGAGCCAAAATAAAACAAGATAGAGGTATACATACCACCAATGCTACTTATAGTAGCAATCAATGTACCTTGATGCTCTTCCTAGTGGTTCTTGATTGCTGCATAAATCCTATGGCTCCTGGCTATGTCCCCAACTGTAGGCTCAAAAATGGGACCCTTATCCTTGTTATTAGGGTTCTACGGACACTCTCTCCAATGATGCCCCTATACACTGCATCCAAAGCAACTACCTCAGCCCCTCAAATAAACAGAAACCCCTCTGGTCACTCTAGGGATCGGTGTTGTAGATCTCGATGATCCTGCCATGGAATGATGTGGGTACTGGGGTCGTGCTTAGATCGAATGAGTCATGGGTGGAGCCTGTGTCTTGACAGGTCCTCTAGGTGGGGCCCCATGCTACGTCCTCTATGTGTGTTCTATCTCTATGGAGGTTTGAATGGTGGCCGAGTCTACTGCTCCTAATACTGAGGTGACCTGAAGGAAGACTGTGTGGATCAATGTCCACCATGGGGAGGAGGGGTTGTCCCCCTAGGCCGATTATCTTTCATCTGCTCCTACTCTATCTCTAGCCTACTGGGTCTTCCCCCTATTCTCCTCTGTAATGTAGGCCTTCTTAACAGCCTCAGCTAAATTTTGTTAACAATGCATATGTACTACCCCTTAAAGATCTAGATTCGAGCCCCTGATGAACATATGGATCCTAACCTGCTCATCCTACATGTAATCGATATACTGAAGAAAATCCAAGAGCTTGATCTCAGTTTGAGCGAATGTCATGCTTGCTTGTCGCAGATACTAGAACTCATCGATCCGTTGCTAGATGAACCTCCTAGAAATGTATCTACTCCTAAAACTCTCCTCAAAGAGCTCCCATGTAATAGTATCTGAATTCACATGGAGCATCTTCTCCTCAATCCTCCACCCCAACCCTGCTCCATCTTTGAGAATATGAATCGCAACATGAGCCTTCGTGTTGCTGGAGCACGGACATAGCTTAAAGCATCCACTCAAGAAAACCAACAATGCCTCTTCCTGAAATCCCCCTATATCACCCACATAATGGGACAGATGAAGCTTCAGGATCTCTCGAATGTGATCAACCGATGTCTTCTGTCTACCTTTAGGTCTCTCCTCATAGCTGTCTCTCTTTCTAGGGCTCCTAGATCTCTCCCTATGTCCTGTAACCCTATCTTCATGTCCTCCATGTGGTGAATCTAGTCTAACTAGTTCCACATGGGAGTTCTTTACCATATGCTCCTTACTATGTTGATAAGGGGAACAAGCCTCCACTGATGGCTCCCTATCATGTTGGCTAGGTCACCCCTATTGATTGTTCACGTATAGTGGAATCGACCTCTTGTAAGGTCTACAGTATCTGTGGCAATATAATAGATACTGCCTTCTTTGGGGGTGGTATATCTAGCTCAATGTGCAATAACTCCTCATATGGTATGCACCTCCTACACAGACCAAGGTGAGAGTTAATTCATCATCATCTAGGTTTGTTTTAGTTTACTAAGTTTTGTATGTTTTAAAATATTATACCAGGTTGTGTGTTCTAGGTATAAGTTGTACTAGGTTTACTTGTGTTTCGTGTTTTGTGTTGGCCTAAGGTCCAAGTTTCGAACCCACAGCTCTTATACCAAGTGTAACACCTACAAATTTGATGTTCAAAAGTACACCAGAGTCTATTAATTTATTAGGGAAAATTTTGTAGGAATTGTTTTTGTTTCAAGGTTGTAAGGGTTATAAATATCAACCATGTTTAATTAATTCTCGTTAATAATCTCTATTCATTCATAAGGTAGTCGCAACTAAAATTAAATAATTAAATATTATTAGTTTATTTTCCAAATCCTTTTCGAAATATAAACCCCTTCTAAGGTTTGCTTTGATTTTTTTATTTAAATAATGACAACATTAATTGTATTGGTTTACCCATTCAAATTCTTCTTAAGTTCATGATTTAATCATTTCCTAAGTCGATTTAAATTTACTTCCCCTAACCACTTAACACCCCTATCTATTATTTAGTTATCTAACTCTATATTTAAATTCTAAATAATTTAATTCCTTTATATCATTATCTAATTGTCCATGCACAATATTATTGGTTTAATCCCTAAATCAAATTCTTGTATTTATTTATCAAACTATAATAAAAAGGGGATCACATCCTATACTAACCCACTAAAAATCCCCTTTCACTTAATACCCATACTATTAATTTAAATCACCCTATCCCACAAAAAGCCCATAAATTAAAAAGGGAGAGGTTTTAATTTTCACCCTTGGAGCAAGTCTATATGAGCCATTGGATTAATAATACCTTAAAAATCCTTATGAGTTTTCTTTTTTTCACTTTTACTTACCCTAACTTCTCATTTTCACTATTTTGTTTTGTAGGTTTTGGAGAATGGAGGCCATGGAGCCAAGGAGAGATTATGGAGGATTCTGCTTGGTTTGGAAGGATATACACACAATTTTGGGTGCTTGTGTTATTGCATCCCTCTCCTAGGGTTTTCCATGAATACTATTTGTTATTTGTATTTTGTAGAGGATTTACCCTATTTGGGTTATGTGCATTGTTTGCTCCTTTCTATTTTGTTAAAATGAGATATATTAATGGGTCACTAAAAAAACCCATCTTTATTATGGGTAGCCTGAGAAATGCGGCTAGAATAGGGCTATTTTTTTATTATTTAGTTATACCAGTTCGGCCTTATGTGATAAACTAGGTTCTTTTGAAAAAATGTGGCTGCTGTTTTTAAAAAGGAAAAGGGTCGCTGCGAATACAATGTGGATTAATATTGGGGGCGAGACCGCCCCCACCCCACTCGTGTTATATAAAAGGGTTGGGGTGGGGGTGCCACACCTACCCCATTAGATTATATATATATATATAGACACACACACACACATTTTTTTTTTTCAACAACATAAATTTAAGTAGGTTTTTTATTGAGCAACATATAGAGGCATATGTGATTTATTTAATTTATAAACATGTACTCACATATGTAAGAATAGTTGGAATCAATAGCTTTTTTTCATTTAAACTAAATGTAAGTAAGGAAATGGACATGCTTCTAGGTTTGATAAAGATTACTTAAATGTCCACATGTAGTTGAGTTTACATTATTGCGAAAATATAGCAACCATGGTAAAATCCTACCATTTTAAGTAACACTTAAGAGGAAGAACAAGAATAAGAGCTCCACCATGACAACCTTCTTTTCCTTTTTTGCATGTAAATGGAATATTGCAATATCATTTTGAAGGAAACACCAAAACATATACTCCGGTACAAATCCATTTCAAATGAGGATAGTTTCCATTGATAAATCAAATGCACTCTTGATATGAATTTATAAGTTTGGAGAAGATATAATAACAAACAAGTTACAAATTCACATGCCTCTTTCACTCCTAGATATTTTTGAATAATAATGCAAATATGATTTCTATAATACATTTACAAGAGGATAAATCTTTAAAAAGTAGGTTGGAAACCCTCCCAAAACATGGGAAAATTTAATCTCACCCTGTTTGTTCAAAATTTCTCATTCCACATGGTTTGAAGTATTATCTGTTTCCCTGTATGGATGCGTGAAAGCTTTATCCTTCATTTGGTTTCCATTGTTAGTCCTTTCCTTGGGTCATGGATCACATTGAGTCTTGGTTTTATTTACAGTCTTCTCTTCGCATGGGAAAAATTTGGTTGTTGGGCATCTTCCACAATTTTATTTCCTTTGTAATTTTTTCCCCAACATGCCTGCGGATACTTGGTCCTTTCTTATTGGATGTGGCCCGACGGGTCTTTTTGGTGAAACTTTTCACTTTTGTTACATTTGTAAAAAATGCCAAATTGGTCCCGCGGCCCCGATAGTTTCTAATTGGCTATTCAACAATATGAAGTGGCAGGGAAAAATTTCTTACTTTGACCCCGAAGAAGGACACGTGGTGGTTTGAAAGGTCAAAGGCGGAGAGGCGGATCATAGGAGGATTTTGAAGATTTTTTTCCTTTTTGTGAAAAGGAGAAAAGTTATAAAATGATCCACAACTCTGCAGGGGACAAATTAATGTCACATGTTTGAGTCAGCATTGAAAAGTCAAAGTGGGGAGGTGGGTCTTCGGAGTAACTTTGGAGTTTTTAAGCTCTGTTTTGAAATGAAGAAAAAGTATAAAAGTGAGTCGCAACTCCACTGGGGCCCACATCAAAAGTTAGAAGCGGAGAGGTGGGTCACCGGGGCATTTTGAGATTCTCAGGACCCGCTTCAACTCAAATATTTTCCATGTGGAGGGCCTACACTCATTTAAGGATCTACCTCTGGGTCTTACCTTTGGAGTTGTGCACCAAGGAGACATGTGGAGGCTTCCGCTGGATCTCTCTTTATACTTAGGCTTTTCAAGCATCCGATGTAACTTTCTTAGGCCTGGACACATGGAGGGCCCACGCCTGTTTGGGGACTTGCCCCTAAATTTTACTTTTGAAAGAGTGCCAAGGAGACACACGGAGGTTTCCGTTGGATCTTCCCATACTTAGACTTTTTTCAAGTGTCCGGTGCAACTTTGTCGACCCTAGACACGTGGAAGGCCCACACTTGTTTGGGAGTCCTTCTTTTGAGCTTCATACCAAAAAAGTGCCAAAGAGACACGTGGAAGATTCCACTGGCCCTACCCATACTTAGAATTTTCAATGGCTGAAGAAACTTTCTCAGGACCCTAGGCACATGGCACCTTCCACTGGTCCTTAAACTCTTTCAACAACTTTTCGGGCTGAGACACGTGGAGAGCCCGTGCTTGTTTGGGGTCTCCACTTTTGGGAACCATATCAAAAGTGTGTTGAAGAGACACGTGGAGGCTTCCACTGGCTCCTCTTTATACTGAGACTTTTTCAATGGCCGAGGTAACTTTCTTGGGCCCAGGGCACGTGGAGAGCCTGTGCTCATTTGAGGTCCTACCTCTAGACTTCATCTTTGAAGTTACATCGAATAGACACGTGGAAGCTTCCGCTGGACCTTCCCATACTCTGAATTTTTAGCAACTGGTGCAACTCTCTAGGGTTTTGAACATGTGGAGGGCCCGTGCTCATTTGGGAACCTGCCTCTAGACTTCACCTTTGCAGTTGCGCCAAGGAGACACGTGGAGGTTTCCGCTGGCTCCTATTTGCACTTAGGCCAACTCGGACTCGTAGTGCAGGAATGTGGTATAATCCATGTGAGGAAACTCATTTTTGAGAGGCATGAATGAAGGTATCCATGCGAGGGCACTCATTTCTCAAGGTGTATTCTCAAAGGTGAAAAGGATTGCTTGTCAGATCAAGCCATATGGAGCCACCTGAGAATTATTAAAAGGGGGATTTCCTGCACGATAGAATAAAAGAATGATTAAGAATACTGTCAAAAATTATGATATGGCATCCCAGTCATAGTTGAGGGTTCTAAGAAATGTGATCAGTTCATGATTTATCCACCTAGAAGCTTTTGGGTGTAAATTTGTTAAACATCACTTTTTGGAACAAACTTGTAACAAAACAAAGGATTCCTCGAATATTCTTCTTTTTGGGGGAAAATTTGGGATGAGTGAGCAAGTGAAATTGTATAAATGCAATGAGAATACTCTTGCAAATGGGGGGGTTAACTTTTCTAAGAAAGTTTGAGAGAAACCATTTTCCCAAGAGACCGTCTGAGAGACCAGTTTATTTTCCTGTGTTTTGGATTCAATCACATCAAGGTGGTTGCAAGTGTACAACCATTGACAAGCTCTGAGATTGTTCAACAAACTTTCCCCTATGCTGATGAATCTAATGAACCTTGAATGACTTTGTGTTGATCATGATCATAATTGTGTCTGTTATTATTTCAGAATGTTTTCAAATAGTTTTTCTTATTCCTATTGCAATCTTATGTTAAAATCTCTCTGAGTCACACAAGATCTCATCCATGTGTTAGTATTGTGGCATTTGCAATTTCATTATGAGAAGAGCCTTCATCTGGTAATGAAATAAACAATTTAAAATCACTTTACTCTCACTATGTTGATAAAGATTTTTTGTAAGCCTATGAGTGTATCTTAGGCGTGACGAACCAGGGATTTCTAACATTTAATTGAGTCTTTAACATGAGCCTTTGTGTTGAATTCTTAAAGAATGTGTGAAACCATGCATCTCTGGGCCTCCATTGATGCACACCTTCTGGTTGAAGGAATATCTTTGGCTATTCTGAAGCATTTTGTCTGTGAGTTTTCCAATTTTTGTAAAGGCTCTCAAAGATCTGGTATAATCAACTCTATCTTGCTTAACTTCCCACCAAAAAAATTCTCAAACGATGAATCCTATATGAACTACCCCTGTTTGTACTGTGTATCCACAAATGAAAAAATTCCATTGCCAAAGTATGTAGGGACAATCAGGATTCAATTATTGTCTTTAGTAACCCAAACCTTTGTCCAGGAAACATCTCCACTCTCTAGTGTGACAACTCGTGAGAGTTAGATTGTGTTGTATTGATCATATTTCCTCAAGGTTCTCATTAAAATTGTGCAAAGAAGGATCTCTTGATATCCTTCACCAACAGGGGTTACAGAACGGGTCCTCTCACCCTGGTTGAAGGCACAACCTAAAGTAGTGAGGGTAGATCAAACCCTCAATGAGGTGTTATCCACTTCTCCAATGCCTGAGTAAAAAAGAGTCAGCCTGAATCCCCTCCCTGGCTACAAAATGCCTCATATCATGATTCATCTATCTCTAAACATCATTGTGAGTTTTGTGAGCATCCCTTGCGGGAGAATAAAGTTGGGGGTATACCAACAACTCAATGCATGAGTGATGTTGCCATTCGGTCCTCCCAGGAGAATCAATTTGGATACCAACACTAATTGGCACTCTGGGGATTATTTGAACATCGGGACCTATTTGTGTGGCAACAACACTTGAAGTGGCTTTGTTTCTGGGGATTATTTGTGCGGAAACAACACCAGGGACCCTATTTGTGTGGCAACAACACTGAAGTGGCATCATTACTGGGGACTATTTTTACAAATGCATACACATACCAACCCTGGTAATGTTTCTTGCATGATTTAAGTACAAATACGTTGTTTAAACGTCATCCTTTGTTGAGATCTATAATATTTGTGCAAGATTACAAGTTCATTGTGCAGTATTTCCAGTTTCTAGTGGTTATTACACTAAATTTGCATCAATAGTGATAAATGTGGGTAAAGGAAGGTCAGATCTGTTAAGCTTTGTATAAATTAAGCATTGATAGACACTTGGCAAGTTACTTATAGTGCATCTGCACAACTAAGGTGAAAATCCTTAGTGGCGACTCCATGTTGAATTGAAATTTTGATGATTACCAGTGCCTTAACCTGTGTCAAGTGAAATTTGTCATTAATCTTTGCAAAGCTGGAAGGAAGAAGATCTTTCTTCACTAGGGACCCTACTAGAAAGTTATTTCCAGAACTGGGAAAAGAAAATTCAGAAGGAAAACAAGTCTGGAAAGTTGTTGGAGATCAAGAATAAAAAAAGGAGATATCAGTCCTGAAGGGTGATCAATCTGTGGTTGAAGATTACCATATGTCTTCAAGTGATTTTGAACCAGGTAATCTTTATATAAATTTGAGTTCTCCTACTAGAGAGGGGCCATCATTTGTGTCTGAAAAGTGTGCCTCTCAGTTTTCCCCTGTTTCTTCCAAGGTTGATAGGGTTTTCCAAGAAGCTGAGTCATTAGAGAATATCTATTTTGAAAGTTATACTCTTGTGCCCCAAAGACCCCTCGTTCCCTATCATTTTGATTCTCCTACAAGATCACCTCCTCAAGGCAATATGGCCCAACCTCCACCTAGACCTCCTTTTGTTGTCAACACTTTTGGACCTATAGATTTCAGAGGTATGGATGGATATCCTAATATGGTGCCACAAGATGTCAGAAATAGGTTGCCAAAATTTCAAGGGAATAATGCCATCACTGGTGACCACCATTTAAAACTCTTTGTCAATATGATGGAAGATTTTGAAATTGAGTTTGAAGACGTGTATATAAAACTGTGTTATTCATACTCTTGAGGAGGATGCATGTGACTGGTACAAGGCTTTACCAGATAATTCAATAGATTCATGGACCGAGATGAAAAGTGCCTTTAGATTGCAATATGGGGATAAGACAGATCCCAAGTTCCTTTTATCTGAATTTGAAAATATAAAGAAAAATCCAAATGAATTTGTCCATGATTTCAATACTCGGTTCAATAAGACCTTGAATAGGCTACCTGTAATCCTAAGGCCAAGTGATGTGTCCTGTTTGATAAAATATTATGATGCTTTTGATAAAAAGGCTTGCTTATTACTTGAGAGATAAGAACCTAGGAACATTGAGGCAGGATTTCACCATGGCCTTACAAATAGAAAATAACATCAAAGCAGTTGGAAAGCCTCCTAAGAGGGAAGGTGTTAAGTTGATCAATCCTGAAAAGCCTCAGTCAAGAAAGGTTGTGGATCTGGAAGAGGTTGTAAAAACTTTGGCTGGAGCAATTAAAGAGATATCCTATAAACTGGCCAAGAGCAGAAAAAGGGATAGGACAAAGTTCCTAGGGTCAGCACAAGCCACAAGGTCAGGAGAGATTTGGAAATCATCCCAGAGGTGATCACAGACTAGATGACAGAGGGAAAGGGCTCATGGGATCAGGAAATAAATAGCCTCAACCCAGGGAGAATAGATTGGTTCCTGATCCTTTGACTGCCAGGGTTGCTACTATGGAGGAGGCCAATGTTATCGAGTGGTGTGATAGGTGTTTCTTACCACACTCCCCATGTGATGTAGATCAGGAAGTTGAGGAAGTTGATGATGATGAGACATATGATGATGTGTGCATGATGGAATGCCCTGTAAACTCACAACAGGGGGCAACCTCAACTGAATTGATAAGTGCCAGAACTACTTGAAGATTTTTGGGATTGTGTCCACCGGGTATTACCTCTTCCTCCTATTAATACTTTTGAAATTGATATGGTGCAAGCATTTGATCTGCCTAATCATGATTTTGAATACTTAAGGGCTTTGATGATTAAAAAGTATGATGGAGGGATCCCTTCTGAAGAGGACAGGAAACTGTTGATGAATGCAGTAGTTGCTCAAGAGAAAGAATATAACACCAGAAGTAAGGTTGTCAAAGGGGGAGGGCCACAAACCAAGCCAAAAGTTCCAATCTTACTAGTATCCCTAAGGAAACCCCTAAGAAAGATACATCTGGCAAAGGCCTAATTACCCCAAATAAAACTGTGCTCCTGCCCATGCCCAGACTCTGAAAACTCCTATATTATCAGATGAAATTGTGAATCTCCCTCCTAACACTGCCCTACCCAAATATGTTCCTTGTGACATAGCCCAAATCTTGAGTCAGATCAAGGTTATTGTTCCCATTGTTGAATTACTCAGAATCCCTGAGCATAGGAAAAGGGCATTTGAATATTTGGGATTTAAGGAAGAGAAAATTACTCAGGGAAAAAGTGTTAATAATATAGAGGTTCCTCCCATTATTGCAGAATCAGAAATACCACAAGCATTGGAGGAACTGGGTGAATCATCTGAGGTGTATTTGGGAACTTCTCTGGTTGAATCTCAGCTTAATGTGGATCCATTTTTTACCACTTTGATTATTAAAGATAGGTTGGTACATAACTGCATGTTTGATTCAGGAGCCTCATGTAATGTAATGCCTCTTGAGGTCATGAATGAGTTAAATATCAAGGTAACAATAGCTTTTGGGAAATGTACTGCTATGGATTCAAGAGAAGTGCCAATAGTTGGGTATGTCAAGGGATTAGTAGTGCAGTTGGTAGCTTTTCCAGGAAAGTGCTTAACCATGAATGTGGTTATTGTGGACTGTCTTGCCAAATGGGGGATGTTATTATCTAGAAAATGGGCAGCTAGTGTGGGTGGAAGTGTACAAATGGACATGTCATATGCAACCATACCAATTGAGGGAAACCTTGTGAAGTTGTACGGTGAGAAGAAAATGTTATATCTCATTGAGGACCCTAACAATGCTTCTTATGAAGTATTGTATGCAGACATCGATGTTGACAACTTTGTGGGTTATGCTAATTTTAAGGAGCATAAAATTGATGAGTGTAAGTATCCTGAGTAGATTGGTTCTCCCTGGACTCTGATGTTTGATGGGGTTTGTTCTAGATCTGGTAAAGGCACAAAAGATAAACCTCAGAAAATATGGCTAGGTAGCAACTTGGATAGAGAAGAAAAACAAGCATATGTCCAGTTGTTAAAGAAGTATCAAGACTTCTTGGCTTGGTCATACTCAGAATGGCAGGCACTTGAAACATTTCCTTGACTGATTTCTCATAATCAAGGCATGCATCATTGTACAGTGTATAGTCTTTTGTTTTTGTTTTGTTTTTGTTTTTTTCTATTTCAGTTTGTCCTGGTCCTTGGTGACCAGTTTTTGTTGGTTTCTCAGTTCGTTCTTGGGAGGATTGGTTATTATTTTTCTGCTTTGCAAGCTTGTTCTTGACTCCATTTCCCAATGGATTTTTTGGCACATGGTCTTCTTGTTCTTGTGGCACTCGCAGGGAGTGCCCATCCCCGAGTCGGAGCTGATGTTGGTGCTCAATTTAATCTCACCCTGTTTGTTCAAAATTTCTCAGTCCACATGGTTTGAAGTATTTTCTGTCTCCCTGTATGGATGTGTGAAATATTTCTCCTTCATTTGGTTGTCATTTTCAGTCCTTTCCTTGGGTCGTGGATCACATTGAGTCTTGGTTTTATTTACAGTCTTCATCTCTGTCACATGGAAAAAATTTGTTGTTGGGCATCTTCCATGACTGTGTCTCCTTTGTAAATTTTGTCCCAACATCCATGGATACGTGGTCCTTTCTGATTGGATGCGGCCCGAAGGTCTTTTTGGTGAAACTTGTCACTTTTGTTACATTTGTAAAAAATGCCAAATTGGTCCCGTGGCCCCGATAGTATCTAATTGGCTATTCAACAATATGAAGTGGCAGGGAAAATTTCTTACTTTGACCCCGAAGAAGGACACGTGGCCATTTTTCAGGTCAAAGGTGGGGAGGCGGGGTCATCCTACGTGTTGAGTCTGGAGGATTTTGAAGATTTTTGCCTTTTTGTGAAAAGGAGAAAAGTTATAAAATGATCCACAACTCCGCGAGGGAGACAAATTAATGTCACATGTTTGAGTCAGCATTGAAAATTCAAAGTGGGGAGGTGGGTCGGCAGAGCACTTTGGAGTTTTTAAGCTCTGTTTTGAAATGAAGAAAAAGTATAAAAGTGAGCCATGACTCCATGGGGCCCACATCAAAAGTTAGAAGTGGAGAGGTGGGTCGCCAGAGCATTTTGAAGATTCTTGACCCTGCTTCAACTCAAATATTTTCCACGTGGAGGGCCTGTGCTCATTTGAGGATCCACCTCTGGGTCTTACCTTTGGAGTTGCACCAAGGGAGGTTTTTGTTGGATCTTCCCAGACACATGTGGAGGCTTCCGGGGGTCTGGCTCCTGCTCACGTATACTTAGAATTTTCAAGCTTTGTCAGCCCATGGATGGAGGTCCTGTGCTCACTTTCTAAGGCCTAGGACACGTGGAGGGCCTCACTTAGCCTGTTTGGGACCTGCCCCTAAATTTTACTTTTTTTGAAAGAGCACCAAGGGACACGTGGAGGTTTCCGCTGGATCTTCCCATACTTAGACTTTTTTCAAGTGTCTGGTGTAACTTTGTCAGACCCTAGACATGTGGAAGGCCCACACTTGTTTGGGAGTCCTTCTTTTGAGCTTCATACCAAAAAAGTGCCGAAGAGACACGTGGAAGATTCCGTTGGCCCTGCCCATACTTAGACTTTTCAACGGCCTGAGGAAAATTTCTCAGACCCTAGGCACATGGCACCTTCCACTGGTCCTTAAACTCTTTCAACAACTTTTCCGGGCTGAGACACGTGGTGAGCCCGTGCTTGTTTGGGGTCTCTGCTTTTGGGCACCATATCAAAAGTGCGCCGAAGAGACACGTGGAGGATTTCCACTGGCTCCTTCTTTATACTGAGACTTTTTCAATGGCCGAGGAAACTTTCTTGGGCCCAGGGCATGTGGAGAGCCTGCGCTTGTTTGAGGTCCCACCTCTAGACTTCATCTTTGAAGTTGTGCCAAATAGACACATGGAAGCTTCCGTTGGACCTTCCCATACTCTAAATTTTCAGCAATCTAGTGCAACTCTCTAGGGTTCTGGACACATGGAGGGCCCGCACTCATTTGGGAACCTACCTCTAGACTTCACCTTTGCAGTTGCACCAAGGAAACATGTGGAGGTTTCCATTGGCTCCTCTTTGCACTTGGCCGAACTCAGACTCGTACAACATAGAATGTGGTATAATCCATGTGAGGACACTCATTTTTGAGAGGCACGAATGTAGGTATCCATGCGAGGGCACTCATTTCTCAAGGTGTATTCTCAAGGGTGAAAAGGATTGCTTGTCAGATCAAGCCATATGGAGCCACCTGAGAATTATTAAAAAGGGGATTTCTTGCATGACAGAATAAAAGAATGATTAAGAAGACTGTCAAAAATTATGATATGGCATCCCAGTCATAGTTGAGGGTCTGAGAAACGTGATCAGTTCATGATTTATCCACCTGGCAGCTTTTGGGTGTAAATTTGTTAAACATCACTTTCTGGAACAAACTTGTAACAAACAAAGGATTCCTCAAATATTCTTCTTTTGGGGGGAAAATTTTGGGATGAGTGAGTGAGTGAAATTGTATAAATGCAATGAGAATACTCTTGCAAATGGTCAGAGGTTAACTTTTCTGAGAAAGTTTGAGAGAAACCATTTTTCCCGAGAGACCGTCTGAGAGACTAGTTTATTTTCCTGTGTCTTTGGATTCAATCACGTCAAGGTGGTTGCAAGTGTACAACCATTGACAAGCTCTGAGATTGTTTAAGAAACTTTCCCCTGTTGATGAATCTAATGAACCTTGAATGACTCTATGTTGATCATGTGCATTATTGTGTCTGCTTTTATTTCAGAATGTTTTCAAATAGTTTTTCTTGTTCCTATTGCAATCTTATGTTAAAATCTCTCTGAGTCACACAAGATCTCATCCATGTGTTAGTATTGTGGCATTTGCAATTTCATTATGAGAAGAGCCTTCATCTGGTAATGAAATAAACAATTTAAAATCACTTTACTCTCACTATGTTGATAAAGATTGTTTGTAAGCCTATGAGTGTATCTTAGGCGTGACGAACCAGGGATTTCTAGCATTTAATTGAGTCTTTAACATGAGCCTTTGTGTTGAATTCTTGAAGAATGTGTGAAACCGTGCATCTCTGGGCCTCCATTGATGCACACCTTCTGGTTGAAGGAATATCTTAGCTGTTCCTGAAGCATTCTGTCTGTGAGTTTTCCAATTTTTGTAAAGGCTCTCAAAGATTTGGTATAATCCACTCTATCTTGCTTAACTTCCCACCAATAAATTTCTCAAATGACGAATCCTACATGAACCACCCCTATTTGTACTGTGTATCCACAAATGAACAAATTCCATTGCCAAAGTATGTAGGGACAATCAGGATTCATTTATTGTCTTTAGTAACCCGAACCTTTGTCCAGGAAACATCTCCACTCTCTAGTGTGACAACTCGTGAGAGTTAGATTGTGTTGCATTGATCATATTTCCTCAAGGTTCTCATTAAAATTGTGTAGAGAAGGATCTCTTGATGTCCTTCACCGACACGGGTTACAGAATGGGTCCTCTCACCCTGGTTGAAGGCACAACCTAAAGTAGTGGGGGTAGATCAAACCCTCAGTGAGGTGCTATCCACTTCTCCAATGCTCAAGTGACAAAGAGATAATCTTCCAATCAAAAAACAAGGAAGGAGGAATAGGAAACACTCACCTCCCAACCTTATTCCAATGAGGAGGTGAATCCATCCTCCTCATTGTCCCTTGAGCCCCAACAATAGATAAATAGAGGATATTAAGCAACCATGGTAACAATAAAAGGTCTTAAACATTATAACATTCATGCCAACAATACATGTAATACATTCAAAGCACCAAAACATAATAGCACAAAACACACATATAAATACATAGGCTAATAATCTAGTCAAGGGGAGAATAATATAATGGTAACCACCTCCTTTTATCTCCCAAATTAGTTAATGGTTCCACCCAAAATACCTCGAAGTTCACATCACAATACTCAACATATCCCTTTTCCCTCCCAATACAAGATACATAAAGTGTAGCATTTTTTTAATCCTTTTCTCTTCCCATAGGTGCAAATCCCTACTCATACTCCCTTCACAATGCCTCACAATTACCTTTTCCCTCCCAAAATGGTCCCATTTTCTTTCTCCCATACCTTACTTATGGCCAAAATCTACCCAACCCAAACAAATCACAAACATACAACCATTCATTTTCAAAACACATAAACAAGTAATTGAAAAACAAGGGTATAGACCCTACCTTGCCATCATAAGCTTCCATAATCTTCAACAAGTTTCAACTCCTCCAAACCAATCAAGTCTCCCAAAAGAAATCTCCAAAATCTCCAAGCAAGAAATTCAAGCAAATTTCAAAAGAACAAGTGTGCAAATGAAAATGAGTAGCCCCCAAAACGTCAACAAAACATCATTAAATAGAAATATGAGGATATGAGGTGAGGTGACTCCATGTAAGATGCCACATCCCCTCTCATCCAATCCACCTCACTTGGTCAACACAAAGACCAATACCAATCAATAAGTTAGGTGAGGTTATGCCAAGTTTCCTTCCACACATAAAGCACTACCCCATACTCCAAAGGACACTAATAAAATAATTTGTAAGAGAGTGTAATTAATTACCTCTTTTCTCCCCCAAAACACATCATGAGGCCTAAAATCAACCCCCCACATCATAGGTATAGTTGGTGGGTGACTTTAAGAGGCATGGGACAAGCTTAACTTGTCCCACAAGCCTCTAAAATTGGCTCCAAAGTCAACTTTCGCGATTTGAAGGATGGGTTGAGTGCAAACATCAAAATAAATTAAAATATCACTCAAATAAAAATATCCCAAGGACTATCTACCCCAATTAAATGCCCCTTTGTCACATCTCTAATTAACCTACTTAATAAGATTAATCAATTTAAACAAAATCACATTAACTAACAATAATAAAATGGAAATACATCACAATAAAAGAATACGCATACTCACAAAATAATTAAAATGAAAAAGGGAAAGCACACATAACCCATGGTCACATTTTGAGGTCATCCCCCCATGGGAATCTCCTAACAACTCAAACAAGAACACAACAATATACATGAACGAAGTTTCCAAGGTGACCTTGTTGCCAATATCCAATATTCCTCCAGTGTTGGTCTCCTAACTCCCTTCTTGTTGTCGTGATATAATTTCATGAAACCAATCAAACAATACCCCTTCGGCCTCAAGGTCACATAAAATACATCAAGAAATAAAACATACATACACATCATCCCACAACATCATATAGGTAATTAGGCCATCATCATCAAAATTAGGAATTCTATCAATTAATTGAAATCACCGAACATCTCAATTTTTACTAAGTCGTCAATAAGATCACGAGTTTAGTCCAACATCAAAATAATCATCAACATCAAAATCTAGAGCATCATTATACCATGAAACATTACTAGATCACCATCTATCAATGTCTTCTAATAGTCCATATCATCTGTAATATAAATCATAACATACTAATAATGTCCATCTATCAATGTTTGCAAATCAAAATATGATAATAATGTCCATCTATTAATGTCTGCACATCAAAATATAACAATAATGTCCATGTCTCTAGCCCATAGTAATAAAAATAATAGCAAGAAAATGTCGAAGAGAAGTGGGAACTATCGTCATGTCATTATTGAAGGGTTGAATTTAAAACTTCTTCCCTAATTCACTTTCTCATCTGTTGCACTTCTCCCATCTCAAAACCCATGTTCTTTGCCTCTCTTCCTCTCCCATTGTTTCTCTACCTTCACTTTGAATTGTTTGATAGACCCCCTTCGGTGTTTTTATCATACATTTCATGTACGATTGCTAGTTATTACATCGAAATCATGTTTTATATTCACATTATATATAGACCGCACCCACCCTACTCTCACATCCATATGTCAATGAAAATATTATTATGTCTCGTGTAAATATCACACAAAGTCATAAAAAAATTAAATTCAAATTCTTTTCCTCAACCGCTACGATTGTAATCTTAAATCTTATATTTTTATTTTCTCATTTAGTGGGAAGTGGGACCACCCAACCAAAATATATTACTTCACTAAGAAGTTACGTAAAAAGAAATAAGTAATACACTTTTAGGAGTCACCTTTTTACACCTTATATTAGGATGGTAGCAATAAGAAGTCAGTTGATTTAGGTAATTATTAAATTTAAATTTATCATAAATATGATTTGTTAAATGTTTTTTTTATTTTTTTATAACTCCAAAAGGCATTTTCAAAAAGGGATTGGCACCTCTTTCCACTAACATGCGTCATAGCAATCAACAACTACAAATTTAATGTAATATAGACAACAATCTTCGTCGCATAGACACATATTAACCTTCATTTTTGTAAAAAAATTTTTGTTGTGAATGGCTCGGAGAGGACTTTCTACTAGCTCCTTAATAAATTCAAAAATAAATTTCTTGTAATGTTATTCGACAAAGACTGTAAAACATACAAATGTTCAGATTTCACTTTACTTTTGAAATTTATATACATTTCTTAAATGCTTGAGGAAAACGAAACATACACTTCAAATATTTAAATTTAATCTTTCGTGATATTGTAATATTTTGATCTTCACATATTTAAATGAAAAGATCACTAAAAACTAAGAAATTTTGAGAATTGTTGATAATGAGATTTTCATTTATAATGATTGAAAAACTTCACAAGTGAAATAATTTTTAAGGATCCGAAATTCAACAAACGATCAATGTCGAGCATAGCAATTCAACTTCACAAGGTGGAGAGAGGAATTATAGTAATCGACCGTTGCATTTCCAGCTTCAATTTCATGTATGGAGAAGAAAAAATGGATAAATAAGTGAAGGTCACATGATCTAACTTTGATATTGTGATCAGGTGATAAATGTAAAGAGCCATTAGATCAGAATAAAATAATCACCATGTGAAGAGGGAGTGTGGTGGGAAAGCCCTTGAAATGGTTTTTGTAAGCATGTGAGGTCAAGGAAAATAAATGATGTTATTATTTAAAATTTTCCTCATCTTTTTTATTCTGGAATTGTAGGTGTAAATAAGCTACACAAGTTGCAAATGAAGTTGATACAAAGATCAAAGATTGCAGGTAAAATCTCTAGGAGAATATTCCTTGACTTCTTGCAATTTTCTTAAATCTCAAGGTGCGCTACAACTGCATCGATTTCAAAATGAAGGATGAAAATACATTGGGGTTTTATCCTTGTTGTTGACATATATATTGTAGAAAAAATGACAGGAAGATTTTTGGTTGTGTCTGGAAAAAATTTTATGTGTGCTTGGAAATGTTCAGAATCACTAAACCAATTTAACTCTCCACGAAAATACTAAGACAACAAATTATGACCACAATTGTAGGTTACTTTAGTTATGAAAGAATATATTTTAGTATGCGGAAAGGTATTTTACAAAAGGCATTGACACCTTTTGCCATTGACATCTGTCAAAGCAATCTATGGCCACCGACTTAATATAATTCGTCATCACACAGATGTATCTTCACCGTTGATGTCCTTTCCAAAAAAAATTGTATTGTTAGTTGACACCTTTACAACCCAGAAAATTAGGATTATATCATGTCCATGTGCTTGCATCATTACAACATAATATGTTTCAACCTTATACAAAATTCCACCTATTTTTTATATTATCTTTTTATTATAATATTTTTAAAACTAAGGAGAATCTTAGAAGGGAACTTCAGCTGCATGTATGCCAAACCATAGTTTTATCCCTCCCATGTCAGAATTGGGTGCCCTTCTATGGCGCACATCTTTTCTCATATGCGGGGGGCATAAGTAGATATTGCTGAGCTTTCGTTGACTTTGAAAATGATAACATGACACCACATGCTTCCATTATCCTTGAATTTCCCACTGAAACTGATCTCCACCCACCAAACGAGGGAATTTATTATTTTTTAAATTTGTATATGGTTTTCACAAGATATATCTAATCGAATAATTTATATCCATTATTGAAACATTTTATCATGCATTGAGAGTTATAACAAAAGATGATGTTGCTATCAATGTGGATTCTTTGTAGTTAGGTGTATATGTTCTCTAAAATTGTCCATATAAACATTATATACACACGAGTACATATTTATTGAATTATGTATATATGTATATTTACATATCGATTAAATTTCAATGTTTTGTAGATAATTTTTGATGTTTTGTTAAATTAATTTTTATTTTTACAAAAATTATATAGTTTAATAGTTAGGATGATGGATTTGTTAAGCTATTCACCTATGTATAAGTCCCTCTACATATTTAAGATAGAGAGTGATAACAGATAGGGTTGATATTGTTACAATGATAGTTGGAGAAAAAAAACCCTTAATTTTGCATGAAATTGCTACCTAAGCATTCTAAGTAAACTCCACATATTAGTCTCCCTAATTTATCCAGTACAACATGCATTCAAATTTCTCTTACATTTACATTTTTTCTAACTACCTAATAAGGTCAAGATCAATAAATTCAAATAAGTATTGGCTACTTGCATTTTAAGATATCTCCCTCTAAGGTGTCATTATCACCTTCCACAACACAAGTTTTCTCCTACTTTCAATTCACAAATAATTCATGCAGTTCATAGATGATATAGTTTCACATTGGATCCATGTTTCCTCATTCATTTCCCTTTCACTTCTCCACCCTCGATTGTCATTTTCTACAATCCTCTTCCTCTTCTTTTGTTCCTCTTCATCTAGTTTTTCTTATTCACTGTATCCCTTTTTGCGTTCACATCATACATTTGATATATGATTTCTAGTAGTAGTGATGTTAGATTTGATATTACCTTGGTCACTCTATTATTAGGTTATGCCACCCTTTTGCATGATATACCACAAACAACAAATATTGAATTCAACGTGCCCTTAGTGGTAAATCCCAAACATAAATTATATATGATAATCAATTCAAGAAAGCCATGACAAGAATATATATACGAACATGTGATACAAAAGAGTTAGTAACCAATAATACAAAGCACCCAACCAAATTTTATGAGATGCCAACAAAGGATGATTTGTAGCACATAGTCCCAACAATAAGTCATTGATAATTTTCAATTGGTAGGACCTATATTGACTAGGAAAAAGAAATAGCAGTAATATTTTACTTGTACTGAACATGAAAACCAACTAATTTATTATAGATCTAACCATAGTGATGTGTGACAGGGATCCTAGTTCTAAAAAGGATGGTTGTAATCTTGATGATGGTGGTGATATCTATGCCCAAACGACATCTAGATTCAACCTCATGGCTATAAGGATGATGGAAAGTTTCTTCAAATTTATTTTCTATGATTGGGATCATGTTAGTTTTATGGTTTCTTTCATGGAGTTTCTATGGTATATTTTAAGATTTTAATGCTTCTAACATCATTTTGTAGACTTACAAAGGAACCGGATATGATTTCATCCTATTGACTGGAAATTTAGACCGTTATTCTGCCAGAGTTCCAATTTTTCTTGACCACACATAAAGGTGTATTTAGTGTGAAGTGTATAATTTATATTCCAATATAAATAATAATAAACATGAGATTCACACTCATACAATGAGCAAGAGTTTTGTAGGTATTATGAATATCATGTTTACCCAGACATGGTATAAGTAGACTGCCCACTGACCAAAATGATGCCATCTTGAAGGTGGTGTATACTACAGTTGCTTGGAAGAGTAGCAAAACATGGGAAATACTTTAAATTAAACCGAGGCTTCATATAAAACCATTATTTATAATAAAACTTTATAAAGATAATGACAAGAAACACAACTAGGAACTTTAACCTTCTTTGGTTTCTTAAATTTGACCATACTCTACTTTAGATTATTGAAAGTCTTATTGTCATTTTCCTTATTTGCAAAAAAATAGTAGTGAAAAATTCAATAACAGAAAGGGTACAAAACGTTGTGATATCACACTAAGAATGTGTATACAAATGATTGTGATGTAGATTCAAATAGCCCACAAAAATACTTTCTCATTTTATAAATATTTAGGTTTTTTCTATGTTCAGCAGTGAAAAAAATATGCATGATTTGTGATTTCATTATATTGAAACATGAATTAAAAAGCCACAAAAGAAGGAAAACCTAGAAGCAACAAATTCGAAGCCCAAATCCAACATTAGCAACACAAACGAATAATGTAGATAATCGTAGCCAAAGACAAGGAAAACAAACCTTTATGAAAATACAAGTTATAAATTGAAAAACCCACCCAATGAAGATACAACACATAAATTCAATTGAATGAAACCCTTATTTTTTTATGAAAAAGATATTATATTATATTAAAAGAAACATGATCCAAGATAATTTCAACAAAAAACGGGTGGTATGAGAGCACGCCCCTAAGCCACAAGAAAACTAGGCCAAGCCTATGAAAACATCAAAATAACTTTAAAAAATCCAACGTTAAGCAGCTGCAACAAAAAGATCAGAAGAGGGAGGGTCATGAACATCTAGCCAAGCAGGAACAGGAAGGTATTTGACATAATCCAAAACTTCCCAACTAGAGCCCGGGGGTCTTCTTCTTCATTCTAAGTAGCAACTCGCATGGGAGAAATGGCCATATCCAATCGGGGAAATTTATCCAACAGAGGTGGAGGTGGTGGCGGAAGGCTCCAGCCGCCATTGGTGTATGGATTAGATGCAATATGTGAGCCCTAACCGAGTTATCAAGCAGGTGGGGGGAGCCCGACCCAGATGGCATGTTAGGGGAGATAGACATCTCCGTGACTGACTATACAGAGATTAGAGAGCATGAATGAAAGAGCACCACTAAGAACAACTCCAACAGCCTCATCGGGGAAGACCGTCGTGGGGTAGGGATCACCGAGAGGGAGCAGGTTGCTCTTGAGAAACATTATAGGGGTCATCACCCCAGTGATGCAAAAGATTCTGGAGGTGTTCCACCTCAACGACCACCTTGTTAGCTTGAACTTGAATCTACAAAAACACATTGAAGATAACCATCGATTTATTATACATGGAGAATTGATGATCAACCTCATTATTAGCAAAAACACTAATTTCGTTCTTTCAATAACCAAAATAGAATTTCCCCTTTGAAAGCATGCCAAATATGGGGTTATCTCTTAAAATAATATAATGCCACATAAAATATTTTGGCTAGAGGGGGAGAATTAATGAATGAATCCAATTCCAGGCCTGTTGGGCTTTAGGACAAAACAAAAATAGGTGCGATAAGGTTTCCAACAACAGAAAGGACATTTGGGGGCTGAAACACCAATTTGAACTAGTCGAGCACCAATCATGAGACCTTGATGTAAGATACACCAGAAGAAATGCGCAATTTTAGGCTCAACATAGGAAGACCAGATTGTGTCGAACCTCCTTCTCCAATAGGAAGGAGAGGAATGTAGTCCCCACTGAGTGTTGATATTTTCCACTATGGGAAGATGTGGTGAGAGCTAGCAATACCCTTCACTAGCTGAGTAATTCTGGAATGGGGTATCCATAAACCACTTCCAATCCGTCCACCAAGGACGAGAAGAATGCATTGATATCTTATGATTCATATGATCAAGAACAAAAGTAATGATCTCAGTGATGCTAACCTGATCATGAGTGGAAATTTTGTATCAATATTTTAGCTCATTCCAAGGACACCAAGATTGGATGCGCTTGCAATATAGGTCTTGAATGGAATGAATTACGCACGTGAAGATTTTGAGTGTAGGATTTCTAGGAACTTTTACTAGACATTGATCCTAGATTTGAATGACAAGCGACCATAACAAGGAGTTCTAGTCTACAGAGAGGACATTGTGAAAGTCATTTCCTTTCCATTTAATCAATGGTTTGATTCTCTCCCATGATTTCCAAATACTTTTAAGAATGAAGGTGCCAACAAATATGACAGGCACCGATACAATGAGGACATTGGAAAACCCTAAGCCTTTCTAGGCTAAGTGGCCATAAGGGGAACCCTCCTTAATGCCATGACGCATAAGCACTTTTCCAGCTTTGTGGCCTTTGATACAATGAATCATCCATTTAACACATAGTGCTTGGCATTTTTATAATATATCAATAAGATGCATCCCCCTATATTAATGGGGAAGGAAGTAAGTCTCCCAAGTGACTCTATGAAACCCTTTGCTAGAGGAGGCATTGGCCCAGAGAAAACATTTGAGAATAGTTTCCAACTTCTGCACAAAGGTTTTGGATGGCACCCAACAAGAAGAATAATAAACATGAGTGACTTTAAGGACTTTGGAGTAAATTTGGAATTTACCCACTAAGGATAATGGTTTCGTGATCCAATATTCAAGTTTTTTGGCCACATGTTCTACCACACACTGCCAAAACTCCATAAGAGATGCTTGAAAGGAAAAAATAATGCCAAGAAATTTAAACATCTCACTATGGCCTAACATTTTCAAATCATAGGAATCCAACCAAGAGGGTGCCAGGAGGAAGGATTTTGTGTAACACTCCTTTTTTCACCATTGGATGGAAGAGCTTGAAGCCAAGCAGAAGATATCAAGGCAATGCACAACATTGTGAATATTATTTTCTTCCTCAATTAAGGTAAGGAAAGAATCATCTGCAAAATAGCCATGAAGTAATTCAGATCTATCTACAGTAGGCAACACAATCCCCCTCACAAGCCCTTAGGATTTTGCTTGGGAAAGAAAATACCCAAAACCTTCCACCGCAAGAACATAAAGAGCAGGCACTAAAGGGAAACCTTGGCGAATGTAACGAAATAGGCCAAAATGCATTGAACTATGCTCATTAATGGTGATTTGGGCCTAGGCAATGGAAAAAATCATTTGAACAAATTGAATGAATATAGGGCCAAAGCCCAAAGCGTGAAACATGACAATAATTAATGGCCATTCTATTATGTCGCAGGATTTTTCAAAGTCAATTTTAATGAACATAGTAGGTTGGTTGGATCTGCGAGCACATTACATGCCCTCCCAAATGATGATAATATTGTCAAGAATATAGCGTCCCTGAATGAATCCGATCTGGGCTGGCTGAATAATGATTGGGAGAATATGACACAATCGAATTGTAATGGATTTGTAAATAATATTATACGAGACGTTAAACAAGGTGATAGGATGCCAACTTATAATTTTCTCGAGGTCTCTTGGTTTGGGAATGAACTTGATATTCCTTTTATTGGTGTGGGCACCAAACAACTGGTTCTGAAAGCCTTCAAGATAGATCTAGTGGAGGTCCGAGCCAACAATATCCCAAAGTCAGTTTTAGAATTTGTAAGGGAAGTCATCCTTCTTGGGGACCTTATTGTTATCCATTTTCATGGCCACTTCATGCATGTCATCATGGGTGACCATACGGTTGCAAGTAACCTTTTGAGCTAAAGAGAGCTTGCAAGTCACGACAACTAGACATTGGTAAAGAGCCATCTTTCTCTCCTCTAAGGGAGCTTGGGCTTGAAAAACTAGCTTATAATGGTGTATAAAGGCCTACAACATAAGCTGGGGGTCTCTGACCCGAGCTCCACCATCATGGATGGCCTGAATTTAATGAGAAGGCTACTTGGATTTGAGAGATAGGAAAATTTTCTTTGACACTCAATCCCCCACTTTAATCCAGTGCATATGGGTACAAATTTGAGCTCCCTGAGCATTTTAGTTGTTTGCAATTTAAATTTTCTAATGAAGCTTTACCACTTGGAGCTGCATTGTTTCAGAGAACGGGTTTCCTTCCAATGTCACCACCGCTTGTCTAAGAGTGGAGGAGGTAGCTGAGTAAGAGAGAAACCAAATCTTGGCCAACTATCGACCATAGATTTTGAGGAATCTGGTCGTCCTAGTCATAACATCCTCCCACCATTGAGTCTAGTTAGAATGTATAGTGTTGAGATGTGGAGCTCAATTACTTCAGTTTAACATGCTATATCAACTTGCTAGAAAACATAGTAACCAACATTGGTTATGAAGGTACCGACATCGGTCAGGAAAGTAGGAACTGTCATGGGTTAGGGCTAATCAACATCAGTTACATGTGCGTGAGTGTTTTATTTAAATCACGAGAATTAGATCTAATTTTAGTATTAAAGGATATCTATTGATTTTCATTGCATGGCTAAGTGGCCTAAGTTTGTATAAGGTATTTATAATCTAGAACGCTAGGGTTAGAAGAGAGAGTTAGTGATTATTGTGAAAATAATTGTGAGAGAGAATTCGTGGAGAAGAAGGAGAAGTTTGAGAGAAAGAAAGTACTGTACATTATGAGATGTGTGGAAGATTGTAAATCTTCTGAAAGCTTTGGATAATAGATTGGATTGTTTCTTGGTGGATGTGTCCCATACTGTGTGAACCACGTTAAATCTGGTGTTGATTTATATCTCTTGTTTTGTATATTTCTTCTAGTAGAATATCCGTATGATTATATTTGATATATTATCTGTACAACCGGTGTGCTAATCCCAAAAATGATATCAGAGCTTTGAGGGTTTTGTGTGTTGATAGATTTAATCATAGAGGTTTTTCTGATTGAGTGGGAGCTATAATAATGGCAGAAGAAAACAAATACAAGGTAAAGAAGTTTGACAGCCAAAATTATCAATTATGGAAGATGCAGATTGAGGATTATTTGTATCAAAGAGATTTGTACTTACCGATGGATGAAAAATCTAGACCTACGAAGATGACTGATGAAGAATGGAAGATTATTGACAAAAAGGCTTTGGGATCTATAAGATTGAGCCTGCCAGCATCTGTGGCTTCTAATATTATAGAAGCGACGTCTACAGTAGAGTTAATGAAATCTCTTACTAATTTATACGATAAATCTAGTGTTTGAAATAAAGTTTATTTGATGAAGAAACTATTTAGTTCTAAGATGCATGAAGGTGGATCTGCATTTAGTCATTTGAATTACTTCTAATCTATTGCAAAATCAATTAAAATTAGTTGATATTCCATTTGATGATGAAGTGAAAGCACTCTTATTCTATGTTCTTTGCCTGATAGTTAGGATAACTTGGTAATGGCTGTTAATAATACAACATCTGATAATAATAATTTGAAGTTTAATGATGTGGTTAGTATAATCTTGAATGAAGAAATTCACAGGAAAAGTACAGAGGAATCATCATCTGGGAATGCTTTAAATGTAGAAAGCAGAGGTAGGAAGAAGGAGAGATCCAAGAGTAATAATAATGGGAAATAAAAGTCAAGGAATAACATATCTAAATCCAGAGGTAAGGGAATTACCTGTTGGAATTGTGGAAAGAAAGGACATGCAAAGAAATATTTTTGGTCAAAGGATAAAGAGAACCAAAACCCATACAAAGGTAAAAAGGAAAATATTGCAGCAGAGGTAATGTAAGATGCTCTTATTCTTTCTTTGGATAATAGAATAGAATCTTAGGTATTAGATTTTGGAGCTTCTTTCCATACAACCCCTAATAAGGGTTATTTCAGAAATTATGTCTAGGGAAAATTTGGGCATGTTTATTTGGGTGATGATGAACCTTCCAGTATTACTGGTAAATGGGAAGTTCATCTAAAATTGTAGAATGGGAATACATGGGTATTGAAAGATGTGAGGCATGTTCCAAGCCTCTAGAGGAATCTTATTTCTACAGGACAACTAGGTGAAGTTGGTTGCATGGTTACATTCACAACAAACTCTTTGAAAGTCACCAAGGGTGCCTTTGTCGTGGTAAGAGGCAATAAGGTAGGAACGTTATATTTATCTACCTGTGTTACTGATTCCTTTTTCTATTATATACTTCAGATTCAGATGCATGCATGTGGCATAATTGGTTGGGCCATATGAGTCAAAAAGGAATGTAAATTTTAAAGGCTAAGGGTAAGTTATTAGATATGAAAGATTTAGATCTTGATTTTTGTGAGCATTTTGTCTTTAGAAAGTAAAGAGAGTGAGATTTATCAAAGTTGGGGCAAATAAGAAGGAACATAAATTAGAGCTTGTACACTTAGATGTGTGGGGACCAACCCAGGTAGCTTCTCATGGAGGATCCCAATATTATGTTACTTTCATTGATGATGCTACAAGAAAGGTATGGTTTTATTGTATTAAACATAAATCTGATGTTTTTGAGACTTTTAAAAGATGGAAATCCCTTGTTGAGAATGAATCAAATTTAAATTTAAAGTGTATTATATCTGATAATGGTGGTGAATAGTGTAACAAGGCTTTTAATGATTATTTTTCAGTGAATAGAATATGTACAAAAAGGATGGTTCCAAGAACACCACAAGAGAATGGTGTTACAGAAATAATGAACAGGACAATCATGGAATGTGGTAGAAGTATGAAGATACATGCTAGATTTTCCTTGCAGTTTTGGGAAGAAGCAGTTGATACAATGATTTATTTGATTAATCGTGGGCCTTCAATTTCACTAAATGGAGGAATACCAGAGGAAGCTTGGACCGAAAAAGAGGTAGATCTTTCTTTTCTTAATTTTTTTTGGTTTAGAAGCTTTTGTGCATGTTGATATGAAAAATAGAAAAACGTTGGATGTAAAATCCAAGAGATGCACTTTCATTGGTTATGGATTTGGTGATTTTGGATTCCATTTTTTGGGATTTAAATAATTCTAAAATTATTAGGAGTTGTGACATTGAGTGGAATGAAAAGAGAATGTACAGTGATCAACTTTTAGTACCCAAAGATAAACCAGTTGAGAAGTTTGTGAATGAAAATGAACTCTCAGATTTAAAACTCATGCCTAGAGGGTTACATACTAAGCAGTGTCAGTTGACCCCTGACTGACATTAGTCAGCTGAACCGGTATCGGTTACAGAAGAGCCAAACCAACATCGGTTAGTAGAACCAATATTGGCTACATGTGACCGGCGTCGGTCACTGTTAGAATTGGAAACAAATGTCTAGGAGGTCCAGAATGGGCCTTCGGTACCCCAAAATCCTATGAGAAGGTCACCAAGGGTAAGTAAACCTCCAAAAAGAATTACACCTTCTCTATCTTATTTATTATTGACTAATAAAGGTGAAATAGAAAGTTTTGAAGAGGTAATGTAGGATGAGACCCACGTTTAGCGGGAGCATGACATGGATGAGGATATGGACTCCTTGGAAAAAAACTAGAATTGGGATTTGATTAAGTTGCCAGTAGGTAAAAGGACATTTCAAAACAAGTGGGTGTTATCCCAATTTTACCCCTAGGTAAAATTGATCAAAAATGACCCCACACGAAAGAAAACCTAAGGGTCAGCTCTATCCTGCGAGCTCACATTAAAATCCAAATCTGAGGGACATACAAGACTCTACAATGGAGGAGAAAGCAAGGTCAGCGAAGAATTGAACAACGTCAAAGGAGGACAGAGGCTGGATAGGAAATAAAACAGGGAAGGGCTTGAAGTTTTCGTACTTAGCCACAGAAGAGTCGAATTAGTGCCAAACAATAGACTCGCAGAAGCCACCATGTGTTAGCTCGACACAATTCCAAAAGGTGCATCAAAAGGCAGGTCCCAAATGTGCGCTGAGCCTCCACGTGTATCAATGGCACACCTTCAAGGGTCAAAGCCAAAGGTGGTCCCCCAAACGAGCGTGGAGCTTCCATGTGTCCCAGGTCCAAAGGGAGGTCTCATCGGCCATTGAAAAGTCATATACCCACGAAAGGTGCCACGTGTCTCAACTACGCACCTTCAAGAGTCGATGCTAAAAGTAGAGACTCAAATGAGTGTGAGGCTTCCACGTGTCCCAAGTCTGAAAAGGGGGCAAAGATGGTCGTTGAATCAACTAAGGAAAGAAGAGACAACGGAGGCTTCCATGCATCTAATCGACGTAACTTCAGAAGTGATACCCAAGGGACAGTCCCTAAATGAGTGTGAAGCTTCCACGTGTCCCAGGTCTAAAGGGAGGTCTCATCAGCCATTGAAAAGTCACAGACCCGCAGAGGGTGCCACGTGCCTCATCGATGCAACTCCAAGGATATAATCCAAAATGGAGACCCCAAACAAGCACAGGTTTGCCACGTGGTCAGAGTTAAAAAATGGGACAGAGTGGGTCCGAATCAACCAAGTATAGAAGGGTCAGTGGAAGCCTCCACATATCTCATCGGCACAACACCAACACTGGGTCTAAAGAGCATGTTCTTAAACTAAAGCCAGCTCTCCATGTAGTTAGTGTCGAACAGAAGTTAAATGGCAGTGGGGCCAAATCAACTAAGCATGAAAGGGTCAGTGGAAGCCTCCACATTTCTCAGCTACGCACCTTCAAGTTTTGAAACCAAAGGTGGTCCCCCAAATGAGTGCGGAGCTTCCACGTGTCCTAAACCCTAAAAGAAGAATTCAAAAGGCAAAATCGACCATTGAAAAGTCTAAATAGGGAAGAGCCAGCGGAAGGTGCCACGTGCCTCAACGACGTAAATTCAATAGGCATGGCCTAAAGGCCAGTCCCAAACAAGCACAAGTTCAATATGTGGCCAGGAGTCCAAAGGGGGAGAGAGATGGATGTTTAATTGACTAAGTATAAATAACCAGTGGAAGTCTCCATGTGTCTCATTGGTATGAATTCAAAAGGCACGGCCTAAAGAAGGACCCAGGACTAGCGCAAACCTGCCATGTGGTCAGCGACCAAAATTTGAACCAGCCTTGAATCGGCTACGTATAAGAAATTGACGGAAGGTGCCTTGTGTCAACTCAATGCCACTTCAAAGGTAGAATCTAGAGTGACAGTCCTTAACAAGTGTTGAGCTTCCACGTGTCTTGGGTCAAACATATGGCCTCATTGAACAAAAGGAACTTAGTCAAAACAAAAAATGAAAAAGAGAAAAGCTGTGGAAGGAGCCACATGTCTCTTTGGTGATAAATTTAAAAGCAAAATCCAAAACTTGCGATACCCAAACGTGCACCATCTCTACATGTGGCCATGTTTCAAGTTAAAGCGGGAAGGCAGGTCACCGGAGGTAGTTTGATTTTTTTGGCTTTTGTTTCGAAAAGGTGTAAAGTATAACAACCTAAGCCATGTGTCAAGCCTAAATTACACTGGGGAGGTGGGCCTTGGAAGAATTTTTGCCACGTGTCATGCCTAAATTACAAGGGGGCCGGCAAGCCTGGGGAAGACATTTTGCCAAAGTGAAAATTGCGGGGCAGGGCCCGAAGATGACTTTTTGGAAATATTAAATTGTGGGGCCACCTTTTGCATTTTTTTCACTTTCCAAAAGGAAGTTTGTAAGGGCGGGCCCGCAAGCCCGAGGAGGACTTGTTCACCAAATGGAAAATGTAGGTTGCGGGCTTGCGGGGGATTTTGGGAAAAAAGTGAATTGACGGGCTTCCAGGGCAGTTTTTGCACTTTTATAATTTTAATTTGCAAAAGGCACAAAGTGAATTTTGGGCCTGCAAATCCATTTTGCAAAACTGGTTCTTTTCGCCATTTTTGTACGGATCCGATTCAAAATATTCAAATGGGCATATCTTTCGATCCAGTGCTCAAAATTCAAAAAATTTAGTACCATTGGAAAGGTCTCGACCTCGTCTATGCCATGGGATCCTAAAAATTTAATTTTGACAAGGCTTAGGTGGGTGAAAATTAGGAAAATGTTTTCATGCCATTAATGTAAGAATCTTATTGCTTCAACTACCAAATCAGATTTGATTTGATCCACCTTTCTTCCTTCTTCAACACGCCAAACATACATAGAGGAACCAGAATTGATAGATTGTAGGAAGATTTGTAGGGGCATTGATGGTTGGTGGTTGAGATTTCAGAGAAAAGTTTGAGTTTCTCTTCTTTCTCTCAGGTTTTCATCATCTATATATTGTAAACACTTCTCATTTGAGAAGGGAGGAGACATTCTTGGATGTGGGGAAACTCTGTCAAAGTTGTTTCCTGACTCCATTTGAGTTGTAAGCCTTCTCCTATGCCTGACAAGCAGTATTTGTGCCTCTGAGCACCCATGTAATGGTCCATGCACCTCATAGAGCAATAAAATCATGTTTTTGTGGTGTTCTTCAACCCTTTCTCATTGTTTTGTTGTTTCCTTATGCCTCTCCATCTCATGTTTAATTCCTGTGCATGTATTTCACATTTGCAGGTGTAAGATGTCATGTTTCATGGAGTTTCGATGGTGGATTTGGATATGGGTCTGTGTCACTTCTGTCTGACCTCCCTCACTCTCCTTTTCCCCTATTTTATCCTCCCTCAGCAGAGTATCTCACCACTTCCTTTTCTGGTGTATCACCACTTAGTGTAGGTTCTCTTTTCTTGCTTCTCTCTCTCCCTCTCTCCTTGGAATGGTTAGATTAGGATAGATTAGTTATTCCTGCACTAGAGTAGCTTGTGGTAGGTAGTTTAGGAAGAAGGAACCAACCTTCTCTAGAGGGCCATCTCAAGTTTTGCAAGTCCCACAGTTTGAGAGATGGTCCAATGTTGTGCAATCACACCGAATGAAGATGGACTCCATTTTCAGAACTAGGACATTTGGGGGTGCTGTGATTTTGCACTAACAATTTTGGCACACCCGATGGGACAGGTCTGAAGCACCTTACCACTTCATCTTAGCAGGTTGGTGTGTTCCTGTTGAGATTTGGTCCTTTTGAGGCACATGCAAAGCACATCTGGAAAATCCATCTAGTCAACAACCCATTCTCTGAGTTGTAGACCTTTTCCATCCATTTCCACCCATCTTCATTCATCTTTCTTTCCACATCTTTCATATTCTGCCATTCATGAAGTTGTGTAGTCATGACTTCATTCCCCTCATGGAATTCACACCTACAACAGTGCAGTCCATCTCCAATGTATTTCCCAACTCCTCCAGATCAACATTATGATCAGATCTAGAACCATTATGCCTACCCATTTGAGCAGGGTCAAAACCAGTTTGGCCATGAAGCTTATCAAGAACAAGGGGACGGATATGCAATGGTAAAAACTACATGGAGGATGCTGATTTGCAGGAGATTAAAAAATTGGAGGCACACATGGTGCATTCAAGGGCCACAACTTAGATGAAAGCATTCAGAATTGGCTATAGGGCACCTTGTCCATGGGCTGGCCCTATGCCAAGACATTACAACCCTCAGGAGAAGATTGACTTCATGGTTGAAATGTTTCCTCACCTTGTGCAGTGGATTGAGGATATTGAGGCATATGAGAAAAGTGTGAGACAACCTTGTCAATGGGTAATTCAGTCACCAGCTCCTTGTCCTTCATTTTCTCTTTCTCAAACTCTATCATTGCAGCAGTGTCATGAGTCTAGCTTCCCATCTTGCTGCCCCTAGCTCTGAATTCCCTTCTCCATCCCCTAGCCTTCCATCTCACCTCAATTCTTCTCCCCTTTTCCCTTCTGGATTCAAGTCCCCTCTACCTAACTATACCATAAATGAAATAGTCCCCTACCAATGCCCCTTCCCCAGCCAACATCATCATGTTCGATGAATGTTAGGATAGTTGAAGAATGACGTGACTCATGTGACTCTGACTGGGAAGAGGAAATCATACGTAGTGCCTGTTCCAGAGAAAAATTAGTTATCTCCAAAGGGCGCAGTTTTGGAGGAGACTAAGTTACTTGTAGAGGCAAAACCATGTGCGCCATAGCTTCACATGTGCCCCAACCTGCAAGCTCTCCCCTTCAGAAGGAGAACCATATAGTTCCAGAGGCTCCAAGTGTGGAGTGGGTCATAGAAGAACCTTTAGTTCTTCCTCCTACTTTGTCCCCTTCAAGCATCTAATGTCGAAGAAGAGTTTGAGATTTCAAAATTCATGCTTGAAGAAGAGGGGAACCATGGTGAGCAAGTTGTAGATCAGAAAGACACCATGGAGGAGGTTGAGCACATGTAACAGGATAACAAGGAGAACAGACTGTCTTGTCAGACTTGGAAGATTGCTTTGATGGAGAGGATCCTGATGGATATAATATCATTTTCTCCTCCATCATCCACCTTCCAAGCACATGAGCCTACTACCATGAAGGAGAGCATTCAAGTACAACAGCCTGCACTTCATAACAACCTTTAGAACCAAGGTTGGAAGATATGAATCTTCCATGTTCTTCATAGGAGAAGGAAGGGAAAGAGCAAGAGGATTTCATCATCTCTCTCCACACCATCCACCCATGAAGGTCAGCAAGAAGACTCCATTCTTGGAGTTGAAATTCAGAGCCATGGGCACATCCATCAGGATCAGACCATGCCCAATCAGGTACTTGGCTTCATTGGAACCAAGGGAGAAGCCAAAACCAGTCATGCCCACTACAGAGCATGAGGATGAGCTATCAAAGTACCAAGGATCAGCTGCAATGCCTCTTCAATCCAAATACAGAGCAACTAAAAGAGGTATTTGTCTTGTTTCTAGTTGACACCTTGATGATTTGGGTGGAGGATCACCATTGTAGTCAAGTTTTTCACTCATACAAGTAACCATATTCAGTGTCAAATCATTTTCATGGCTTCTAGTTTTGAGAAAGGGAAGCTACTTCTCCCTTGCCAGTTGCAGGATTTGTTTGAGTCCCCTTTCTCTTGATGGTTAGTGTAGGAGTAGGAGTAGATTTTCTTTCAGTAAAACAAGTGCTTGTGCACAGTCTACATGTTCTCACTTGAGGCATGTATGATTTTCTTTTTACATAGTGTGTGTTCGTATGGTGTTTTGTTTCTCATTTTCGTGGCACAGAGACATCTCCCGGGAACAATTGCTAGACCAAAACCTGCAAAAATGGAGAGCAACTTGAAAAATAGATTCGAGATAGTTTCAGAACATTTGTAAAGCCCTCACAGGGTGAGTTTAGGGTCAGCAGAGATCGAGATCACGGTTTTAAAGTACATCAGTTTCCTGCTATCATTCTTGACTCCATGCCCAATGGATGCTTCAAGGCTACTGAAGAGCATCTAGCAGGCAGATGTCCCCGTGAGTCACCAAATTGTTATCCCAATTTTCCCCTCAGGGATCAAAAAACCCTGCACAGGTCAAAATAAGGGTCAGCTTGTCTACAAGCCACATTCAAATCTCTATCATTTTCTTGAAGAAACTTGAAATCAAGTGAGCAAGGTGATGCAGGCCAATGTCAAAGGAGATCAAGTCAAGTAGAAGATGGGAATCAAGAGGCTCAAAGTTTTTCAGACTTAGCCACATACGAGTCTACTCAGGGCTGAATAGTAAACTCGCGGAAGGTGTCCATGTGTTAGCTCGGCACAATTCCAAAAGGACATGAAAAAGGTAGGTCCTGAGCATCTAGTATGCAGATGTCCCCATGAGTCACCAAATTGTTATCCCAATTTTGCCCCCAAATGACAAACATGTCCTAGAGTCAAAAGGAAGATAGCCAATGCACATTGAAAAATGGCTAAGGGCCAGCAGGAAGGGTCCACGTGTCTCTATCATAGCACAACACAAGGAGTGGGTCAAAAGAGCAGGTTCCAAATGACCGAGGCTCGCCACAAGGTCAAAAAAGGGGACAAGGAAAGTGGTCTAAATTGACTAAGTATAGAGAAGTAGAACTACATGGTCCACGCGTGTCATCGGCGCAATTTCAAAAGTGAAGCGTCAAGGCTAGAAACTCAAACTAGTGCGCAAATCTCTCCACGTGTCTAGGGTCCACAGAAGTCAAATGGAAGGCCTCGAAGTTGGCTAAGTATAAGAACCGGACCGTTTAAGCCACATGTGAGCCAACTTCAAAGGCTGAACAAAGCGGAGTCTCACAAGAAACTCCTCCATGTGTCTCAGCTCGATGCAATTCCAAAAGGCGCATCCAAAGGTGACAGTTCCCCAAAGTGAGCGTGAAGCTTCCACGTGTCCCAGGTCTAAAGGGAGGTCGCAAATGGTAGTTGAAAAGTTAAATAAAGGAAGATTTACGGATGGAAGGTTCCACATGTCAGACATCGGCACAATTTTAAAAGAATAATCCAAAGCAGAGGTTCTCAAACAAGCGTCATATTTCACACATGTGCCAGGGTCCGAAAGGCAGAAACGTGGATCCCAAATCGGCTAAGTATAAGAAACTAATGGAAGGTGCCACAGGTTGACTCAGCACAATTTCAAAGGTAGAATCAAGAGCGGACAGTCCCAAATGAGCGCGGGCTCTCCATAAGTGTCTCAAAGTCAGAAATAGGACCAATCAAAAGGGAATTTAAAACACAAAGTAATAGAGAAAAGCCAGCCGAAGGAGCCACGTGTCTCTTTGGTGCAACTTCAAAAATAAAATCCAAAAGTGGTCCCCAAATGCGCGTCAACTCTACACATGGCCATGTTTCAAGTCAAAGTGGGAAGGCGGGTCGCCGGAGGTAGTTTGAATTTTTTGGATTTTGTTTCGAAAAGGCGTAAAGTATAAAAATAAGCCATACCTCCGCCGATGCCCAAAGAAGCCATGTGTCAGGCCTAAATTACATGTGGGAAGGCGGGCCTTGGAAGGACTTTTTTGCCAAAAGTGGAAAATGGGCCCGAGGATGACTTTTCACCAAATGTAAAGTTGCGGGGCCATAAGGAAACTTTTCCCAAGTGTAAATATTAGGTTGAGTCTGTGGGGCATTTTGGAACTTTTGCACTTTTCCCAAAATAGCGTAGTTTATAAGTGCGGGCCCGCAAGCCCAAGGAGGTTTGTTTGCCAAATGGAAAATGAGGGATGGATTGAGGGGGCTTTTGGGAAAAAGTGAATTTGGGCTTGCGGGGCTGTGGGGAGTTTTTTTCACTTTTGTATTTTTTTGTGCACAAAGGCGCAAAGTGAATTTTAGGCCCGCGGATTCATTTTTCAAAACTGGGTTTTCGCCATTTTTGTACGGATCCGATTCAAGCATTCAAATGGGCATATCTTTGGAAAGGTCTCAACCTCCTCTATGCCATGGGAGCCTAAAAATTTAATTTTGACGAGGTTAGGTGGGTGAAAATTAGGAAAACATCTTTCATGCCATTAATGAAGGATCTGATTGCTTCAACTACCAGATCAGATTTGATTTGATCCGCCTTTCTTCCTTCTTCAACACGCTGAACATACATAGGGAACTAGACTTGATAGATTGTAGGTAGATTTGTAGGGGCATTGATGGTTGGTGGTTGAGATTTTAGAGTAGAGTCTAAGTTTTCTTCTTTCTCTCTTGCCTTCATCATCTATATATTGTAAACACTTCTCATTTGAGAAGGGGGAGACATTCTGGGATGTGGGGAAACTCTGTAAAATTTGTTTCCCGACTCCATTTGAGTTGTAAGCCTTCTCCTATGCCTGGAAAGCGTATTTGTGCCTCTGAGCACCCATGTAATGGTCTGTGCACCTCATAGAGCAATAAAATCATGTTTTTGTGGTGTTCTTCAACCCTTTCTCATGTTTTGTTGTTTCTCTTGTGCCTCTCCATTTTGTGGTTTGTTTCTTGTGCATGTATTTCACATTTACAGGTGTAAGATGTTGTGTTTTGTGGAGTTTCGATGGTGGATTTGGATCTAGGTCTATGTCACTTATGTCTGACCTCCCTCATCTCCTTTTTCCCTAGTTTCATCCTCCCTCAGTAGAGTATCTCGCCACTTCCTTTTCTGGTGTATCACCACTGGTTAGTGTAGGCTCTCTTTCACTCTCTCTCTCTCTCTCTGTCTCCTTGGAATGGTTAGATTAGGATAGATTAGTTGTGCCTGCACTAGAGTAGCTTGTGGCAGGTAGTTTAGGAAGAAGGAACCAACCTTCTCTGAAGGTCCATCTCAACTTTTGCAAGTCCCACAACTTGAGAGATGGTCCAATGTTGTGCAATCACACCGAATGCCCCACTCATATTTGAGGCCATTTGGGGTGCTGTGATTTTACACTAACAGTGGATTTATAGGATCAAGGAAGAAGAGAGTGGATAGAAGAGGTACAAGGTAAGACTTGTAGTAAAAGGATTTGCACAGAAGGTAGGTATTGATTTTGTTGAAATATTTTCTCCTATTGTTAAAATGACTTCCATACATACTATATTGAATTTAGTTGCAGTAGATGATTTGCATTTATAGCAACTAGATGTGAAGACGAATTTCCTTCATGATGATTTGGATGAATATATTTATAGACAACAACCGCTTGGGTATGAACTCAAGGGTAAGGAGAAATTAGTGTGCAGGTTAAAAAAGAGCCTATATGGGCTCAAACAAACTCCAAGGCAATGATACACGAGGTTTGATAGTTTCATGCATGAGCATGGTTACTTGAAATGTGAATCTGACATTTGTGTTTATTTCAAGAAGCTTGAAAATGGGAGCTGTATTATTTTTTTACCGTATGTGGATGATCTACTTATTGCAGGATCTAGTATGTAGGACATTGGTGAGATTAAGGGAAATCTAGCTCACACATTTTCTATGAAGGATTTAGGACCTGCAAAAAGAATCCTTGACATGCAAATACATAAAGACATGAAGAACAATAAATTGTATTTGTCTCAGGAGGAATATATCTACAAGGTGTTAGAAAGGTTTAAAATGTAGAATTCAAAACTTGTAAGTACACCTATGGCTGGACACTTCAAATTGAGCAAAGATCAGTGTCCTTCATCACATGAGGAGGTCAAATACATGACATGAGTACCATATGCTTCAGCGGTTGGGAGTCTCATGTATGCTATGGTTTGTACCAGATTAGACATTGCATAGGAAGTGGGAGGTGTGAGTATATTTATGGCCAATCTAGGTAAAGAGCATTGGAAATTAGTCCAATGGATACTCAGGTATTTGAGAGGGACATCTATCATACAGTTATGTTATGGAGGTTCAGATATTTCTTTATGTGGCTATGTTAATTCGGATATGGTTGGAGATCTGGATGGTAGAAGGAGAACTAATGGATATATTTTCACAGTAGGTGGGACGATAGTTAGCTGGATATTAAGATTGCATAAGGTTTTGGATTTTTCTACTACAAAGGCAGAGTATGTTGTAGCTAAAGAGGCTAGCAAAGAGATGATATCGATGAGCGGGTTCATGGAAGAGTTGGGAAAGGAGTAAGATGATTGCAAATTGTTCATTGACAGTCATAGTGCAATTCATTTGGAAAAAAACTCAACGTTTCATTCTAGAACGAAATACATTCAATTGAGATATCAGTTCATATGGCAGGTATTGGAGGATGGGCAACTGAAACTAGAGAAGATTCATACGAGTAAAAACCCTGCGGATATGCTAACAAAGCCATTAGAAAAAGAGAATTTTGAGCTACACTCCACTTCTGTTGGTCTTTGAGTTTGAGACTCGAAGAGGAAGAAACAAAGCTAAGGAAAGGATCCAAGTATGACGTTGTATAGGTATAGTGTAGTAATTTATCTCCAAGCAGGATATTGTTGAGATGTGGAGCTCAATTACTTCAGTTTAGCATGCTATATCAACTTGCTGAAAAACACAGTAACTGACATCGGTTATGAAGGGACCGAAATCGATCACATATGACTGAAATTGGTCAGGAAAGTAGGAACCGTCTTTGGTTAGGGCTAACCGGCATCAGTTACCTGTGTGTGAGTGTTTTATTTAACTCATGTGAATTACGTCTAAATTTTGTATTAAATCATATCTATTGATTGTAATTGTATAGCTAAGTACCCTAAGTTTGTATAAGGTATTTATAAGCTATAAAGCTAGGGTTAGAAGAGAGAGTTAGTGATTATTGTGAAAATAATTGTGAGAGAGAATTCTTGGAGAAGAAGGAGAAGCTTGAAAGAAAGAAATTATCGTACATCGTGAGAGGTGGACGATTGTATATCTCTTGAAAGCTTTGGAAAATAGATTGGATTGTTTCTTGGTGGATATATCCCACATTGGGTGAACCATAATAAATATGGTGTTGATTTATATCTCTTGTTTTGTATATTTCTTCTGGTAGAATATCCACTTTTATTGCATGTATGCTTAGATCTGATATATTATCTGTACAACCGGTGTCCTAATCCCAACACATAGGTGGATGGTAGTTCTAGCAATGACGTGGCCGAGGAGATAAATTCCACACATGTCTGATGTGGCTGAGGGTGGGCCCGTGTTTCATCAAGGCAGTATTGAGAAAAAATGAACTTTATGACAAAAAGGTCACCTATCTTGCCAAGTGACATGGAATCGTATGGGGAAGTGGTATGAAAGGACAAAATTTGGCATTACTTTCACAATCAATGAGTATATGTTGTCAAACTCAAAAAAATATTAAGTTGACAACATAGCTTTGTTGATCCATTTGAGAACCTGATCCGATCCACGTCAGAGATTGGACCAAGTAAACCAGGCTTCACAGGTGAGAGTGTGAGAGGCATTAGGGTAAAAAAACCCAAATTTACTGTGCATATAGAACAATGCCTCCCTTTCGCAAACTATCCAACACATAGGCAGGTGCACGTACTTATTAGAGGGTAACTCCACCATATTAAAGTTACTGCATATAACCCAATAGGCATCAAGAATGGCATTAGTAACCCACTGCCAAAGATCGGTCCTTTCACCCGCATCGTTAGAGACATAAATGTTTATGAAGCCAAAAAGGCAGTTGTCAATATTAAATAAGTCCTAGATGGCACAATTGGTGACATAACCCTTTTTTAATGCATGTCATTATAAAAACATGAAATCTTTGTTGTAACACAACCAAATACCATAATTGTCTTGACCACTTTGACCTAGTCCCTTCAACACACAAAATTTAGTTAAAAACGTAATCATTCAGTTTTTTATGTTAAGGAAAAATAAAAATAAAAATTGTTTTCACATAAACAAATAATATCAACTCAAAGGATAAGAATAAGCTATTGAAAGAACACTAAAATCCTTTCATAAACCTCTTTGTGCCAGCAGTAGAAGGTTTGCACCATTGACATCATTGCATTGTTTGCAAGGGAATAAATTGCATTATTTCCCATCAAAAGTATTTCCCTACTATGGTGGATGTGCTACTTGAATCAAAACCCACTAAAAACAAAAATACTAAATATATTCATGACAATACATACCCATGTGACCTTCCTCTTTCTACTCATAGGTGTTATGGATAATTTTTATTGTTTAAAAAGGTTATAAAGAGGTCAAAAGTAACATCCAAGTGGATGAAATATGTAATTGTGATTGGCTATCTATTTAGCAGGAAAGGGTTACATTTGATGGCCACCTATAGTTGTTAAATAATTTTTGGGTGACGGTAATTTTCCTCTACTATGCTTCAAATTTACAAAATAGTGTTATTTATACGCTACTTAAAAAAAAGACTAATATAAAATAGTGTTATTTATACCCTACTAATAGTATTATAACTAGCAATCGCATGTGTACAATGCAATGTGAACGTCGAACGATATATGATATTTGTTTTAGAGGGATAGTTATTACTTTTGTAGTTGATTTTGTTTAAACTATGGGTGATTGATTTTGTAAGTGTAGAAATATAGATGAACCACTTCATTTAAAAAGCGCAAACATGAGGTCTAACCCTTAAAACATTTCAAAATGCAAAAAAGTGATATAATGCACAAAGCTTTGGATTGAAATGTTGTATGTGTACATTTGAATTTGTTATAGATTCGTACATAAAAAGTTTTAAATCTTATATCACGACATCTGAACTAAACATGTATACATGGAGACCTTTGTACATTTGAATAATTATATCATGAATGGTAGCCTTTTGTGGGCAATTTTATTTCCAGTAAACATGAATACATTTGATACCATTTGAATGACAATGTTACTTAGGATAGAAGAAGTGATGAGTAAAGTAGTAGCAGATGTGCTATCAAAGTAGAGTGTAGTATTTAGGACGGGTTGAGTGATAGTAGTCTTTCTTCCTCCTTTTTTCTTGAAGTTTAAACATACAGAAAATATCTTAACAAAAAATTAGTCAAAACTCTTCAAATCAAGGGAAATTCAATCCTCGTTTATATTAAAAGGTAAAAAACCCAACATAACATGAATGCCTATTTTGTATATAGAACCATTTTGAATTGAAGGAGTGACATCAAATATTGTGTGTGCAACCTTAATGGTAGAGGCCTAATAAGTTTTCACATTACAAAAGCGTTGTAGGTATTCTTCAAATTGAAGAAATTAGTTTTACAGTAATGGCCTAATATTTATCCATAAAAAATCTACTCTTGATTTTTCATGAAAGACTGTCACAATCTCAAACATAACCCAGTAAACACAATAAGGATAAAAAATAGTTCAATCCATGATTCAAAATAATCTAGTAGTCCGCAAAGAAAAAAAATTAAAAAGAAGTAAAGACGGGAGAAAGGTTGGACTCTTCTCGAATCCTAGTAGCGAACCTACCCTTTATGGAAGTAGATTACAGAATCATAGACTATAGTTAGAGACTTGCAACAATAGAACAATGAACTGAAACACCAGGAATGTAAGAACAGTAACTACCTCACTATTATAGAAGAGTTGAAAAATATAGGACATGTGGGAATAAATCTCAAATAAACTAAGGAAATGATTGTAATTTGTGAAAATGATAAATTCAAGGTAGACATAAAAAGACTTATGATTAGTTATAATTTCCAAGTTCTTCATTTCAGATTTCCCCAAATTTGCTAGAACCTTTTTTAGCAAATGAAAATTCATGCATCATATCATCTTAGTGTTGATCATTTAGTTTTCTAGTTGAAGGGCCCATGCAGTTACACCTAGCAATGGTGTGGAAAGTGAAAAATTAACCCCAATAAAAACCTTTGGACCCAAAAAACCCAAAAACTTTGTTTTCAAACAAAAAACTAACCTTGATAATTAATGAAGAGATAATATCCAACGGGATATCTGCATCTGTGTGTTTTCCTTCAAAGTAGATCGGACTATATATTTCTCAAAAACTATTAGATGTCCTCCAAATTTGACCTGATCTCCAAGCTTTCTAATTATTATTATTTTTTGATAAGTAAAACGAGTTTAAGGGACTCGTTCCCTGTTTACATATCAGGAGGCTGAACCTCAGAAAAACATGAAAAACAGTCACAAAACAATCACCCAGAAACTACTGAATAAAACGAACAAAAAACCAACATCTATATAGAGAACTATATCTATAGCCTATGCTAAGGGGGAGTTAATCCCCATATTCCACAGAAACAGGGACGCTAGCCACCGGAGACGCCTAGACCAGATTGACGCCCTCGTCAGAATCCACGTCCACAACATTGGTAGCCCCGCCAGAGATCCTTTCAAAAACCTCTTTGTGTCAGCAGCAGAAGGTTTGTACCAACGACATCAGTGCATTGTTTGCAAGGGAATAAATTGCAATATTTCATATTTCCTTGCTATGGCGGATGTGCTACTTGAATCAAAACCCAGTGAAAACAAAAATACTAAATATATTCATGGCAATACATACCCATGTGACCTTCCTCTTTCTAGTCATAGGTGTTATGGCTAATTTTTATTGTTTAAAAAAGGTTCTAAAGAGGTCAAAAGCAACATCCAAGTGGATGAAATATGTAAGTGTGATTGACGATCTATTTACGAAAGGGTTAAATTTGATGGCCACCTATATTTGTCAAATAATTTTTGGGTGATGGTAATTTTCTTCTATTGCGCTTTAAATTTACAAAATAGTGTTATTTATAGACTAATATAAAATAATGTTATTTATACCCTACTAATAGTATTATTAAAATGATGGTCACATTTTAAATATGCAAGTCACATATAACATGTATTTAAAATATTTGCAAGTATTTTATCACTAGAATCATGAAAATTATTTAATCGCTCATCAAATTTAAACCCTGGGCGGGGGCTTTTCCAACATAGAGAATAGCCCAATTAATAAAGTGACAAATGACATTGGCAACAAGACACCACAACTAGAATTTGAATACCCTATGAAACTTCGATGATGATAAAAATCAGTTCAACCATTGCGATGAATTTGTTGTCCAAACACTACTGCAGATTTATCGCTTCAATGAATAATATGTAACAGACAGACTCGCCAGGGCATTCAACCTTGATTTATGAAAATACTATGCAAATATCTCTAGTTTTGTATATCTCTAGTTTTGTATAAGATAAACTTGGGATCAAGGATGAGGTTTGACATCCACCCTATTCTGTCGATGAAAAAATGACGGATGATCTAACATTTTTACAAGGAATCCTATTATAGTTTCTAATCATGATTATGAAATCAAATAAATGAGAAATGTAATTACAAAAGTGACTAATCACTCATCGAAATGTAAAATCCAAGTATATAGTTATGGGTTTCTACTCTTCAAAGTATACATCCAGATGTTCAACACATTATAGTTTTTCAAAAAATGTAAATATTTATGGAAATCTTACAAATATAACTCTAAAACTTACAAATGTAAACAAGCAAACATATAATCATGGAGTTGCTACTAGTGCCATGATCTCTATTGATGGATTAATGTTGTTATTTTTGTCCTTGTTGTGTTATTGTTGTTGTAAGAGGACACTTGCACTTTAGATACTGAAGATTATAGAATCTCAGCACTTATACCATACTAAATATTTTATTGAACAATGAAAAAAAAAACAAAACAAAACACAAAATTTTAACAGTAAATCTGCTCACAAAGTGAGCGAACAGCAAGGCTAATAAAGTTCTGTTTTATTCAACTTAGAACTGTCTTCTTTTCCTTCTACTGTGCATTGAATATCAGAGAATGGAAATGATTTAAAGAACAAACTACTGTAGTTTATTGGGCAGTCAAGAGGAGCAGAAAACTAAAGAAGATCACAACCTAGATCCTAACATGACTACAGTTACAAACACATTAACTGAAATTACAAACAAAAGATGACTGCACCAAACTAATGATGACAGCAGTTGAATTGGAGTAGACGGTGGAACCGAAGAGTTGATCGTGAATCTTTCAATCTCCCCCTGTATGAACAACGGGGATGAGTCCCAGCTTATTCCTCAAAACAACAAAATTGGTTGTAGGTAGAGCTTTGGTAAAAATATCAGCAACTTGCTCCATTGTAGGGAAAAACTGTAATTCCACTGTCCCATCTTGAACTAAATCTCTGATGAAGTGATGTCGAATCTCAATGTGCTTCGATCTAGCATGAAACACAAGATTTTTTGTCATTGCAATGGTACTATTGTTATCACAGTAAATAGTGGTTGGATGTTCCTGAACCAATTACAAATATTCCAAAATTCGTCTAATATATATGGCTTGATAACTAGCTGCTGCTGTTGCAATATACTCTACTTCTGCGGAAGAGAAAGCAATGGTTGTTTGCTTTTTACTACTCCATGAGACAACTCCAGAACCAAGTGAGAAAATATAACCAGATGTGGATTTTCTATCATCCACTGAACTAGCCCAATCAGAATCTGTGTAACCACATAACTCAAACTTATGTGTGGGAGAATAATGAATGCCAAAATTGTGTGTACCACTCACATACCTTAAAATTATTTTTGCAGCACGCCAATGAGACTCATGTGGATCCTGCATGAACCAAGAGATAAGGCTCACAACATACATAATATCAGCTCTCGTGGTAGTGAGGTACATGAGGCTTCCAACCAAACTTCTGTATAAAGTGGCATCTACTTTGGAACTTGCATCTTCCTTGGTTAATTTTTCACCAAGGGCAACAGGAGTGGCAACTGCAGTGCATGACATCATTCTAAACCGCTTCAATAGATCAGCCACATACTTGGTTTGAGAAATGGATATACCTTCCGATTGTTGTTGCACCTCCACTGCAACAAAATAATGCATGAGTCCCAGATCTGACATCTCAAATTCTTGTTTCATTTCTACTTGAAATTTCTCCATGAGAGATGGGCTGTTACCTGTATAAATGAGATCATCAACATAAAGGAAAAAAATTAGAATATCATTACCAAGATGTTTATATAGAGGGTTGGCTTTGAGGAACTTCGAATGAATCCTTTCTTCAAGAAGTAACTGTCAATCCTTGCATACCAAGCACGAGGTGCTTGCTTCAACCCATAAAGAGCCCTTTTTAGCTTGTAAACCAAATGTTCTTTTCCTGGAATTTCATAACCAATAGGTTGTTCCACATAGACTTCCTCATCAATAAAACCATTTAGGAAGGCTGATTTTACATCCATATGATAGATTGGCCACTTGTGTTGTGCAACAATAGCCAATATAATCTTGACTGTATCAAATCTTGCAACTGGAGCGAAAGTCTCTAAATAATCTACTCCAGGCGTTTGTGCAAATCCCTTGGCAACTAATCTTGCCTTATGTCTATTCATAGAACCATCAGCATGATATTTCACCTTACAGATCCATTTGACACCAATCACTTTCTTATCTTTAGGAAGTTGCACTAATTCCCATGTATTTTTTTTATCAATTGCATGCAACTCTTCATTCATAGCATTAATCCATACTTGTTCTTTCATGGCTTCTTCATACACTAAAGGTTCAACTTGAATGGTACTAAACAAAGCAAAATTGGAAACTGGATTCAAATTAGAAATCCTTTGATAAATTTCATTTAAACTTCGTACCTTTCGTGAAGAGCTTAGACTTGATTGTGGACTAGAACTATCACCTGAAGAGGAACTTGGTGAACTTAGTGAACTGGGGCTTGTTGGGAGAGGAGGAACTTGTTGAACATATTCTATACCCATGATGAGTGGTGTAGTTTGTTGAACTCCTTTTTGCCATTGCCATACTCCCCCTTCATCAAAAACCACATCTCGACTAATAATCCATTTCCGTGTGTCAGGATTATAGAATTTGTATCCTTTCGTGAAATCTGAATAGCCCACAAAGATATAAAGTTGGGATTTTGCATCCAACTTCTTCTGAGCATCTTTTCTAGAACATGAACATATGCAGGGCAACCAAATACACGAAAGTGAGCTACTGAGGGCTTCTGTCCACTCCAGACTTCCTTGGGAGTGATATTCTGAAGCAATTTTGTTGGGCTTCGATTCAAAATATAAGTTGTGGTTGCTACTGCAACTCCCCAATAGCAATTAGGAAGGTTTTTGAACTGCAACATACTTCATGCCATCTCCATAATGGTACATTTATTTCTTTCTGCAATGCCATTCTGTTGTGGGGTATAAGCTGTCGTAAGTTATCTCTTAATTCCATGAGTATTACAAAAATCAGCAAACTCATTGGAAGTGAATTCTCCCACCCTATCTGTTCTGAGTATTTTGAGAGAATACCAGCTTTGATTTTCAGCCATAGCCTTAAAATTCTTGAAGCATTCAAATGTCTCAGATTTCTGTTTAAGAAAATAAACCCATGTGTGGCGTGAGAAATCATCAATAAATGTCAGAAATTAAATATTCTTACCCAAAGATTCCTCTTGCATGTCACCACAAATGTCACTATGCACAAGCTCTAGAGGAGATTTTGCCCTCCATGATTTGTTCATTAGAAAACTGTCTCGATGTTGCTTGCCAAGTGCACACCCTGAACAAACTGCTTCTTTTGCTTGAATTGCAGGAAGTCCTCTCACCATGCCTTTCTTATGAAGCAAACTTAATCCTTGAAAATACAAATGACCATACCGTTAGTGCCATAACCATGAATCATTTGTGGTTGCCTTTAGGGCATGCATCTTACTGGACTCCAAAGTGAGAGGAAATAATCGATTCTCTATCATACATGCCTTTGCTACATTATAATGATTAGCTGATTTATCAAATATTTTGCAGCAGTTATCTTCAAACACAACCTTGTAATTTTTTGCAAAAAGTTGCCCAATACTTAAAATATTATGTTGTAATTTGGGCACTGTTGGTTGGATATTTTGTCAAACAAACCAAAATATGAGGTTCAACCACAGTACATGGGATTAAATCCCTCCTCAAAGATAGGTGAGGCTGCCTGTTTATTGCTAATCTAAAACACGGTAAACAATATATATAGTATTCACACTAATCTAACCATTGGGGGTTGGAATGAAATTCCGAAATCCACATTCACACGACTCAAGGGTATTTCTTTCTTAAATGAACTAGGATTAGAAACTGTTACAATGAAAGAAGCACAATAGAAAAGAAATGGGGGAAACGCATTTTCTTTTGAGTAAACGCAGAGCACGAAATAATCATACGAGTTTTAGATCACAAATATAATGTCCGAAATCATCAGAAACACTAAGATGCTATGCAAAGAATATCTTTAAGATCATGAACATAAGAACATTATCTTAAGTAAGATATATTTCTACAACACAAAGTCTGTAAAACGATATCAATTTCTATTCTTCAAAATGATTGAATGAAAACACAAAGTTTTTCTTCTTTCCAATAGCCCCTAAATGCTTCCAAAAAATCTCGACCCTTTTGAATGCACAGGCATCCCTTATTTATAACAAAAGGAAGCTAGAGATAAAACAGGACGGATCCTAAAAAGTAGCATTTTAGCTGGAGTTCAGTTTTGCATGACTCTCACGCATGAGATCAAGTCAAAACATGAATTAAAAATAATGACGAAACAGAAATGAAAAAGACATGTCAATTCTCAAGATTGAAATGACATGACACATTGGGACTTAGTCTGAATCATCATCTTTTGATCTCTTTCCTCTTTTTCTTCCTCCTGCTGAGACTGTTTGCTCTGAAACTCCTGGAACTTTCGAATTATGCCTTGCATTTCATTGTTCTCATCAGGTGCAGTGGAATGATCATTCCAAATTTTGCAGGTTTCATGAACAGCGCTGGCAATGCCGGGAAGTTTTTTCAATCCTTTTGCTGAGTTTTCTTAAGGCCTCCAACGTATGTTCAATCCTTACAAACTGACCAATGTCTTTAAGGTCAAATCCGTGTATAGGTTCACGCTGAACAGACTCTTGGATTTGTTTGAAGAGATCATCTGGTGATAGGATACCTGAGTTCCCAACTGACACCTTTAGACAAATCTTCAGCAATTCTTCTTCTAGATCACTTTTCCCATCGATCAATTTATCCCTTGATTCTCTTAACTTGCTACAGGCTTCATTGAGGATCCTTACTCTGAACCTGATGGCCTTGGTCAGCTGGAAAGTGTTTATCTGTATGTGGGAGAATACCTTCTTCCACCAAGAGGTGTGCTAGTAATTACTTTAGCACTTGGAGAGCTTCACAAGTCAAATCAAGCTATCCAATTTCTTCAGTGAATTCCTCATCCATCTTCTCTCCTTCCTTTTGAATCTCCCCCAAAGACTCATGAACCTTCACCATGTCTTGAATTACTTCCTTCCCCTGTTGGAGCAACTTTTGGATCCATTCATCAACCACTCTTCCTTTTTTGGCAATCTTCTCAATCATAGGCACCGATGAGAAATCGAATCTGGCAGAAACAGAAGCAGGTGGTATGGATTCAAGGGGTGTTGAGAGTTTAATCAAAATCTCTCTCAACTGCTCCACTTTTTCCTTAAGCTCATTTCTGCTGTCCTTTGTTTCTTTCAACTTTTGGCACAGCACGTCTATGGAAGCCCGTGCATCTTACTGCGCTCCTTCTGCTGTCACTTTTCGTAGAGCCACCTTGGTTATCTTGTAATCAGAAGGTGTTATATCCTCTCTAGTTTTGTCAACCGAGGGAGTGGCAATCTCTACGAACTTATCTCCTGAAGCATCCACCAAAACCCTTGAAAATGTTTTGGGCTTCTTGGCCGATCTTTGCAGTAGGAGCCTTGAGTGAGCTGAAATCAAAAGCTGGTAGGGGTACAATAACTTTCCTCTTCCTCGGAGTTTGCTCGAGTAGCCATTGTGGCGTATCAGAGGAAATTGTCAATGTTGTAGTAACTGGTATTCTACTCTCAAGGGGAGAAGATTCTATTATTGGAGGGGGAACAGTAGCCAACGTGGTAGTAGATGCAATGAATGAGAGGTATAGGTTGTGGGCGTGTGTTGGTGATCACTTGGGTTCCAGCAGAGAGGGGTGAAAGCCCGGAGAAAATACTGGCCATGGTTGCAGAAGTAGATGGAGAATGAGGAGGCTAGAATTGGCTATTGAGGGAGGAGGTGCAGATTCATTTTCCAAAGCCTTGAATGCAAGAGATAAGGTCTCTCCAGTTGAGCAATCAGAAAATGGTGAAGTCATAGAAGCTGGCTTCCTCCTTCTTCCAAATTAATTTCTCCTATTTCTGGTGGTGTTGGTGATTCTGGCACAACCACTGTTTGAGCTGGAGAAATAATTGAAGAGATTTGTCTTTCTTTCCTCTTCTTGGGAATCCTGATTTTTATAGGCCCCCCAGAAGATTCTTTGTCCTTTTTATTTTTGGAGGGCCCCACCTCCGAAGCAGCCGACTTTGGAAACTTGTCATCTTTAAAATTCATTCCCCAAGAGGAGAGCCAATTTTTGGTGCGAGCAAGAATGAGAGCTGACCTATCTGTAATAGAGGCTTTTTCGCTGGGCTGACCAATCAATAGGTGGGAAAACGTATTGATCCTCATTAAGCCCATCATAGGACATATCCAACACACTTTCATTGTCAGTCGTGCCATCTGGCAAATCAAAAATCTCCAGCGTCTGAATCTCATTAATAATCAACCTACTATTATCTTTTCTGCAAACTACAACTTCGTTACGTAGATCAACCCATATATCCTCAATGTTGGGCCTGTGCATATGTTGGGCTCCATAGGCTCTAAGCACTCCTCGGATGTCAAAACCATCCTGAGACTTCATATGCTTTTTCAGTTTTTCCTGAAGTTCGCATTCAACATTTTTGGCCCTTTGCTACTGTTGCAGAAAGTATATCTCCCGATAGAAATTGGGAAGGATACAGCTGCCTTATGCTTGCTTTGTTGGAATTTGTGAAAATCCAACAGCTGTCTGACCAATTCTATCAATATCAATCTATCCCCTGGATAGCGAGGCAGACGGAAAGGCTCTCCTGAGTACATGACTATTCGAAGGTAGGTAAACTTCTTGAACTGTAATCCCCATTTAGATACATCCCCATTTAGATACTTCAGCCCATGCCTCGTCTGAGACCCTTGTCTTTCTTAGCCCTGGGTTTAGCTGGCAGATGTTCTCGTAGAAAAAGGCGTCATTTACCCTCCTAAAATGATCCTTGGACCCCTTCTTCGTTATTTGAGGATAATACTTATAGACTGGATTTGTCATTCTGCTTCCTTTAGTCTCCAGCCCAGGATAGCTCCTCATCCCAGCTGCTGCATAGGCCACATATGAGAACATATAAAACTTTTCGGTTGACAGGACCATCGTCATTTGGGAATCAATTTCATTACTGATAAGGGTTCCCCAGTCAATCCCTTGCTGGTTCTTCTTGATGGTGACCATAAACTGATACATCCATCCATGAAATAAATTTGATTCCAGCAAGCCAAAAACCCGGCTCAGTAGGGTGATAATATCGTTGATTTCTTGTATGAAATCCGATCTAGGGACAGTTCTTGGAAATCTAGATATTACTGGTTTTGCCTTGACCAAGAACTTCTTATTGACATCCCTAATGCAATTTTCCTGGTTACTGTCCCAGACCTTCTGAGCCGACTTGATGTCTAGGGCCCCATACTCTTCAAAATTTGGTAGTTTCAGGAGATCATCAAAATAAGCTCCATCTAGTTTGATAACTACTTCACCAGCCTGATTCCTTACGGAACGAGAAGCTGAGTCGTAGCTGGATGCACACGCCAAAACAAACTCTGGACATTGGGCAGACATGGGGAAGCCTGCTGCAAGGGGCAAGCCACTGTTAGCTAAAGCCACCATCCATGGGGTTTGAGAAGAACTCTTCACCCTATTCCAAAAGTCGTCCATATCTATGTTGCCCATTTCAGTATCCCTGATATCATAATTACAGTCGATATATGACGGGGATTCTGGTTTATTAAATTTGTATTTCATCCTACTAGATTTTTCGGCCTTCTCCTGTGATGAACCAGGATCCGACATGAAGAATATTGGAAGGAGAAAGGCTCGGAACTCTGGAGATGCTGTGCACATTGAAAAACCTGATTGACTGAGTGCGTCGGAAGAAGAGAAGAACCCGACAGGTCTGATATGTCGGAATCTTGGCGAAACCCGACACTTGCTTTCAATGGCGGAAACAGGAGAAAACCCGGCACCCACTTTCGATGACGGAACTTAGGAGATGCCCGACACTTAGTGTTGAGGTCAGAATGTTGAGAAACCCCGTCACTTCGAGCTTCTAATGTTCTTCGGACTTTTGAATCTGCAACACAACCTTCAAAATCTGGGAAACAAAAACAGAGTCTTTCCTTTGAATTTCTACATACACAACTTCCTTTCTTTTTTGTTATTCATATTCCATACATTATGCAAGTAATTGAAATTTGGAAGGAACAACACCAATTGATAGTCTCAAAAAGAAAATAAACCCTAAAAACCCAAAACCCTTTCCAAAACAACACAGAAAGAAGAAGGAAGAAAAACCCTCAACAACTGGCAAGAAATTGGAAAGAAAATACATGCAGTCGATCCAGAAAAATCAAGAATAAAGAAGGAACGAAAAATACCTTCAATTCGAGACAGGTAAAATTGAAAACAAACGATCCAGTCTGGTAACGCGAGTTTGCGGGTTTTTGGGAGCGGAAGAGCATGCGAAAATTCCACGAATTAAAAATATGAACAGTAAGAATGACATGGAAATCCACGTATTTATAAGAAAATCAGTAATAAATACACTTCAACTCGGCACGTGCCAACTCACCGACCACTCGGCATGAATGCCACGTCAGCATGTTGGAGGAGTCCGAAAACCCGACACGAGGAGATTTAGTGCCTTTCAGGTTTCGGGCTTCAGAAAACATGGAGCACAAAACATGTTTTGAATCATGAATGTTCCGATGCATTGATCTTCCGAAAACCTGATTACAAAGGATTGAGCGGACTTCGGGAATCGGAGAACATGGCGCATAAAACATGTTTTGGAACATGAATGTCCCGATGCTTTAGAGTTCCGAAAACCTGAATACAAAGGATTGTCTTAACACAAGGCGGGTCTCGGGTTTCGGAAGTCACGCGACACAAAGCATGTTTTAACTCAAGTATGTTCCGATGAGTTGAATTTCCGAAAACCCGATTACAAGGGATTTTCTCATTGCAAGGCAGGTTTCGGGTTTCGGAGGTCATAAGACATAAAGCATGTTAAACTTATGTCAAGCTGTTAGTAACACCCGAAAACCTGATTTTCTCTAAAAGAGGTCAAAATGCAAAATCACTTCAAAAATTTTGTAGGGGTTATCCGATCGTTTCGTTGTGAACTCAAAACGGGGATAACAGCTGGCTCCAGTTGGGGACTTTCTTTGTAATACCAAAGGAAGAGAACTCAGAATCTCTGGTCTCGCGGACCGGAGTCTTATCCATTGGGCTACGGGGTCAACGAGAAAACCAAAACAAAACAAAACGAAGAAAGAAAGAAAGAAAACCAAAAGCAAACACACAACAAAAGCAAAATATGTACAATGCAAGAGAGCATCTTGCATTAATGGTGGAACAACTTTAGATGTTGTCCACTGAAAGGCAAAGGGAGTAACCCTCCATCCAGATATGATAGAAGGAAACTATTTTCACCATTCAACTCATGGATCTTGAAAGGTCCTTTCCATAAAGAATCAAACTTTCCATGCATTCCTTTCTGTTCTCTTCTTTTATCCCAAAGCAACACCAGGTCTCCAATCTGAAAGTCACGTTACTTTGATTTTTTATCAAAAATCTTCTTCACCCTGCTCTGATGATCTGCTATACGATCAACCACCTTAATTCAACTCTTCTTCCAGCTTGGTTAGGTACATAACCCTCTTTTCGATTGAATTCTGAAAAGCTACATCTTCAACCGCTTTCGCTAATTGCAAGGCTGGCAATTCTACTGAGATAGGAATTTCAACATCAATCCCATATAGCAACTGAAAAGGGGACATCCCTATGGCTCGCTTTGGAGTGATCCGATCAGCCCACAACGCATCATACAATGCTTTGTGCCAATTCCTCTAATTTTCGTCTACTAATTTCCTGATTATAGTAACCAGATTCTTATTGCTGGACTCAGCTTGCCCATTGCCCTGGGGATAATAGTCAGATGAGTGAGCCAAAGTAATGCCGAATCCATAGCAAAACTCAGTTAACTCATGTGACGAGAAATTGGAAGCATTATCCGCTACAATCTTATGAGGTACACCGAATCTGACAATTATGTTTTCCTTAAGGAATTTGCAAACAACTTCAGAAGTTGCTTGCTTGATTGGCGCAGCCTCTACCCACTTGGTAAAATAATCTGTAGCAGTTAGCACATAGTTGTGTCCAGCACTGGAAGCAGGATTCAATGTTCCGATAAAATCAATCCCCCATTGGCGAAAAGGTTCTTCAATCACCACAGGCTTCAGAGGAAGAGCTGCTAACTTGGGACGACCAACAAAATGTTGACAAGCTTCACATTTAGACACCCATTTTGCTGAGTCCCGGAAAAGAGTAGGCCAATAATACCTAGCCTGTAAGATCTTATATGCTGTTACAGAGGACGAAAAATGTCCTCCGCATGCTAGGCTATGAAAGGATTCTAATAACTTTTCCTGTTGTGATTTATCGACACAACGCAAGAAGACACCATCAATACCTTTCTTGTATATTGCATTATTCCACAAAAGGTATTTTGCAGATCTTAACTTGACGGTCCTCTTCTCTTTTGATTTAAATGCGGAGGGCATTCACCCTAAGTTAGGAAGAAAGTGATGTCCATGTACCATTCATCGGTCGTACTCACAAAAAGCACCATAGGCAGCTCGGAAGAAGTATCTTGATTCTTCTCACACTCTGCTTCAGCATGATTCTCTGTAATCAATTGACACAGGCCTCTTCCTCGTACCAACTTGGTAGGTTTGATGTCCAAGTCATACTCCTGAACCTTAGCAATCCAAGTACCCTCGTTGGCTTCCCAACTCTTGTTGAGTTAGAATGGATTTAACAGCAGTATCACGAACGAGAACACGAGTATGAGAATTCAGCACATAGTACCTGAAATGCTTCACCGCTCGCACCACCGCATAAGCATGTTTTTCAATCTGCGACATCTTCAATTCATGCTCTTTCAACGGACAGCTCATGAATGCGATAGGAGCTCAATGCCTTCTCCATTTTCCTGCATCAGGATCGCTGACACTGTGTGGGCTGAAGCATAGCTATACATGATGAAATCTTCTTGAAGTCTGGACATACTAAGACAGGAGCACAAGCAACTGCCTTTTTGATTTCTTCAAATGAAAGTTTCCCTTCTGCACTCCATCTGAATGGGACTTTGCCTTTCATCATTCCAAGGATATCCTTGGTTTTGTCAGCGAATCGGGTACAAATCTTCTCAAGAAATTAACCTTTCCGAAGAAAGAATGAACTCCTATTTTACTTGTGGGCAAGGTAAGGCTCTGAATAGCCTTTACCCTTTCTGGGTCAATTTTAGTTCCTTCTCTAGTCACAATATGACCCAGCAACTTTCCTTCTGTTACCCCGAACATAGACTTCTTGGGATTCAATGAAATCCCATGACGTCTACACCTTAAAAGTACCTGTTCTAAATGACCATAATGATCACTCCGCTTTTTAGAAAAAACGGTTAAGTCATCCAAATACACGACTATGACCTTGCCCATCAGATCTCTGAATGCTAGGTCCATAGCTCTCTGAAAAGTAGCTCCTGCGTTGATCAGGCCGAATGGCATCCTCCTGTAAGCAAAGGTACCCCATGGGGTCGTGAAAGCTGTCTTGTGTTGATCTTCTGTGGTTACCTCGACTTGATTATATCCTGAAAACCCGTCGAGCATAGATAACATTTCTGATCCAGTAACAGTTTGCAATACCTGATCCATGATCGGCAAGGGATAATTATCCTTTGACGAGGACTGATTCAAGTTTCGGAAGTCAACACAAATCCGGATTTCGCCATTCTTCTTCCTGACAGGGACAATGTTTGCAATCCAAGTGGAGTGATGGATTGGGAAAATAATTCTAGCATCTAACATCTTCTGAATTTCTGCCAGGATTGTCCCTGAAATCTTCGGATTATAATGTCTTTGCTTCTGTCTATAAGGCTTCACATTAGGCTTCAGAGGAATACTGTGCTGTACATCTTTGGGCTTGAAAGATTTCAAATCTGCATAGGACCAGGCCAACACATCGATGTATTTCTTCAAAGCGAAGCAAATCTTACCTTCTCTTCAGGAGAACATCATTTACCGATATTCACCATCCGAGGTTGATCAGATGAACCTAGATTGATTTGATCTACTTCAGAGGAAGAAGCTCCTTCAACTTGCCTTTTGTTTTGGATAAAGCGATCATGTTGTCAAACAGGCCCTCCAGGGAAACCAGACCTTTTGGTATCTTGTTGCCTTTCAGCTGGATAAATTCACCATCAACCTCTTGATATGGCTCTGAAATAGTTTCATGAAAGGCTGATTCCGAACCTTCAAAATATAGCTCACTGAAATTGTCAGCCTTTTCTAGAAAAGCCAACACCTGTTGATCATCATTGAATACCTGCCAGTGAGTTGCATTATCTGGGACGCTAGGGCTGTACACAATCTCGATAGAGTATGTGTCTTGCTTGAACTGAGGATGAGGAAGAAGAAGAGATGTAGATACGGCCAAAGAATCAGCCTTGTCATTATAATCTCTTAAAACCGCCTTAATAGAAAATGCATCAAAGTATTCTATACTATCCCAAACTTTGTTCCTGTAATGCCTCAACCGATCATTTTTCACCTGATATATACCCCTGACCTGATTAACAATCAGCTCCGCATCCCCCTGAACCTTAAGATTCCTGATTCCCTTCTGTCTGGCCAATTCTAATCCTAATAACAGGGCTTCATATTCGGCCGTGTTGTTAGTATTATCAAATTGCAACTTATAAGCTGATGGGAAAATCTCGGAGCTAGGAGATATGAGAACAACACCAGCGCCTGATCCAGAGGTTGAGCAGCTACCATCAAATTCGAGCGTCCAAATAGCATTGGGATCTTCCTCTTCAACATCTACAATGGGTATCTCTGATGCCATGAAATAATTCCCGAAGCTAGCATCTTCGAAAAGAATCTGAGCCTTAGGATCATCTGATTTAGTCACCAAATACTTTGCCTGCGGTTCAGGATGAAGAACCCGTTGAACCCCTTTGACTGGGATCTTAGCTTTGGTCCAATCCATACTAATTTCTCCTCCGACATCTTTACAAAATCCTCTACCCAAGAGAATACCATAAGCCACAGGAATATCAGCAACCAGAATAGTCATTTTCACTCTCTTCTCAGGAAAAGCAACAAATGCGAACTGTGCGTCCTTGATTTGACCAATCAGAGGGACTTGTTTAGTTTCCATGGAATAGAACCGTCCATATGACTTAGTCAAAGTAAGCCCAAGGGCATGGGCCACTTTTGCGGGCATAACATTATCAGAGGCCCCTGAATCAATAATGCAATTGCTGAGTTTAAACCCATTTATAAGTAGAGACAAATAAAATGGTTCAATCTTTCCTGAGGAAGAAGCAGAAGTTAGATTATTCTGAGGTGTGGGTTGAGTAGGATTTGAAAGGAGACCTTTAGCAGGTGACGGAACGTCCGCTTTACTTCTGATGAACTTGGCCAGCTTTTCAAATTGTTCAGGATTCGACTGAAGGTATTCTGCTTCTGACATTTGAATCTTAGTTCTCTTTGCATGATCAATAATGTCGAAAGCAGTGTAAGAAGGAATGATAGTAGGCTCAGTTCTAATTATATGAGCTTGTGCTGGGGCACTGACCTTAGGAGAAGGAGAATAAGGAGCAGCTGTCTTTTTAGTAACCTCTCTTTCAGTTTGCACCGAAATAGGGGTACCCCTTTTGACTATGGATACAGGAGGTTCCTTATTCTTCTCCTTAGTATTTTCCAGAGGCTTTCTGGGAACCTGAGATTGGGGACCGAGTGAATACAGCAAATGATTGACCATCTGGCTCACATTCATCTTCATCATATTCCAAATAACCAATGCTGGAGTCACCAGATGACTCATCATAAGACTCATCAGCATATCCTGAAGCTTCGAAATCCTCACGGGAATCTTGCTCTTCTGGTTCGTCATCTTCTTCAATCAGTTCCACTGCTGCATTGACGGGCGGAGATTCAATTGCTAATCTCGGTTGAGCAGGAGCTAACCATGGCCTATCTCTGGCAGGTGCACCATTGTTATTAAAATTCCACCTAGGGATATCCCGGTATGGAACATTGCTCACCTGCTGAGACACTTGCTTCTTTAAAGCAATCAAATCATTAGCCATTTTTTGAAACATAGGGTCAGTATTACCTTGAGAAGAACCTTGATTTTTGATTTTGGGTATATCTTTCTTGATCCTTCCGGCTAAGATGAGATCATCCTCTATTTCAGTAGCCGTTGACTGAGCAGTAGCCAGATCTGGGATAACCGACCTTCGTAATAAAAACTTATATCAGGAGGTTGAGCATTGATGAAGAAGCACTTTTGGTTTTCCAGAGTTGGTATAGATATAACTGGAATTTTCCAGATCAGCTTATTGAACTTAGCCACGAATTCCCGCATAGGTTCATGCGATTCCTTCTTCATATGAGTAAGCTGAGCTAACAATGCATGAGAATCTTCGGCTGGTTTGAAACGTGCTTCGAACTTGGTCCACATGGTAGCCCAATCTGGAATGCATGCATTCGGGAGGTGATAAAACCATTCAGCTGCTACTCCCTGCAATGTTTCAACGAAGAGTCGAACAGAGACATCTTCGTGGGCTACTCCGAGGACACCGCATGCAATAAAGAAAGATGCAATGTGCTCATCAGGATGCTGCTTCCCATCTCCATTGAACTTGGGAATGTTTTTACGTGATCCACGTGGTAACTCATGCAATGGAGGAGTCAAAGTAAGAGGACCAATGACTACACCCCAAGGCACAGGTTGAACCGCCATCCTTCTGAAAAGAGTGCATACAGGGATCCGGGTATCAGACAAGAGTAGTGCACGACAAGTTGGCAGATGCTTCCCGTTCTTCAGGGATCCGATTTCTCCGAACAGGTGAAGAACTTCTGGCTCGGTTAGAGACAACGCTGTTGGAGAAAGGCTGAAATTGTGTTGTTGCAGTAACTCGAAGAGTGGATCAATTTCACCTTGAGCTCGACGAGACCGAGTGAAGATCCTCCTGCCAGCTTGAACTGAAAGTAGATCTTATTAAAATAAGGAAAATATGGAGTCGCCAGACACCGAGAGGATAAGCTTTATACTATTGATCCGTATTTCCCCAGCGGAGTCACCAAAAACTGTTGGTTGGATATTTTGTCAAACCAAAATATGAGGTTCAACCACAGTACATGGGATTAAATCCTCCTCAAAGACAGGTGAGGCTGCCTGTTTATTGCTAATCTAAAACACAGTAAATAATATATACAATATTCACACTAATCTAACCATTGGGGGTTGGGATGAAATCCTGAAATCCACATTCACACGATTCAAGGATATTGCTTTCGTAAGTGAAATAGGTTAGAAACTGTTACAGTAAAAAAAGCAAGGTAGAAAAGAAATGGGAGAAACGTATTTTCTTTCGAGTAAACACAGAGCACAAAATAATCATACGAGTTTTAGATCACAGATATAGTGTCCGAGATAATTAGAAACACTGAGATTCTATGCAAAGAATAGCTTTAAGATCATGAACATAAGAACACTGTCTTAAATAAGATATATTTCACAACACAAGTCTGCAAAACAATATCAACTTCTATTCTTCAAAATGATTGAAAGAAAACACAAAGTTTTTCTCCTTTCCAATAGCCTCTTAATGCTTCAAAAATTCTCGACCCTTTTGAATGCACAGGCATCCCTTATTTATAACAAAAGAAGCTAGAGATAAAACAGGACAGATCCTGAAAAGTAGGCATGCTAACTAAAGTTCAGCTTTGGCATGATTCTCACGCAGGAGATCAAGTCAAAGTATGAATTAAAAATATGACAAAACGGAAATAAAGATATGTCAAATGTTCTAAAAATAGAAATGTCATGGGACGTTGGAACTTAATCCGAGTCATCATCTTGATTCTTCTTCTCTCTTCCTCCAGTGAGACTGTTGTCCGGACTCGGGAGATGCTGTGCACACTAAAAAACCTGATTGAGCTGAATGCGTTGGAAGACGAGAAGAACCGACACGCAGAAGAAGATACGGAAAACTTTGAGAACCCGGACAGGCTGATATGTCGAAATCTTGGCGAAACTCGACACTTTCTTCAATGCGGAAAAGGAAACAGGAGAAAACCCGGGACCATGTTGATGAGGAACTTAGGAGAGGCCCGGCACTTAGTGGTTGAGGTCGGAAAGTTGAGAAACCCCTGTCACTTCGAGCCAATGTTTTCGTCGGAATTTTGAATCGGCAACACCAACCTTCAAAAACCGGGAGAAAACAAAAACAGCGTCTTTTCCTTTGAATCTCTACATACACAACTTACATTTCTTTTTTTGTATTCATATCCATACATCATGCAAGTAATTGGAATTGGAAGGAACACACCCAATCGATATAGTCTCAAAAGAAATAAAACCCTAAAACCCAAAACCCGTTCCAAAACACACAGAAAGAAGAAGGAAGAAAAAAAACCCTCAACAACTGGCAAGAAATTGGAAAGAAAATTACAAGTAGGTCGATCAGAAAATCACGAATAAAGAAGGACGAAAAATACCTTTCAATTCGAGATAGGTAAAATCGAGATAAACAAAACGATCCGTCTGGTAACGCGAGTAGTGGGTTTTGGGGCGGAAGAAGAAGCATGCGAAAAATCCACGAATTAAAATATGAACGGTAAGACTGACGCTCTCCGGAAATCGCGTATATATAAGAAAATCAGTCAATAAACACACTTCGCTCGGCCGTGCCAAACTTCACAGACACTCGGGGCATGAATGCCAGTCAGCATGTTGGAGGACGTCCGAAAAACACCGACACGAGGGAGATTTAGTGCATTTAGGGTTTCGGGCTGCGGAAAACACGAGACAAAACATGTTTGAACATGTGTTCCGATGAGTTGAACTTCGAAAACACGCTTACAAAGGATTGAGCGGACTCGGGAATCGGAGAAACATGGCGCATATTATAAAACATGTTTGGAAACCTGAGTCCCGATGCTCTAAGTTCCGAAAACCCGAATACAATGATTGTCTGTTTTGGAAGTCACGCGACACAAAGCATGTTTTAACTCAAGTATGTTCCGATTCGAGTTGAATTTCCGAAAACCCGATTACAACGGATTTTCTCATTGCAGCGGGTTTCGGGTTTCGGAGGTCATAAGACATAAAGCATGTTAAAATATTGCAAGCGTGTTAGTTAACACCGAAAACCCGATTGTTCTCTAAAAGAGGTAATAATGGCAAAAATCACTTCAAACAATTTTGTTAGGGGTTATCCGATCGTTGTTTGTGAACTCAACAGGGGAGAAAGGTGGCGAAGTTTATTCCATGTCTAAGGGATCTCTAAAAATATCCAAAACAAGGATTTTAAAGAACTCCACCAGTCCATGGGAGCTATTTTTAAAATGGAAATCTAATGTAGATTCGGTATAGCCTACATTCAAAAATTCCTATCTACCAATTTCCCATTTTACTCATATCGTTTGCATCCAAAGGTAGCTCTTGCCTTCATAGTGGAGGTTATTGATGTTGTTACCTAGGCATTATGTTGTTACTAGCATACCCAGAAAAATGGGAGGGACACAAATGATATCTATGGTACCAGAAAGGATCACAGAGGTATACGATAGCATAACCTTGTGGGGAAACTTTATGTGATGAGGCCCTCACACAAATTTACATCTGCAAAAAGATGAGGGATGTCATCAATAGCGATTGTAGCTATTAAAAAGCCCCAAAGTTACCACATTTAGGAAAAGAAGCCTAACTTCAGGCCAAGACACAACTATTCGTGCCACCCGACAGTACAAGAAACAAAGGCACTCTAAATTGGGTAAGCACATAGAAGAAACATATGTCTCAGATACACGAGTGCAGAAGTAGCGGTGGGGAAAAAACATTAGTAACATCCTGGCATGGCCAATGAACAAAACCCGACCAACAAGTTGCAGTTGTGACTAACCAATACTATCAACATGGACAACTATGTTATCATGCGTGCTCTCGCATGGTTAATGTAGACAATGCCCTAAAAAATGGTTTAGATAGAATACGACACACTTCTGGCCATTGTTAAAATGCAATTGGATTCACGTTTACTGTGAATATAAATAGCATTGCACATGATGTAGAGGATCCATATTGGCACTGTATGAGGCAACAACTTTTGATGATGCACAAAAAATCTCTTTTGGGTTGTCAGCTGATGCCTAAGAAAAAATAATTACATTTACCAATGAGTGGGGGACATTATCAAAAATGTGCATCTTCCATGGGTTACATTATCTTTTCCGTTCACGGCGGGGTTACCTACAAATGGAAGGAACAACTTATCATGTACCGTACATTAGCACAACTGCATCCAACCAAGATGCAAACAATGTAGACTTGCTAGCATCTTTTTAAGAGTCTTCTGGATAGGAAAAACACATTTTGGTTTGTAACCATATGTACATCTGAATAGCTTATCCTTATAATATGGTGTACCTTATGACCAAGAATGCATCTCTCTAGATATGAAAAAATGCAAAAATACTTGCATGTAAACCTTGTAAACATGAGACATATTTATAGCATTACAATGATTGTTAAAAAAATACGTGCCTAATAAATAAAAGCAACTCCCCAAATTTCTCTTCCTCCAGCCTGAGACTGTTTGTTCCAAACTCCTGGAACTTTTTCCGAATACTGCCCTTGCATTTCATTTCTCGGTGCGTGAATGATCATTCCACTTTCCCAGGTCTCGGGATATCACTCACTGGCACTGGCCGGGAAGCTGTTTCATTTTCAATTCGTTCAACAACCTTTTTTTGCCTGAGCTTTCTTTCCTTAAGGGGCCTCGTCCTCCAACGTATGTTCAATCCTCACAAACTGACCAAGGACTTGCAAGGTCTAATCCCTCTACAAGGTTCATGCTTAAAAAGTCTCTTGAACTTTGTTTGAAGAGATCATCTGCTTATAAGGCACTTGATTCCCAACGACACACCTTTGGACCACTTCTTAAGCAATTCTTCTTCCAGAATCACTTTTCCTCATCAATTTATCTCTGATTCTCTCAACTTGCTGTAGGCTGTCGTTGAGAAATCTTTACTCTAACTTGATGGCCTTGATCAGCTGAAAGTGTTTATCTGTATGTGGAAGAACGCCTTCTTCTACCAAGAGATGTGCTGGTATTTGTTTTAGCACTTGGAGAGCTTCACAAATCAAATCAAGCTGTCCAAGTTCTTCAGTGAATTCCTCATCCATCTTCTCTCCTTCCTTCTGAATCTCTGCCAAGGACTGATGAACTTTCACCACGTCTTGAATTACTTCCTTCCCTTGTTGGAGCAACTTTTGGATCCATTCATCAACCACCCTTCCTTTTTAGTAATCTTCTCAATTGTAGGCACCGATGAGAAATCAAATCCGGCAGATACAGAGGAAGATGGTATGGATTCTAGGGGTTTTGAGAGTTTGATCAAAACCTCTGTCAACTGCTCCACTTTTTCCTTAAGCTCATCTCTGCTGACCTTTGTTTTCTTTCAACTTTTGGCACAGGACGTCTATGGAATTCCTTTGCCTCTGCTGCACCCCTTTTGCTGTTACTTTCCCTAGAGGACACCCTGGTTACCTGGTAATCAGCAGCTGTTACATCATCTTTATTTTTGTCAGCTGAGGGAGTGGGCAATCTCTGCGAACTTATCTCCTGAAGCATCTACCAAAACCCTTGAAAACTGTTTTGGGTTTCTTGGCTGATCTCGCAGTAGAAGCCTTGAGTGAGCTGAAATCAAAGGCTGGTAGAGGTACAATCATTTTCCTTTTCCTCGGAGTTTGCTCGAGTAGCCATTGTGGTGTATCAGAGGAAACTACCAATGTTGTAGTAACTGGGTATTCTACTTCTCAAGGGGAGAAGATTATACTATTGGAGGGGGAACAGCAGTCAACGTGGTAGTAGGTGCAATGAATAGAGGCACAGGTTTGTGGGGGAGTGTTGGTGATCACTTGGGTTCCAGCAGAGAGGGGTGAGAGCCCGGAGAAAATATTGGCCATACTTGAAGAAGTGGATGGGGAATGAGGAGGCTAAAGTGGTTGTTGAGGGGGAGGCACAGATTCAGTTTCCAAAGCCTTGAATGCAAGAGATAAGGTCTCTCCAGTTGAGCAATCAGCAAATGGTGAAGTCAAGAGCTGGCTTCCCTCCTCCTTCTAAATTAATCTCCCCTATTTTCTGGTGGTGTTGGTGATTCTGGCACAACCACCGTTTGAGTTGGAGAGACAATTGAAGAGATTTGTCTTTTTTTCTTCTTCTTGGGAATCCTGATTTTTATAGACCCCCCAGAAGATTCTTTGTCCTTTTTCTTTGGGAGGGCCCCACCTCCGTTTCAGCCAACTTTGGAAACTTGTCATCCTTAAAATTCATGCCCCAAGAAGAGAGCCATTTTTTGGTGCGAGCAAGAATGAGAGCCGACCTATCTGTGATAGAGGCTTTTTCGCTGGCCGACCAATCAATAGGCGGGAGAAAACGTATCGATCTTCATTAAGCCCATCATAGGACATATCCAACACACTTTCATTGTCAGTTGTGCCATCTGGCAAATCAGAAAGCTCTAGCGTTTGAATCTCATTAATAGTTAACCTACTATTATCTTTTCTGCGAACTGCAACTTCGTTACGCAGATCCACCCAGATATCCTCAATGTCGGGCCTGTGCAGATGTAGGGCTCCATAGGTTCTAAGTACTCCTCGGATGTCAAAAACCATCCCGAGACTTCATATGCTTCTTTAATTTCTCCTGGAGTTCACATTCAACATTTTTAGCCTTTGCCACCGTCGAGCAAGTATATCTCCCAATAGAAATTGGGAAGGATACTGCTGCCTTATGCTTGCTCTGTTGGAATTTGTGAAAATCCAATAGTTGTCTGACCAATTCTAGCAATATCAATCTATCCCCTGGATAGCGAGGCAGACGGAAAGGCTCTCCAGAGTACATGACCGTTCGAAGGTAGGTAAACTTCTTGAACTGCAAGAAGATACATCCCCATTTAGATACATCCCCATTTAGATACTTCAGCCCATGCCTCGTCTGAGACCCTTGTCTTTCTTAGCCCTGGGTTTAGCTGGCAGATGTTCTCGTAGAAAAAGGCGTCATTTACCCTCCTAAAATGATCCTTGGACCCCTTCTTCGTTATTTGAGGATAATACTTATAGACTGGATTTGTCATTCTGCTTCCTTTAGTCTCCAGCCCAGGATAGCTCCTCATCCCAGCTGCTGCATAGGCCACATATGAGAACATATAAAACTTTTCGGTTGACAGGACCATCGTCATTTGGGAATCAATTTCATTACTGATAAGGGTTCCCCAGTCAATCCCTTGCTGGTTCTTCTTGATGGTGACCATAAACTGATACATCCATCCATGAAATAAATTTGATTCCAGCAAGCCAAAAACCCGGCTCAGTAGGGTGATAATATCGTTGATTTCTTGTATGAAATCCGATCTAGGGACAGTTCTTGGAAATCTAGATATTACTGGTTTTGCCTTGACCAAGAACTTCTTATTGACATCCCTAATGCAATTTTCCTGGTTACTGTCCCAGACCTTCTGAGCCGACTTGATGTCTAGGGCCCCATACTCTTCAAAATTTGGTAGTTTTCAGGAGATCATCAAAATAAGCTCCATCTAGTTTGATAACTACTTCACCAGCCTGATTCCTTACGGAACGAGAAGCTGAGTCGTAGCTGGATGCACACGCCAAAACAAACTCTGGACATTGGGCAGACATGGGGAAGCCTGCTGCAAGGGCAAGCCACTGTTAGCTAAAGCCACCATCCATGGGGTTTGAGAAGAACTCTTCACCCTATTCCAAAAGTCGTCCATATCTATGTTGCCCATTTCAGTATCCCTGATATCATAATTACAGTCGATATATGACGGGGATTCTGGTTTATTAAATTTGTATTTCATCCTACTAGATTTTTCGGCCTTCTCCTGTGATGAACCAGGATCCGACATGAAGAATATTGGAAGGAGAAAGGCTCGGAACTCTGGAGATGCTGTGCACATTGAAAAACCTGATTGACTGAGTGCGTCGGAAGAAGAGAAGAACCCGACAGGTCTGATATGTCGGAATCTTGGCGAAACCCGACACTTGCTTTCAATGGCGGAAACAGGAGAAAACCCGGCACCCACTTTCGATGACGGAACTTAGGAGATGCCCGACACTTAGTGTTGAGGTCAGAATGTTGAGAAACCCCGTCACTTCGAGCTTCTAATGTTCTTCGGACTTTTGAATCTGCAACACAACCTTCAAAATCTGGGAAACAAAACAGAGTCTTTCCTTTGAATTTCTACATACACAACTTCCTTTCTTTTTTGTTATTCATATTCCATACATTATGCAAGTAATTGAAATTTGGAAGGAACAACACCAATTGATAGTCTCAAAAAGAAAATAAACCCTAAAAAACCCAAAACCCTTTCCAAAACAACACAGAAAGAAGAAGGAAGAAAAACCCTCAACAACTGGCAAGAAATTGGAAAGAAAATACATGCAGTCGATCCAGAAAAATCAAGAATAAAGAAGGAACGAAAAATACCTTCAATTCGAGACAGGTAAAATTGAAAACAAACGATCCAGTCTGGTAACGCGAGTTTGCGGGTTTTGGGAGCGGAAGAGCATGCGAAAATTCCACGAATTAAAAATATGAACAGTAAGAATGACATGGAAATCCACGTATTTATAAGAAAATCAGTAATAAATACACTTCAACTCGGCACGTGCCAACTCACCGACCACTCGGCATGAATGCCACGTCAGCATGTTGGAGGAGTCCGAAAAACCCGACACGAGGAGATTTAGTGCCTTTCAGGTTTCGGGCTTCAGAAAACATGGAGCACAAAACATGTTTTGAATCATGAATGTTCCGATGCATTGATCTTCCGAAAACCTGATTACAAAGGATTGAGCGGACTTCGGGAATCGGAGAACATGGCGCATAAAACATGTTTTGGAACATGAATGTCCCGATGCTTTAGAGTTCCGAAAACCTGAATACAAAGGATTGTCTTAACACAAGGCGGGTCTCGGGTTTCGGAAGTCACGCGACACAAAGCATGTTTTAACTCAAGTATGTTCCGATGAGTTGAATTTCCGAAAACCCGATTACAAGGGATTTTCTCATTGCAAGGCAGGTTTCGGGGTTTCGGAGGTCATAAGACATAAAGCATGTTAAACTTATGTCAAGCTGTTAGTAACACCCGAAAACCTGATTTTCTCTAAAAGAGGTCAAAATGCAAAATCACTTCAAAAATTTTGTAGGGGTTATCCGATCGTTTCGTTGTGAACTCAAAACGGGGATAACAGCTGGCTCCAGTTGGGGACTTTCTTTGTAATACCAAAGGAAGAGAACTCAGAATCTCTGGTCTCGCGGACCGGAGTCTTATCCATTGGGCTACGGGGTCAACGAGAAAACCAAAACAAAACAAAACGAAGAAAGAAAGAAAGAAAACCAAAAGCAAACACACAACAAAAGCAAAATATGTACAATGCAAGAGAGCATCTTGCATTAATGGTGGAACAACTTTAGATGTTGTCCACTGAAAGGCAAAGGGAGTAACCCTCCATCCAGATATGATAGAAGGAAACTATTTTCACCATTCAACTCATGGATCTTGAAAGGTCCTTTCCATAAAGAATCAAACTTTCCATGCATTCCTTTCTGTTCTCTTCTTTTATCCCAAAGCAACACCAGGTCTCCAATCTGAAAGTCACGTTACTTTGATTTTTTATCAAAAATCTTCTTCACCCTGCTCTGATGATCTGCTATACGATCAACCACCTTAATTCACTCTTCTTCCAGCTTGGTTAGGTACATAACCCTCTTTTCGATTGAATTCTGAAAAGCTACATCTTCAACCGCTTTCGCTAATTGCAAGGCTGGCAATTCTACTGAGATAGGAATTTCAACATCAATCCCATATAGCAACTGAAAAGGGGACATCCCTATGGCTCGCTTTGGAGTGATCCGATCAGCCCACAACGCATCATACAATGCTTTGTGCCAATTCCTCTAATTTTCGTCTACTAATTTCCTGATTATAGTAACCAGATTCTTATTGCTGGACTCAGCTTGCCCATTGCCCTGGGGATAATAGTCAGATGAGTGAGCCAAAGTAATGCCGAATCCATAGCAAAACTCAGTTAACTCATGTGACGAGAAATTGGAAGCATTATCCGCTACAATCTTATGAGGTACACCGAATCTGACAATTATGTTTTCCTTAAGGAATTTGCAAACAACTTCAGAAGTTGCTTGCTTGATTGGCGCAGCCTCTACCCACTTGGTAAAATAATCTGTAGCAGTTAGCACATAGTTGTGTCCAGCACTGGAAGCAGGATTCAATGTTCCGATAAAATCAATCCCCCATTGGCGAAAAGGTTCTTCAATCACCACAGGCTTCAGAGGAAGAGCTGCTAACTTGGGACGACCAACAAAATGTTGACAAGCTTCACATTTAGACACCCATTTTGCTGAGTCCCGGAAAAGAGTAGGCCAATAATACCTAGCCTGTAAGATCTTATATGCTGTTACAGAGGACGAAAAATGTCCTCCGCATGCTAGGCTATGAAAGGATTCTAATAACTTTTCCTGTTGTGATTTATCGACACAACGCAAGAAGACACCATCAATACCTTTCTTGTATATTGCATTATTCCACAAAAGGTATTTTGCAGATCTTAACTTGACGGTCCTCTTCTCTTTTTGATTTAAATGCGGAGGGCATTCACCCTAAGTTAGGAAGAAAGTGATGTCCATGTACCATTCATCGGTCGTACTCACAAAAAGCACCATAGGCAGCTCGGAAGAAGTATCTTGATTCTTCTCACACTCTGCTTCAGCATGATTCTCTGTAATCAATTGACACAGGCCTCTTCCTCGTACCAACTTGGTAGGTTTGATGTCCAAGTCATACTCCTGAACCTTAGCAATCCAAGTACCTCGTTGGCTTCCCAACTCTTGTTGAGTTAGAATGGATTTAACAGCAGTATCACGAACGAGAACACGAGTATGAGAATTCAGCACATAGTACCTGAAATGCTTCACCGCTCGCACCACCGCATAAGCATGTTTTTCAATCTGCGACATCTTCAATTCATGCTCTTTCAACGGACAGCTCATGAATGCGATAGGAGCTTCAATGCCTTCTCCATTTTCCTGCATCAGGATCGCTGACACTGTGTGGGCTGAAGCATAGCTATACATGATGAAATCTTTCTTGAAGTCTGGACATACTAAGACAGGAGCACAAGCAACTGCCTTTTTGATTTCTTCAAATGAAAGTTTCCCTTCTGCACTCCATCTGAATGGGACTTTGCCTTTCATCATTCCAAGGATATCCTTGGTTTTGTCAGCGAAATCGGGTACAAATCTTCTCAAGAAATTAACCTTTCCGAAGAAAGAATGAACTCCTATTTTACTTGTGGGCAAGGTAAGGCTCTGAATAGCCTTTACCCTTTCTGGGTCAATTTTAGTTCCTTCTCTAGTCACAATATGACCCAGCAACTTTCCTTCTGTTACCCCGAACATAGACTTCTTGGGATTCAATGAAATCCCATGACGTCTACACCTTAAAAGTACCTGTTCTAAATGACCATAATGATCACTCCGCTTTTTAGAAAAAACGGTTAAGTCATCCAAATACACGACTATGACCTTGCCCATCAGATCTCTGAATGCTAGGTCCATAGCTCTCTGAAAAGTAGCTCCTGCGTTGATCAGGCCGAATGGCATCCTCCTGTAAGCAAAGGTACCCCATGGGGTCGTGAAAGCTGTCTTGTGTTGATCTTCTGTGGTTACCTCGACTTGATTATATCCTGAAAACCCGTCGAGCATAGATAACATTTCTGATCCAGTAACAGTTTGCAATACCTGATCCATGATCGGCAAGGGATAATTATCCTTTGACGAGGACTGATTCAAGTTTCGGAAGTCAACACAAATCCGGATTTCGCCATTCTTCTTCCTGACAGGGACAATGTTTGCAATCCAAGTGGAGTGATGGATTGGGAAAATAATTCTAGCATCTAACATCTTCTGAATTTCTGCCAGGATTGTCCCTGAAATCTTCGGATTATAATGTCTTTGCTTCTGTCTATAAGGCTTCACATTAGGCTTCAGAGGAATACTGTGCTGTACATCTTTGGGCTTGAAAGATTTCAAATCTGCATAGGACCAGGCCAACACATCGATGTATTTCTTCAAAAGCGAAGCAAATCTTACCTTCTCTTCAGGAGAACATCATTTACCGATATTCACCATCCGAGGTTGATCAGATGAACCTAGATTGATTTGATCTACTTCAGAGGAAGAAGCTCCTTCAACTTGCCTTTTGTTTTGGATAAAGCGATCATGTTTGTCAAACAGGCCCTCCAGGGAAACCAGACCTTTTGGTATCTTGTTGCCTTTCAGCTGGATAAATTCACCATCAACCTCTTGATATGGCTCTGAAATAGTTTCATGAAAGGCTGATTCCGAACCTTCAAAATATAGCTCACTGAAATTGTCAGCCTTTTCTAGAAAAGCCAACACCTGTTGATCATCATTGAATACCTGCCAGTGAGTTGCATTATCTGGGACGCTAGGGCTGTACACAATCTCGATAGAGTATGTGTCTTGCTTGAACTGAGGATGAGGAAGAAGAAGAGATGTAGATACGGCCAAAGAATCAGCCTTGTCATTATAATCTCTTAAAACCGCCTTAATAGAAAATGCATCAAAGTATTCTATACTATCCCAAACTTTGTTCCTGTAATGCCTCAACCGATCATTTTTCACCTGATATATACCCCTGACCTGATTAACAATCAGCTCCGCATCCCCCTGAACCTTAAGATTCCTGATTCCCTTCTGTCTGGCCAATTCTAATCCTAATAACAGGGCTTCATATTCGGCCGTGTTGTTAGTATTATCAAATTGCAACTTATAAGCTGATGGGAAAATCTCGGAGCTAGGAGATATGAGAACAACACCAGCGCCTGATCCAGAGGTTGAGCAGCTACCATCAAATTCGAGCGTCCAAATAGCATTGGGATCTTCCTCTTCAACATCTACAATGGGTATCTCTGATGCCATGAAATAATTCCCGAAGCTAGCATCTTCGAAAAGAATCTGAGCCTTAGGATCATCTGATTTAGTCACCAAATACTTTGCCTGCGGTTCAGGATGAAGAACCCGTTGAACCCCTTTGACTGGGATCTTAGCTTTGGTCCAATCCATACTAATTCTCCTCCGACATCTTTACAAAATCCTCTACCCAAGAGAATACCATAAGCCACAGGAATATCAGCAACCAGAATAGTCATTTTCACTCTCTTCTCAGGAAAAGCAACAAATGCGAACTGTGCGTCCTTGATTTGACCAATCAGAGGGACTTGTTTAGTTTCCATGGAATAGAACCGTCCATATGACTTAGTCAAAGTAAGCCCAAGGGCATGGGCCACTTTTGCGGGCATAACATTATCAGAGGCCCCTGAATCAATAATGCAATTGCTGAGTTTAAACCCATTTATAAGTAGAGACAAATAAAATGGTTCAATCTTTCCTGAGGAAGAAGCAGAAGTTAGATTATTCTGAGGTGTGGGTTGAGTAGGATTTGAAAGGAGACCTTTAGCAGGTGACGGAACGTCCGCTTTACTTCTGATGAACTTGGCCAGCTTTTCAAATTGTTCAGGATTCGACTGAAGGTATTCTGCTTCTGACATTTGAATCTTAGTTCTCTTTGCATGATCAATAATGTCGAAAGCAGTGTAAGAAGGAATGATAGTAGGCTCAGTTCTAATTATATGAGCTTGTGCTGGGGCACTGACCTTAGGAGAAGGAGAATAAGGAGCAGCTGTCTTTTAGTAACCTCTCTTTCAGTTTGCACCGAAATAGGGGTACCCCTTTTGACTATGGATACAGGAGGTTCCTTATTCTTCTCCTTAGTATTTTCCAGAGGCTTTCTGGGAACCTGAGATTGGGACCGAGTGAATACAGCAAATGATTGACCATCTGGCTCACATTCATCTTCATCATATTCCAAATAACCAATGCTGGAGTCACCAGATGACTCATCATAAGACTCATCAGCATATCCTGAAGCTTCGAAATCCTCACGGGAATCTTGCTCTTCTGGTTCGTCATCTTCTTCAATCAGTTCCACTGCTGCATTGACGGGCGGAGATTCAATTGCTAATCTCGGTTGAGCAGGAGCTAACCATGGCCTATCTCTGGCAGGTGCACCATTGTTATTAAAATTCCACCTAGGGATATCCCGGTATGGAACATTGCTCACCTGCTGAGACACTTGCTTCTTTAAAGCAATCAAATCATTAGCCATTTTTTGAAACATAGGGTCAGTATTACCTTGAGAAGAACCTTGATTTTTGATTTTGGGTATATCTTTCTTGATCCTTCCGGCTAAGATGAGATCATCCTCTATTTCAGTAGCCGTTGACTGAGCAGTAGCCAGATCTGGGATAACCGACCTTCGTAATAAAAAACTTATATCAGGAGGTTGAGCATTGATGAAGAAGCACTTTTGGTTTTCCAGAGTTGGTATAGATATAACTGGAATTTTCCAGATCAGCTTATTGAACTTAGCCACGAATTCCCGCATAGGTTCATGCGATTCCTTCTTCATATGAGTAAGCTGAGCTAACAATGCATGAGAATCTTCGGCTGGTTTGAAACGTGCTTCGAACTTGGTCCACATGGTAGCCCAATCTGGAATGCATGCATTCGGGAGGTGATAAAACCATTCAGCTGCTACTCCCTGCAATGTTTCAACGAAGAGTCGAACAGAGACATCTTCGTGGGCTACTCCGAGGACACCGCATGCAACAAATAAAGACGCAATATGCTCATCAGGATGCTGCTTCCCATCCCCATTGAACTTGGGAATGTTTTTACATGATCCACGTGGTAACTCATGCAATGGAGGAGTCAAAGTAAGAGGACCAATGACTGCACCCCAAGGCACAGGTTGAACTGCCATCCTTCTGAAAAGAGTGCGTACAGGGATCCGGGTATCAAACAAGAGTAGTGCACGACAAGTTGCAGATGCTTCCGTTCTTCAGGGATCTGATTTCTCCGAACAGGTGAAGAACTTCTGGCTCGGTTAGAGACAACGCTATTGGGAGAAAGGCTGAAATTATGCTGCTGCAGTAACTCGAGAGAGTGGATCAATTTCACCTTGAGCTCGGCGAGGACCGAGTGAAGATCCTCCTGGTCAGCTTGAACTGAAAGGAGATCTTATTAAAAATAAGGCAAATATGGAGTCGCCCAGACACTGAGAGGATAAGCTTTATACTATTGATCCGTATTTCCCCAACGGAGTCGCCAAAAACTGTTTGTTGGATATTTTGTCAAACCAAAATATGAGGTTCAACCACAGTACATGGGATTAAATCCCTCCTCAAAGACAGGTGAGGCTGCCTGTTTATTGCTAATCTAAAACACAGTAAATAATATATACAATATTCACACTAATCTAACCATTGGGGGTTGGGATGAAATCCCGAAATCCACATTCACACGATTCAAGGATATTGCTTTCGTAAGTGAAATAGGTTAGAAACTGTTACAGTGAAAGAAGCACGGTAGAAAAGAAATGGGAGAAACGTATTTTCTTTCGAGTAAACACAGAGCACGAAATAATCATACGAGTTTTAGATCACAGATATAGTGTCCGAGATAATTAGAAACACTGAGATTCTATGCAAAGAATAGCTTTAAGATCATGAACATAAGAACACTGTCTTAAATAAGATATATTTCACAACACAAAGTCTGCAAAACAATATCAACTTCTATTCTTCAAAATGATTGAAAGAAAACACAAAGTTTTTCTCCTTTCCAATAGCCTCTTAATGCTTCAAAAATTCTCGACCCTTTAGAATGCACAAGCATCCCTTATTTATAACAAAAGAAGCTAGAGATAAAACAGGACAGATCCTGAAAAGTAGCATGCTAACTAGAGTTCAGCTTTGCATGATTCTCACGCAGGAGATCAAGTCAAAGTATGAATTAAAAATAATGACAAAACGGAAATAAAAGATATGTCATTCTAAAAATAGAAATGTCATGGGACGTTGGAACTTAATCCGAGTCATCATCTTTTGATTCTTCTTCTTTCTCTTCCTCCAGCTGAGACTGTTTGTTCCGGAACTCCTGGAACTTCCGAATAATGCCTTGCATTTCATTTTCCTCAGGTGCAGTGGAATGATCATTCCACATTTCGCAGGTCTCATGGATATCACTGGCACTGCCGGGAAGCTTTTTCAACCTTTTGCTGAGCTTTCTTAAGGCCTCCAACGTATGTTCAATCCTCACAAACTGACCAATGACTTCAAGGTCGAATCCATCTACAGGTTCATGCTGAACAGTCTCTTGAACTTGTTTGAAGAGATCATCTGCTGATAGGGCACTTGAGTTCCCAACTGACACCTTTGGACAAATCTTTAGCAATTCTTCTTCCAGATCACTTTTCCCATCGATCAATTTATCCCTTGATTCTCTCAACTTGCTGCAGGCTTCGTTGAGGATCTTTACTCTGAACTTGATGGCCTTGATCAGCTGAAAGTGTTTATCTGTATGTGGAAGAACACCTTCTTCTACCAAGAGATGTGCTGGTATTTGCTTTAGCACTTGGAGAGCTTCACAAGTCAAATCAAGCTGTCCAAGTTCTTCAGTGAATTCCTCATCCATCTTCTCTCCTTCCTTCTGAATCTCTGCCAAGGACTGATGAACTTTCACCACGTCTTGAATTACTTCCTTCCCTTGTTGGAGCAACTTTTGGATCCATTCGTCAACCACTCTTCCTTTTTTGGTAATCTTCTCAATCGTAGGCACCGATGAGAAATCGAATCCGGCAGAAGCAGAAGAAGATGGTATGGATTCCAGGGGTGTTGAGAGTTTAATCAAAACCTCTGTCAACTGCTCCACTTTTTCCTTAAGCTCATTTCTGCTGTCCTTTGTTTCTTTCAACTTTTGGCACAGGACGTCTATGGAATCCTTTGCATCTTGCTGCGCCCCTTTTGCTGTTACTTTCCCTAGAGACACCCTGGTTACCTGGTAATCAGTAGCTGTTACATCATCTCTAGTTTTGTCAGCTGAGGGAGTGGCAATCTCTGCGAACTTATCTCCTGAAGCATCCACCAAAACCCTTGAAACTGTTTTGGGTTTCTTGGCTGATCTCGCAGTAGAAGCCTTGAGTGAGCTGAAATCAAAGGCTGGTAGGGGTACAATCACTTTCCTCTTCCTCGGAGTTTGCTCGAGTAGCCATTGTGGTGTATCAGAGGAAACTGCCAATGTTGTAGTAACTGGTATTCTACTCTCAAGGGGAGCAGATTCTACTATTGGAGGGGGGAACAGCAGTCAACGTGGTAGTAGGTGCAATGAATAGAGGCACAGGTTGTGGGGGAGTGTTGGTGATCACTTGGGTTCCAGCAGAGAGGGGTGAGAGCCCGGAGAAAATATTGGCCATACTTGAAGAAGTGGATGGGGAATGAGGAGGCTGAAGTGGTTGTTGAGGGGGAGGCACAGATTCAGTTTCCAAAGCCTTGAATGCAAGAGATAAAGTCTCTCCAGTTGAGCAATCAGCAAATGGTGAAGTCAAGAGCTGGCTTCCTCCTTCTTCTAAATTAATCTCCCCTATTTCTGGTGGTGTTGGTGATTCTGGCACAACCACCGTTTGAGCTGGAGAGACAATTGAAGAGATTTGTCTTTCTTTCTTCTTCTTGGGAATCCTGATTTTTATAGACCCCCCAGAAGATTCTTTGTCCTTTTTCTTTTGGGAGGGCCCCACCTCCGTTTCAGCCAACTTTGGAAACTTGTCATCTTTAAAATTCATGCCCCAAGAAGAGAGCCATTTTTTGGTGCGAGCAAGAATGAGAGCCGACCTATCTGTGATAGAGGCTTTTTCGCTGGCCGACCAATCAATAGGCGGGAAAACGTATCGATCTTCATTAAGCCCATCATAGGACATATCCAACACACTTTCATTGTCAGTTGTGCCATCTGGTAAATCAGAAAGCTCTAGCGTCTGAATCTCATTAATAGTTAACCTACTATTATCTTTTCTGCGAACTGCAACTTCGTTACGCAGATCCACCCAGATATCCTCAATGTCGGGCCTGTGCAGATGTAGGCCTCCATAGGTTCTAAGTACTCCTCGGATGTCAAAACCATCCCGAGACTTCATATGCTTCTTTAATTTCTCCTGGAGTTCACATTCAACATTTTTGGCCTTTGCCACTGTTGCACAAGTATATCTCCCAATAGAAATTGGGAAGGATACTGCTGCCTTATGCTTGCTCTGTTGGAATTTATGAAAATCCAATAGCTGTCTGACCAATTCTAGCAATATCAATCTATCCCCTGGATAGCGAGGCAGACGGAAAGGCTCTCCAGAGTACATGACCGTTCGAAGGTAGGTAAACTTCTTGAACTGCAAGAAGATACATCCCCATTTAGATACTTCAGCCCATGCCTCGTCTGAGACCCTTGTCTTTCTCAGCCCTGGGTTCAGCTGGCAGATGTTCTCGTAGAAAAAGGCGTCATTTACCCTCCTAAAATGATCCTTGGACCCCTTCTTTGTTATTTGAGGATAATACTTATAGACTGGATTTGTCGTTCTGCTTCCTTTAGTCTCCAGCCCGGGATAGCTCCTCATCCCAGCTGCTGCATAGGCCACATATGAGAACATATAAAACTTTCCGGTTGACAGGACCGTCGTCATCTGGGAATCAATTTCATCACTGATAAGGGTCCCCCAGTCAATCCCTTGCTGGTTCTTCTTGATGGTGACCATAAACTGGTACATCCATCCATGAAATAAATTTGATTCCGGCAAGCCAAAAACCCGGCTCAGCAGGGTGATAATGTCGTTGATTTCTTGTATGAAATCCGATCTAGGGATAGTTCTTGGAAATCTAGATATTACTGGTTTTGCCTTGACCAAGAACTTCTTATTGACATCCCTAATGCAATTTTCCTGGTTACTGTCCCAGGCCTTCTGAGCCGACTTGATGTCTAGGGCCCCATACTCTTCAAAATTTGGTAGTTTCAGGAGATCATCAAAATAAGCCCCATCTAGTTTGATAACTACTTCACCAGCCTGATTCCTTACGGAACGAGAAGCTGAGTCGTAGCTGGATGCACACGCCAAAACAAACTCTGGACATTGGGCAGACATGGGGAAGCCTGCTGCAAGGGGCAAGCCACTGTTAGCTAAAGCCACCATCCATGGGGTTTGAGAAGAACTCTTCACCCTATTCCAAAAGTCATCCATATCTATGTTGCCCATTTCAGTATCCCTGATATCATAATTACAGTCGATATATGACGGGGATTCTGGTTTCTTAAATTTGTATTTCATCCTGCTAGATTTTTCGGCCTTCTCCTGTGATGAACCAGGATCCGACATGAAGAATATTGGAAGGAGAAAGGCTCAGAACTCCAGAGATGCTGTGCACACTGAAAAACCTGATTGACTGAATGCGTCGGAAGAAGAGAAGAACCCGACACGCAGAAGAAGATATCGGAAAACTTTGAGAACCCGACAGGTCTGATATGTCGGAATCTTGGCGAAACCCGACACTTGCTTTCAATGGCGGAAACAGGAGAAAACCCGGCACCCACTTTCGATGACGGAACTTAGGAGATGCCCGGCACTTAGTGTTGAGATCAGAATGTTGAGAAACCCCGTCACTTCGAGCTTCCAATGTTCTTCGGACTTTTGAATCTGCAACACAACCTTCAAAATCCGGGAAACAAAAACAGAGTCTTTCCTTTGAATTTCTACATACACAACTTCCTTTCTTTTTTGTTATTCATATTCCATACATCATGCAAGTAATTGAAATTTGGAAGGAACAGCACCAATTGATAGTCTCAAAAATAAAATAAACCCTAAAAACCCAAAACCCTTTCCAAAACAACACAGAAAGAAGAAGGAAGAAAAACCCTCAACAACTGGCAAGAAATTGGAAAGAAAATACACGCAGTCGATCCAGAAAAATCAAGAATAAAGAAGGAAAGAAAAATACCTTCAATTCGAGACAGGTAAAATCAAAAACAAATGATCCAGTCTGGTAACGTGAGTTTGCGGGTTTTGGGAGCGGAAGAGCATGCGAAAAATCCACGAATTAAAAATATGAACGGTAAGAATGACGTGGAAATCCGCGTATTTATAAGAAAATCAGTAATAAATACACTTCAGCTCGGCACGTGCCAACTCACCGACCACTCGGCATGAATGCCACGTCAGCATGTTGGAGGAGTCCGAAAACCCGACACGAGGAGATTTAGTGCATTTCGGGTTTCGGGCTTCGGAAAACATGGAGCACAAAACATGTTTTGAATCATGAATGTTCCGATGCATTGAACTTCCGAAAACCCGATTACAAAGGATTGAGCGGACTTCGGGAATCGGAGAACATGGCGCATAAAACATGTTTTGGAACATGAATGTCCCGATGCTTTAGAGTTCTGAAAACCCGAATACAAAGGATTGTCTTAACACAAGGCGGGTCTCGGGTTTCGGAAGTCACGCGACACAAAGCATGTTTTAACTCAAGTATGTTCCGATGAGTTGAATTTCCGAAAACCCGATTACAAAGGATTTTCTCATTGCAAGGCGGGTTTCGGGTTTCGGAGGTCATAAGACATAAAGCATGTTAAAACTTATGTCAAGCTGTTAGTAACACCCGAAAACCTGATTTTCTCTAAAAGAGGTCATAATGCAAAATCACTTCAAAAATTTTGTAGGGGTTATCCGATCGTTTCGTTGTGAACTCAAAACGGGGATAACAAGATGCCATCGTCCCCTAGAAAAAATTTACAACCATCGCGACACCATTGGCCCTCATGTTTGAAAGGCGCCAATGGAGTATGGCCAAAAAGTGGCTGTAACTTTCAAAATTTAAATTTTGACATTAGACAAAACAACAATATAAAAATGTAATCCCTTCCAAACCCAATTGCATTTTGTCTCAACCTAACAAATGAAGTAAGTTTGAACAACAATGATGCGCTAACAACGTAGAAAAAGAATAATAACTAAATAACACCTAATATACTCAACAAAATTAAATGAAACGACTTACCCATGGTCGCCCCCCACTACATTCTCTACCTAGTAATCCTCTATCACCACCTCTTACTCATTCCATGACATCAAAATACACCTAAATTTGGAATTCCATAGATCGGTTCTCTCAATTACATAAATACCAATAAGCAAATGAAAATCAAAATCGTTATGTACAACTCAAGTTTCTATTCAAATTCGGTCGCAATGAAACTAAATCTTCAAATGCAAATAATTTTCACTGCCATTTCAACTTCACAACACGCTTCATTTGTTGTGTCTCAACTATATCTTCATGTTGTTTATTTTCACCTATTATACACATATTTTCTATGATATTCAATTTTTTCATATTTTTAATACCATATCACATACATAATAGGTCTATAATATTTTCATCCATCCCCTTTTATCCATATTTTCTATGATACCTATTATAGACATCCATCCCTTTTTATTTATGATCTTCTACTATTTATTTTTAGTTTTTCTTATCTAGGGTTTTTGCATAATTGATTTCACCCATGCATGGCAAGATGAGCGACACTATCAGGTATATATTTGTGGGTATCTTTCATTTCAGCTAGTACTTTCAGCATTCCTTTACATATGTACTTTGAGTATGAATGTTACAAATAGTTTCATTTCGTTCACCTTCCAGTGTTTCACTATTGTGATATGTTGTGATCAATGGTTGGGGTATATGTACACACCTAATTTTTTTCTTTTCATCTTTCATACATGTTACTAAGACTTTAATTGTGTAGATAAGGGTCATTGATGCATCAATTTCTTTATTGGGTGTCTTAAGGGGCCTTCCTAGAATGATGAATGATTATTCACGTAATTATTATGGTTTAGAGATAGTACATAGAGAGTGTGTCACTGTTTGGTTTCGGTATTATTTTTCCTTGCATTAGTTATCCTTGTCCCTTTATGTCTCACACACATTGCAATCCCTACATTGTACTTGTATCTCACCCTTTGGCACTCTGTTCATCCATTTCCATGAACTATGAAATCTATTTTTTTCTTCACATTACATATCACCATCTTTGGCCAATTCCATTACCTGTGGGAAATGGTTTCAGTGCAAGGTTATTTTGACCGATTGCATTTCCCATGGGTGAGGACGTCCTATCTATACTTTCTACACATTGACATTCATAAAGAAAGGAAGCCCAAATCTTAGAAACTATCACTTGCTTTCTGCTTTTGCACCAAATTTAAATCTACTTGCTCACCTCTTGGTTCATCTTGTACTTTTCTCAAGTATTAGATTAGACACTTTTCTTCTTTGTTTGATTTCTTGCACTATTGGGTCATCTATAGTGATTCTAGGACAAGAACAATATTCCCCTTCTACATTTAATATTGATTATGTTTTAGTGTGTTTCTTCTCTAGAGAGATAGATGCATCAGTGACTGCCCTATAGGTACATGGTGAGTGCTTTAACCATCTTTATCATTTTACATATATTAGTTCCTCTCCTTCCCTAATTGTGCTATTTTAGCTTTTTTTTTTGGTACTATTTAGCATAGTACTCTTATTTATGATCAAATCCTTACCTTTCATTACTTTCATTTCAATTAAATTGTGTATGTTTGTCATATCTATCATCGATTCATACCTCTCATCACCCAATTATCAATATCCTAGAATGGTACTCTCCTCTATCTTTACTACAGGCAGTGGAAACCCTAGGTTGTCCTAGTTAACGTAGGGATTACTACCCTCTAGATATGTGATCCTAGCACATGCTATATCCCTTTAAAATCTATCCATTGTGTGTCCGTTCATGTATGTTTCTTACTCATTGCTTCAATACTCTTGTAGAATGGGATGATTTAGGAGTGCAAGTCATAAACAACCTTTTTTGGCCCGTTTTACAAGCACGAATAGATCATAATTTAATGAAGTATTAACCTATTAAACCTTATATCATAACATGAATATTCTATCTTAAATCAACAACATATATATCCAACTACTATTAAAATCTATTGTTAAAGTAACATACAAATTGTTGATAAGATCTAATGTTTGTAAGACTAACCTTGCAAAGAAATATTCATGAAAAATGAGCATGTGGGGCTATGAGAAAAGCAGAAAGCTATTCTCCACATTAAATGCACTGGATGCCTAAGACCAACCCATAAAAAAACACCATACCCATGCATGGGTATACATCAATGGGACCCACACGTTAGCAATCACATCATTCATTTGTTATTTTCTGGATAAATAGGAATGAAATCAGATTGGGGCATGTGGTTGGTGGTAGGTGGATTGGTAAATACTTGTGCTTATAACTCGCAGGTTGCAGGTTCAAATCTTGTTGGGCACCTGTAATGTGTTTTTCTATGCAAACAAAATCCCAAAAAATAACTCTATGCAAACAAAATCCCAAAAAATAACTAAGTCCTAAACCTTGTGACACATGGCAGCGGATTTGTGGGGAGATATAGCTTTAGTGTTTAAATTGATCATAAGAAATAATGTTACGTAAGCAATTAATATTACTTAATTTGTTCCATAAATAATATGGTTGTACAACATCTGTACATATTACTCATCCATACTATTTACTTGTTATAAATAAACCAATAAATAAAAAATCAAAGAGTCTCGAGTCTGGCATTAAGATTTGTGTACATCATCACACATATCTAAACTTTCTTAGAATGGCATCATCTCGTGGGATTGAAAAATTTTCATGCAAATGAAACGGTCGCCATTAATTGAAAGGGGAATTAATTTTTCAATTGTGTTCAGCTGGATGGTAAACTATTCCAAATTATGTTCAGCTGGACGGTAAACTATTCCAAATTATTTGCTCACTTTTCCTTTCCTCAACGGGAGATTAAGAAAATCTTAAAAGCTTCTCTTTACACTTTTCCCATTCACATTCAGTTGGGCAGGATCTGAGAAAGTAAACACTTTTTTCTTTTTTCCTCTTTCTTTTCCCTTTTATCTTACACAAAACTGACAAGCTCAAATTTTCGCCACATGTTTCTGTTGACAAAATAATGTTTACATTCAGCTGCAACATAATTCCCAACTGAATTACAATAAAGGAAATTGTTGGTCAGTCTATTTCAATCGCTGTAAACAACAGAGTATGGGTCCATCACCCTCTGTAACATCTCTCTCCTTTTTAACACTCTCTACTATTCTGCCGAGTGGTTAACAACAATATATTAATTGCAGTTTGTCTTTATTTTATCTCGGAACAAGTTGTACGGATTAATTAAGATATAAATAATAATAGTAGTAACAACATCTTGAATATGAAATGGATATCCTCTCAAGGTTTATTATATATTGTGTACTTATAACATGTGCTATGGGGTTAGGTGTAATATATTTATTCTAATGTATCTCTTTATATCTCTATAATATATTAGCATAAACTTGATAAACACATTACCATAGATTGTTTATTTGTAATGTGTTATTGGGACTACTCTTAATATATTTGTTCTTGCCTATATATTTTTGTTAGTTTTAATTTTGTTTTAATCCAAAAAAAAATTCCGATCTTATTGCAGGCGTTGATTGACCTGGAAGAAACCCTTTCCAAGGAGGCAATACCCACGTCTTGGACGTATATACGTTCGGTAAGAATGAGGGCTTTCATGTCCGCGGAGGCATGTCGAAGATCTTACTGTTTGCACTTTGTCAGTTAGCAATGAAAGTGCTTTCAAATAGACAACCCTGCTCCGATACACCAATTTTTGACTCCATATTTAGAATGCAAATTCACAAGATATAAAAAACATTATACCCATTCTTTCCAGTTTATTTGAATTTATAATTTAAACATGTTTAGGTTTACTATTGTGAAAGGTCTATTTTGTGTTTTTTTTAAAAACTTAATTATGCCGAAAGGCTTTGTCATAGTTGGGCAGAGGCGAATGTTTTGGGAATCAAATCCTTTTTTTAGAATCTCTCACTGGTCGGTATAACCTTATTTTAAAAATTAATACGATATCTCAACATTTGAACGATTTTATTTCTAAGTTTTGTTGGATTATATGATACTTTGTATCAACTTGGAAAAAGAGCATTTTTAATTTTTCCTTCAGTATAGTTATTCATCTATTTTTTTAACCCAAAAGTTTGTTCTCCTTTTTGTTGTTGCAGTATTTCGTAGTTTGTTGTGCCCCTCGTTGGTTGTTTCTATGTAAGTGTGGCTCTAAACCACTATTTATTTGTTTATTGTCGAAGCATGTTGTTTTTTCTTTGTTGTAAATAGTTTACATACATTTGAAGACGATTCATCCAAATGAACCATTCCAGTTATAAACCATGCCCTTTCCTTCAAATTAATTGTTGATTTACACATAATAATGAATATAAAGAAACAAATCTTTTGTGTTTCACCCCTAGTTGCCTTGCCTAGCTTTTAATATTATAGCACTTTCACCTTGACGTTTACTTACAGTGACTAAAATTTTCTATTTCTTTTAGTTGATTAAATGCGGTTATTTGAATCCCACTCACTATCCTTTAAGAAATAGAAATTTTTAACAAAAATGATTGAACAAACATAAAATTTTCCATGAAACTATCAAACAATACAAAAGAGTTAGTTGAAAGAACTTAAATAAATATGGGCCCTTCACCTCCACCAGTTCACGCCCACAGCCATATCAACGACATTGTCTATGCACTATACCGACTAGATGGAAACGAACACGAGAGAATGACATCACCTTCAATTCTTTGATTTGTAATAGAAATATCATATAAATGAGCTCTTCTAAAAATAGTTGTGCCCTAGTACGAAAAGGTTGACCTCATCAAGGATTACAACCCTCTGAGGGACTTTATGTGCATGGAAGCCATATAACATCTAGCGAAGAAATAAACTACATGGAGGACATGGAATTATTTCTATCCACCTGGGGCATGACCCCCATAGGGAAAATTTCCATGTATGATATTGGTTCATAAAATGACATCTTGCGCACAAACGTGTTGGTCATCCGCGAAGAAGAAGATGTTGTCTTTCATTTTACTTTGGCTTTGTTCCATATTTTCCAAAAAGTGTCTCTCTAGGAGCCTTTGTGACGATCACCAATGGAGTAATAGTGGTTTGTGCAGTAGGAAATGATAAGGCCATTTCATGGAACTATCTCTAACATCGTACCCTGGACTTTTAATTATGGCAGGGGCATTGTTAACAAGCATTATGTTGCCACCTTAAAGCTAGACAATGAAAATATCATTTTTTCAGCATCTCCTTCCTTCCTTAATGAAGGGAACACCTTTACAATAATATCCCAAGCCCCGCTCCTTTACCAATCCAGGGACCATGTGTGCATGAAAAAGAGGGAACTTGTTTGTTGTAGGGTGAAAATCATTTATTCTTAGTTGTATTTTTAATGTTCTATTTTGGAAGATAGATTGCACGTTCTTTTTTGCCGGCAGTTGAATATTACACCTTACCGCAATGAGTGTCGGTGACAAATTGTGAGAAATAAAGTAATCGTTCTTGATCTGCAATGAACATATATAACTTGGAGCTTATTTATTGTTGCCTTTCCGTTTAGTTAGATTTCTGAATGTTTTTTACTTGCTTTATGATTCCAAATTTATCCATCCAACTGATTCAATTGTTTAGGTATGGATTTAGTTGTTTTGTTGGAATTGATTTTCTAGATTTGTTGGAATTGAATTTTTTAAAAAGTAACTTTTTTTTTTTTTTCACATTTGAACTCTAATTTAAATTTTAATATTATTAATAAATTGCATTTTTTAGTAACTAATAATTCCATGACTATAATTTGCAAGGCATGAAATGCTTAAATCTAGACTAAACACATTAGATATTAAATTAAGAAAACAGACAACCTCTTTTCACCTTTGCAATGCACGATACAATTTGATGGTTTTATTAGTTCAAAAACCACTTTCTATAGTTTGCTTCACCTACATTCTCCTCATGTGTAAATACTACGTCCTTCATGGCTACAAATAAACCCTATTATTTTCACTTGTAGCTACATAGAAACCCGGATACTAATTTTGTATGAAACCCTGCTTGTAATTATGTATTGAACCCTTTTTGCATCTCTATATAAGGTAGAGTGCATAACATATATTATTTGGCTACGAATAATCTTAACCAAGGAATACGTGTGGGACATGAAAGGATTTAATTCGCTAATTTTTACAAAGTCATGGAATAGGTGTGGGACATGCAACATGCATTTAATTCTCATCTTTTTATTTATAAAATCCCTCTTTCGAATGACAAATAAAATACATCTTTTTCTCACACGGCCAACCGCTAAAGTGTATGAATTGTCAATGATTGTTTTAGCATCACATATTTACCTACAAATACTTATGCTTGAAACTGAAAATATACGGTTATTGGGTTTTCCTATTGTTTTACAATTTCATCCATTTAAACAAAAATTGCATTCATGTGGATAATACATGAGACAAATAAAAAAAATGAATCGCATAATGCATTTTTATTTTTAACCTTCAATTCATGTGTGTTTCTTCCTTGAACATTCCTTTTACACATCCTTTCCATTTGATATGAAGGGTGTAATGCCAGTTATCAGGTTGCAATCTTGGTCGAATCCCTCTCAATTGCAAACATCTTCTTGGCCAAAAACACATTGCATCATCCTTCACATTTGTATTTGTAATTCACCTTCATCTTCTACACCTCGAAGTTTCACTTCTTCGCTTGATCCCTTTCGGCGTTCACATCGTACATTTCACATACGATTGCTAGTATTAAATGCTTACATACTAGTAGTAGTAGATTTAATCGTCAAATCCAAAATTGCCATCAAAATATATTTTTATACGGTATAGATTTAGGTTATATATGGTGTAAGTTGAGGGGTGTATATAGTCATAGAAGTGTTATAAAATTTGAAAAAAAAAACTCTTTAATAGATTACGTCCATTTTAATTTAAATATTTTCTTTTGAGCATTTATGTATGGAAATTAGGGTGGACCATTATTAGGGAATTATGTGGTGTATTTTATCCACTTACGTACCATCATTTGATTAGGTGATTGTTTGATGTGACTTATTTTATTGACTATTTTTTTTTCAAAATTTAAGTGAAAAATTGACATGTAGTCATAGTCCTTTACTTTATATCTACCCACACCAGCACCATTATTGATCATTGCTCCACAATAAACTCCTCTCCCTTAAATTTCAATAAAAATGAATGCAATTCAATTGATAGATTGTTTTAAGTGAAAAATCGACATGTAGTCATAGTCCTTTAATTTATATCTACACACACCAACACCATTATTGATCGTGCTCCACAATTGACTCCTCTCCCTTAAATTTTAATAAAAATGAATGTAATTCAATTGATAGATTGTTTTAAGTGAAAAATTGACATGTAGTCATAGTCCTTTACTTTATATCTACCCACACCAACACCATTATTGATCGTGCTCCACAATTGACTCCTCTCCCTGAAATTGCAATAAAAATGAATGCAATTGAATTGATAAAAATGTAAGTTGGTGAGTGCAAGTGGTACCCACCATCGGATTCAAGCACGAGTCTTTAATACAACTAACCACCAAATGAAAACAAAATTTAACTAATTCAATTGATAGATTGTATTAGTGATTGCCAAGTGGTGAGTTGACAAGTGCAAGTGATACCCATCGTTGGATTCAAACACATGTCTTTAATATAATTAACTACCAAATGTCACCTTTATGCAGTAGCTAGTTAAACGATAATGAAAATGATGTTTGACTAAAACTCGTAAACGTCATTTTGACGGTCTCGTGAGGCTCATGATTCATATGCTTTGTTTGTGTGTGATCTTAACCTTAGCCAGAAAGTCCAATGTCTGATTACAATAAATGATAGATTTGACAGGGAGAACAGAGATTTTTTTTTTGATCTCCAGTTGCACGGCATTAAACACTCTGAATATCCGAATATTTAATATAGGTATTGGCACTTAATGCATATGTGAATCATAAATATAGGAGCAACCCTTCAATAATGAAAAGTAGTATGAATGTTTTATACTTCATATGACAAGAATAAATTAAGTATCTACATCATAAAAATTAAGAATATTTTTTAAATGAATTTTAAAAAAATCAAGTAGAGTTGATTAACATCTTGAATAAAAGGAAAAATTCAGTAATCAAAACAAAATGACCCCTCAATCAGAATGGTGTAAAGCTAATATGCATTTAAACTGGTAAAATATGTATTTAGATCTACTATACATAAATGATGTATTACCAAATTAGACTACTCCATTAAACACACTCACCCTTCATAATCCTCCCTGAATCTGTCCACAACCCTCTTCCTCGACTCCTTAGGCATATAGTTGAGCAACATTGTCTTGAGAACAACTATAAATATAAAATTCTTTTTTGCATCCACATTACTACTATTGAACAATGGTTAGAGAGAAGATACCAATGATGACTTAGAGGGGCGTTTTCAATGGAAAATAATCTTCTCTTTGTCTATTTTCCCCCTCTGTAAAGAGATCATCTTCTCTCCCTTGCATTCTACCATCTCGGATAGGTCCAATCAACCTTTACATTAGGGATCAGCTCGACACTTAGCTCAGTTCTTCTTTTCTATGGTCATAATGGATGTGCTCCTCAAGTGACTCGACCTTTGTTTTCCTGAAAGTAAGCCCCAACTACCTTTTCCTCGAGCTCCTTATTTGTTGCATACAAAGAGAGTTAATCCAATTGTCTCACCCCCTAGCTTGTCTACACATTAAGGTTGAATTGATTTGGATAATCTGGATCAAGTCCATTCTAAGCCCATCCCACCCTTTAGCACCAATGTGGCTCCCATAGATCCTTCTCGACATCTTACATTATGAGTCATGAATTGGTGTCTCCCATTAAGATAGACTCAACACTTTTCTCTAAGCCTTTCCCTAACCTAAAATATCCATCTTATCACATACCGAGCTCATGTCCACTCTGCATGCTCAAGATGTTCCAAATCATGTTGTACAAACTCTCAAGAGGGAAAATACTTGTGTGCAAGTTGATCGTAGCTCTGTTATCTGCCTCTCAAGGCGGTTCTTGTAACAAAGAAGCAGAAAAAATTATAAGGCGACATATAAAACATCTGAATTAATCCCAAGCAAAGACTACAACACTAAACAGTAATATTGAATCTTTGGTTTTTAGGTATTTGTTCTCAAGTATTTGTTGAGCTAGCATCACCAAATTTCTAGAAACTTAGGATTTAACCTTAATGATATTATAGTAGTAATATATTTTTTATACCAAAACTTTTGATAATTGCTTAATACGTCTTTTCTAATGTATTTGTGAGTCACGCACAGATCCTGGAAAGTAGGAGGTGATTGTTGTTTGTAGAAGTCATCAAAAATATTTTTAAGATTTAAAATATTCACACAAATTATTGAAAAACATTTTTCACCATAACCCTTCATTTGCCAATTTTAAAAGTATCTTGCACTTCTCTATTGTCAAATGTTTTTTACATGCAAATTTTTACATACCATTTTCTACAGGTTTGAGGCCTTGGGATGGGTTGTGACGGGCTCAATTTTGAACCCGTATGAGATGTTTTGGGGACACTGCCCTAGTACATACAAGAAATGACTTGGCAGAGCAGGACTTTTACAGTCAACGTAATTACGCCAAAGGCATGGTTTAAATTAAACTATATATGAACCGCACCCACCATGTTTTGACATCCATGTGTAAATGACAATATTACTAGCAATTGCACATGAGTTGCAAGTTACGCCGGATGAGATGTATGTCACCATGGTGGCAAAGAATCATTGTATTTTCCTCCTTGTCTATATAACGCATTATATGTTTTCAATCACTCATTCCACCATTAGCCTACCAACCTCTCAAATGAACTAAGGACCATGTGATAGTATTTTAAATTGTTGAAAAAAACTAAACCTATGATTTATAATTTCAAATTCATGAGGAGGTGAAGTGTAAGGAAAATGATGTTTCATGCATAAAATAGATTCCAATCTTTGTTCAAATAGACTCACTCTTTAATATTTAGTTCCCATCCCAAAATAGAAATTCTAGAGACTCCTAAATTAATAAAGGATTATTTTGTTCCCATCCAAAAATGGGAGGTAGGATACATTTAACTCATTAGACTTCCATTTTCATTACTACTCATCCATATCCAACAATAAATTATAGTGTTCTAGAGAGTAACAGTAATCCAACGGTAATTCCGGTGACAAATTTTTGGCGAACTCTTTTCCAACGACATCTTCTCCCACAGATTTTTACAAGGCACTCTATAGTTACAAGGTTATGTTTTTTTCCCTCAATGCGGTCTTTCCTACATATTATTGGTGAAGATGTATGAATATATTATCTCAACTATTACAACACTATTCTTTGTACTTTTGTGATAGTGTTTTGTGGAAAACAATAAATAGCATTAAATTGAGAAATAAATGCAACCTATCTCCAAATGTTAGACGGCTCTGAAAAACCATAAAATGCTTATATATCATGCTTGTGATAGAGAAGAGAATACCAAAGAGTGTCAAGTAAATTCAACAACTTTGAATTGGTGAGTAAAGTTCAAAAGCAGTCTGCCTAAATGTCAACTATAGTTGCTGATTGATGTCTATTGTGATGTAATGAAATTGAAAATGGGTTAGATTTTAATCTTCCAAAGCCTCTAAAATTCTTCTGTAAGAGTCTACAAAAATTTTAGGAAAGAAATTTTGAGTACCATAATTTTCCAAAAAATGGTTCTACACATGTATAGTTCAATTGGTTTCTGCAAGAACGATAATCCCCACAATGATAGCCAGGACGAGCCATGGTTTTGAGCAGTTTTGTTCCTAGAATTCAGCGAACAACCCAATCCACTGTTGTGCGAGTTAGTCATTGAGTTCCATGGTGAGGTGTTTGAAGAAGGGACATTTAGCTATCCATCTAGAGCTGCTAATATCGCACCACAGCTGCGCTATCTCTTTGTTGTCTCCCAAATTGTCATGAATTATGTGCTCCTCTCTTAGCATCCCTGCATCATCTTCACTCTCCACTAGTTGAGACATGAGCAGAACAAATTGAGTGAATAATTTCTCACCGTCATCTTCCCCTTTGTAGCACGCCTCATATGCCAATAAATTTCTGAAAACTGTTTCCGTCCACATGCCCACATCTATCTTTGGAAGCAAGAGTGTACCAGTTTCATTGGAGAACCTAATGTATCGTATTCCACCTCATTTATGATATTCACTACAAAATATTCATCTTCCATTCCAACCAGTACAGGAAAATCACGATTGAATTGAATTCTACCAATACTGAATCAAGATTCTAAATTTTCCGCAAGAAATAAAAAAAAATTGAAAAGAAAAAAATATTCATCTTCTATTCCAACCACAGGAAAATCACGATTGAATTATTCCAATATTTCTAAAATTTCCTCAAGAAATCAACAAAATTTGAAAAGAAATTTATAAAAATTTTGGCCTTTGCTCCTCGCCCCTGCCCTTGCCCTTGTCATTATTATGATGAAATAGCTAGAAACGAATATTTACACTTTTTCTTTTTGAGCATTTGATGCAAAGTAAAGCAGACATGTTTCTGATCAGTGATTCCGTGAGGAAGAAGTGGCTTCTCTTTCGTTTATAAGATATTCATTCGCGGGTGGGTCAAGAATTAGGAGACCTGCAACACACACAGTTGTTCCATAGATGCCATCTTTTTAAGATTAATGGTTGTGTCATTCCCGCACAATTTCAATTATATTTTCCTCATTGATTCCCTGGCCATCCACCTTTTGCAAAAATAAATTGCAAGGATATGAATACAGACATTTTTCATACCGAAAATATGAACCGATTTCATAATTACATAGACCCATAATTACAACTTAGTGACCACTGAAATTTGCCAATTTGAGTGCATATCTGCAAGACTGCAACTAAGAAGGAAATGATTTCTCTTATTACAAAGTCAAGAATGGGAAATTGGATTGAAGATTATATATAGTCCAAAAAGTAGATAAACATTGTAGACTAAAAAAAATCTAAAGTAGAACAATAAGATCTTAGATATTATTATAGGAAATATCTAAAATCTGTGGATATCTAAGATAGGATTGTAAAAAAAATCTAAAATCCGGCAACCTGAAAAATTAAGACCGCCGGAGTTTGACACTTTCCAGCCAAGGCTTCTTCAAAGTGGATGCCTACCGGAAAATTATTACGCCATAGGTGTTTTCACAGCGGGAGGCACTCGCGTCGTTTTTGTCGTCCTGTTTGTGCTGACCCCGTTCTGTTTTTCCCATTCCGTTCTGTGGCCTGCTCCATTTCTGTTTTGTTTTTTTTGGGTTTTATTTGGCGTGGCGGAATTTATGTGTTTGGTTCCTTGAGCGGAGGTTTGGTATTTGCTGGGAAGCCACGCTAGATTGTGCAAATTGGTATGTGGCTTCTTGGTCCTTGACGCTCCCTCCAGCTGCTGCGCCTACAGTGTTGTTTCTTTGTGTCTGTTGTCTTGTGTCATGGTTGGCCTCCCACATTCAAAGGGTTTAGTTATAAATAACAGAGATTGAAAACTTATTCTCCCTGATTGCTAAGCAGACTAGGAGGGGCTAATAGAGTCCTGTGGGCAAATATGCAGTTGTTCATGGTTGTAGCAGTTTGTGAAAATTTGGTGCTATTTAGGTAGGTTACTACTTTTGTTATTTTTTATTTTTGGAAGCTCTTATTTGCTTATATGTGCAATGAAATTGTATGTTGTTTATTGCTATGTTGTAAATTATTATATTTAAATAAATTGCTACTAATTACAAGTATTACCGTCTAATTATGTCCAATTTCAGGTGTTTCCATTCTTTATTTAGTCAATAGTTATTAATTTTCCTTAAAACCTATAGGGATTTGTCTTTTTTACCTATCATAGTTGTCTGCAAAGTTAAAATCCAAAGCCAGGCCATGTAAATGGCGTAAAAATGAAAAGAGTTTGGATTATGCATTTTATCAAACAAATTACCGACATTCTGAATGCTTTCACATTTTGGATACATATAGATCCGAGCAGTCACAGGTAGAACATCTGAGAAATATCCATTTTTAGTATTTATTTTATGGTTCTCCAAACCCTGTTCTAAAACTCCATGTTTGGTAGAAGCTGAAAGAATGCTAGCAAAGGTTGACGAGCTTGCCTTTTCATGTGTTGATTGCATCTGCTTAAATATGTCCAGTGCTTTTTTAACCCACCCATTTTGTGCATACGCAACAATCATATCATTCCATAAGACCACACAAGATGCTTGTAATTTTGTCAAAGCATTTCAAATATTTTTCTAGATTCCTTTTTTTACAATATGAATTTTAATTTGTTAACGGTATTTCAAATGCCCTATTTTAGTAATATTTTTTTTACATTTCAAATTCTCATATATACAAGTAAATACATTTTATAGGAATTAAACATTCAAATGTCGAAATCTAGGTGATGGTTATCCAAAAAGCATCCATCATTTTGTACGTATCCTCTGATCATTGGATGAGACTGAACAGGGGCTATGAACTACTGACATAATGCCTTGAGGTAGATTTCTTACATGACTATAGGTTTACTTTCATTAGGACTGAAACAATAACAGATATTACTAATAGTTTTCCTGACCATATTACTGTGGTTAGTTCGAAATGTAAAAGAATTAAATTTAGAAATCAAAATTGAAATATATGTTAAAATTCCTAATTTGTGTGAGTATTAATTTTGTTTGCCAGGAGAGTGAATCTAAGAGTTGAGTCCGAGCCTGTATTCAAAACTAATAGAAACTTGCCCAAAAAAGCATTTTTCTATACAAAGGAATGTATATTGATATTTCAGATCAAGTCCAATAGAGTAACAAAAGATTACATTTGTCTTTGCAAAGAATCTACCTCTTCTCTTATACCAGGACAGCTTGGAGCACTCAACTGCAGCTGAGATCTGAGTTGAGATTATATACATTTGTTATGCCAATGAAATGATACTTCTTGCATACATCAGATACTTAGAATTGACTTTATTTTGTTTTTGGTACATTATCAGAGCTTCACAAGTAAAGAATTGATACTTTTTACATACTATGATATTTATAGATTCAGGTTTCTTTTGAGAAGATGAAATCTATTTTCCATATTTGTCCATCTCCGGGAGAAGATGGGTTTCAGTGGTAAAAAATGAAACAAAAAAAATCAATAGGATATGCCAGCTTTGATAGAATTTTCATCGTTTTTGGACAGGAAGTTACATATTGTACACAATGAGATAATGACATTCATTTCACCAGTTTTTGTTCCTCTTTGTATTTTAAAACCTCTATGACTTCCTTTTTGATGAATATAGTCGAGGATAAGTGGAGAAGCAGCTTACATTTTGTAATCTACCACCAAAACCATTCCTTCAGGTATCCATCTTCATTTGAGGTAGGAAAATAATTTCAGTAGTGTTCACATTAAAGAAAAACAAAAAAAAAAATGAAAATTGCAACCATATAGAAATACAGAGGGAGATGTCTAATATTCTTCTTGGTTAAAGAAAAAAATTCCGAGAGAGTTGGAAATTAAATTCATTATTGTGCATATCAGTGGCTACCCAAATGTATCACTTATGGATCCATGATGTGAATACCCACCACATGCCTTCATTTATGAATACATATAATTATTAAGAAACATAGTAGATGAAGTTGCAATTGCTTCTCTTTCATCTTGTAGATAACAATGATTATTACCTAGTCAATTAGCATTGTACATTAAAGAAATGCTCAGTCGTAAATCCATCAACTCATTGTAACTTTCATTTACCAGTTTTTAGTTTATGAATTCCCATTTAATTTATGGCAAGAGTTTTATCCTTTTGGTAACATCTGTTGATTAACATGATTTGTATGTTCTTTCCACTGGCCTATTCACTACTCTTATCTTTTTAGCTTCGGTCATTAACATTAATCTATTGGGCTACTGGTGCTTTATATTGCCATTAATATATTGCAGATGTATTACAGAAATAACTGGGAGGATCTGTTTGCAGCTATTACCAATTACGAAACCACCACATGTTGGTGTGGATTTTAACCCTGGTTTACACTCTCACCACGATTTCCTTAACAATTTATGCATCTCCACAATTCACGCATCACGATCCTTTTGCAGATTACCTGTCATGAGGCATTGTTTACAGTGACACTTAGTAGCCTATATTAAAACTGTTAGAGTTTTAGTATTCTATTTTTACTCTGTAAAAGTGACATTCACAGTAAATATCGGCTCATTTCATTCTTTGCACAATAATTAAATTTCCTTACATTCTTCAATGGGGGCTTGATTGTGGTTGAAGTCTCATAACAAGAAAGTGTGATTCAAAGATAAATAGCAGGAAATTATTGAAAATATTTGGATAAAAATTTTTGCCAAAAGGCAATAATAAGATCAGATGAAAGGCATCCAGACAAAGTGCATCCCTCACACTTGATATAGTTGGCCTTACAATAAAAATTCAACTATCACAAATGCACAAAAAAATAATAAACTTGATTTTTTCAAGCTATCAAACTAATGACTGTTGGCGAAGTCTGTCTGCTCCCTTTCTTGAAGTTTCTGGACTTTTTTGTTGCCTCAGAAACTCTATCCCACCAACTTTACTTGTTTTTCTCCCTCTTAATTTATCAAATGTCTTCACAAAGATGGTATATCAGACATTATCTTCACTTTGGCTGTTATTTGTATATATTATTATGTTTCCCCTAATTTAAGACCTCAGTTATTAGCTTCTCCAATTTATCAGTATTTTTTTGTAACTGTGTGGGAGGAATTCCATTTTTAGCCTGCAAAATATTCACTTCAATTTGATTCTCTATTTGTATCACATATCTTCTTATATGGTTTGTTCTCTTTTGTGCCACACTTATATCTGCAACAACCTATATTTTCTTTGCTTCACCCCTTCTGTTATAGCATTACACTCCTACCTTTGTTTTCCCTCGTCAATGCTACTGAAACATACATGCCCACTTCTTACGAATGCTCTTTTCGTTGAATTTGCATTTGATGTCAACAGACTCCCCAAAAAATGAACAAAAAGACGTTGGAGGCACATTTTACCACACAGAATTCATTACCATTCTACACGGCATATATTTTCTCCCCTAAAAAATGGAGCAATTGCTAGTTTTAATAAACTCCAACTTGTCCTGTTTCTCCATGTCGTCGTCATTGCCTCCCTGATCGTCAATGTCTAAATCACAAAAGAGGTTGTTGGGTTGACTCTCTGATCTCCACGTTCTTTCACTTTTTCAACTATTGCCGATGACATTCTTAGACTAGTTATAATTAACAACTTAGCTTCAATTAATTCCATGGAAGATTGATGTGTGCTGACATTGGATTTTAAGGGAAGACTAGAAAAGTGATTTTTGTTATCAAAAAGTAAATGAAGTATTATTTATTATTATTTCAATGCTTAGGCCCTCAATCAATCACAAGCACAGATGGAATACAAACACAATAAGGAAGAGGAAAGAATACTTATTACTGTAAAATAAACTACGGGGTTATGTTTCAAACATAATTATAAAGCTATATATATGGACTGCACCCACCTTGCTTTGACATCTGATCCTCATGACAGTCCTCCACTACCACAACTTTTCGGCCCCCCAAATACTCTCTCCTTGTTTTCTACTCCATATAGAAAATATTTTAAGAAGACCTAGGTATATGTAAAAATATCTTTCCAAATGTATGACATCTCAAATGTAGAAAATCTACAGTCTTATACAACAAACAACATAAAAGAAATAAACATAACAATTAAATAACTTGCATAAATAGAAGAATATTTGAACCAACACTGTTGTGCGTAATCTCCATTAATAAAAGCTTCATCATACTCAGAGCTTCAGCTCTTTACAATCAAGTTGTGCATGCAGCTGTGTGCTTTCAATGCACATCCTTACTTGCTTGTAAAACAATAACAAACTGCTACTAATAAATGAGCTTCTACAGCTTTAAAAATAGAGCATTCTAAAATTAAACTCGTGCTTTAAAACAGTTGCATGCTATGCAATAAAGTAGATTTATTATTTGAATTAAATCTAATACTAAAAATAGGAATTTAACTAAAGCAAGACTCATGCTAAACTAAAGAAAATTAAATCTATTTTTAATCCTTCTAAAATAGTTACGGTTGGAATTAGCAATGCATGGTGCATGCATATTTCCAACACTCCCCCTTAATTTCAAACTGTAGCTTTCACTCTTTTGGAGATTCATTTATTTTTTCAGATTTACCATGCATGGGATCACAAACTCCCAAATAGTCTCTCAATAATTCAAAAACTTCTTTTGTCAAAGCCTTTGTAAAAATGTCTACAAACTGATCTTCGGATCTGTAAAATTCAAGATGAATTTCCTTGTTGTTTACCAGCTCCCTGATGAAATGATACCTCGTATCAATATTCTTTCTCCTCTTATGAAAAACATGATTTTTGGACAACGCTATGGCTGAGTTGTTGTCACAAAAATCTGTGTAGCTTCCTCTTGTTTCTGTTGTAAATCTTTCAACACTATTCTCATCCAGACAGCTTGATATGCTGCTCCTGTTGCTGCTACATACTCTGCTTTTGCTAAAGATAACATGACAATGGGTTGCTTCTTTGATGCCGATGAAACCACTCCCGCTCCAAAGTGAAAAGTATAGCCAGATGTGCTTTTCTGATCATCTATACTTCCAACACTATCACTATCTTTATAACTAATGAGTTTGAACTCATCTAAACTTGAATAAAAAATTCCATGATTCTTTGTTCCACATACATACCTCAAAATTCTTTTTCCAGCTTGCCAATGTGAATCTTTTGGAGATTCCATGAACCTTGATATGAGACTCACACCATACATGATATCAGGCCTTGTGGCCATCAAATACATAAGAATTCCAACCAACTTTTCAAACAATGTTAGATCCACAAACGATCTTTCATTCTCTTTTCTCAACTTCAAGCCTACTACAATTGGTGTTGGTGCTGGCTTACAATTCAACATGTTAAACCTTTTCAAAACATCACTTGCATACTTTTCTTGTGAGATAAAAACTTCACCTTCTGATTGTTGAACTTCAATACCCAAAAAATAATGCATAAGACCAAGATCTGTCATCTCAAACTCCTTCTTCATGGCTGATTTGAATGACTCTGTAGATAGATTTCCAGTAATGATCAAATCATCTACATATAAACAGAAAATTAAAATTTTACCTTACTCATTTATCTTGGTGTATAAGGTAGGCTCACTGCTGCTCCTACTGAAACCATTCTCAATCAAATAAGAATCTATTCTGCTATACCAAGCTCTAGGTGCTTGCTTGAGACCATAGAGCGCTTTCTTCAATATGTATACTTTTCCTTCATGACCTTCAACCTCATAACCTTCTGGTTGATTAACATAAACTTCCTCTTCTAGGAATCCATTTAAGAATGTTGATTTAACATCCATCTGATAAACATGCCATTTTTTTTGAGCTACAATTGCTAAAACCATTCTTACTGTGTCCAAACGTGCTACTGGTGCAAATGTTTCATTGCAGTCAACTCCATATTGCTGCGTAAAACCTCTTGCAACCAGCCTTGCTTTGTGCTTATGTACTTTTCCATCAACATTGTATTTTGTCTTATAGACCCACTTGACTCCTATCACGTCCTTTCCTTTTGGAAGATCCATCAGCTCCCATGTCTGATTCTTCTCTATAGCATCGATCTCATCATCCTTGGATTTTCCCAAACTTCATTATTTATAGCCTCTTCGTAATATACTGGATCTGCAGCTTGAGAAAATAATGCAAAACTGAAAATGAATTAGTTGTATCAACATTATAAATCTCACTTAGACTTCTTGTTTTCCGTTGCGCAGGACTATTCGATGCAAGACTGCTTTGTGGTGATGGAGTAGCTTCTGGTGTTCCCTGTGGTGTCTCTTGCATGGCTGAAGATGGCTAAAATCTTGGTGATCTACTGACTGTAGATGGAGGTGTAGCTTGTGTTACAACTTGTGGTGCATGTCCAAGATTTGTAGATACAGTACCTTGCTTGTCTAATGTTTCATTTGTCATATCATCATGCGTAATAGTTGTTGCTATACTCACCATTTTCTCTATACTTCCATCCCATGCTTCATTCTCAATAAACTGTACATCCCTGTTGATCACAACCTTTCCAGTGACTAGATTGTACAACTTATACGCTTTTGTATTCTCTGAATACCCAACAAAAATACACTTTTATCATTTGTTGTCTAACTTCTTCCTTAGCTCATTAGGTACATGTGCATACACTACACAACCAAAAACTCTGAAATGTGAAACACTGTGTTTCTTGTTACTCCATGCTTGTTGAGGAACCATGTTCCTAACAAGTTTCGTTGGACACGTATTCAAAATATAAACAGAAGTTGCTACTGCTTCTGCCCAATAATCATTTGGAAGATGTTTTTCCTTCAACATGCTTATCACCACCTCCATGATGGTTCTATTTTTCCTCTCTGCCACATCGTTTTGTTGTGGTGTATACCTGGTAGTAAACTGCTTGTGTATACCATGATATCTACAAAAATTTATAAACTCATTACAAATATACTCACCTCCTCTGTTCGTTCTAAGAACTTTGATGTAGTATCCACTTTGCTTCTCCATTAATGCCTTGAACTGTTGAAATATATTAAAGGCATCTGATTTATTTCTTAAAAAATAAACCCATGTCTTCCTTATGTAATCATCAATGAATATCATAAAATAAATACAACCTCCAATAGAAGTTTTCTGCATAGGTGCACATAAATTTGAGTGTACAATCTCAAGTGGTGCACTTGCTCTTGCTGTTTTGCCAACCGGGAATGAATCTTTGTGTTGCTTCCCCAAAATACAACCTTCACATACCCTTTTCGGTTTCTGAATCAATGGAAAACCTTTAACCATATTCTTTTGATGTAATAAATTCAAACCTCCAAAATTCAAATGTCCATACTTTAGATGCCAAAGCCATGATTCATCCTTCATGACTGAATGAAAATGTGATTGTGTTCCTTCAGCGCAGGACTCAACTATATTTACGCAGGACTCACTTGCTGTAGCGCAGACCTGATTTTCATTGGCGTAGGACTCATCTGTTTGAGTGCATGACTCAACAAAAGACTGATTTGGCTTAGCGCAGGACTTTGCTGCAAACTGAGCTGTTGATTTTGCTACAAACAGATCTGATTTTTTTTTTCAGGTTTTAAAATCAATGGAAACATCCTATTGCTGCTCATCTTCACTTTTGCAATCAACTGAGTGCTAGGAGCTTTGTCCACAATCACGCACTCATTGTCTTCCATATAGACTCGGTATCCTTTCTGTACCAGTTGTCCAATACTCATAAGGTTATGTTTCAAACCTGCAACATAGTAAACATCTTGCATACTTGTTTTCTCCCACTGTCTTGTTAGAATACTAACCATGCATTTTCCTTTTACAGACACAATGTTGTTATTTCCAAGAGTTACATCACTCTTAATTGAATCATCCAAACTAGAAAACAAATCTAGAGTACCTATCATGTGATTACTGTAACCTGAATCCAAATACCATACATCAAATGGACTCTCTTTTGACAAATTACATTCAATAGGGGATAAAGAAGGTATTGCTTCGGCAATCCTTGTGCATGCAATAAACATAGGTTTAGAAATAGAACTTTCAACCTGATTTTGATTTTCTTGCAATCATAAGCATAGTGCCCATAATTTTTGCAATAATGGCACTGAACATGAGACTTATCTTGTCTCTGACCATAACTCTATTCTTGATACTGTCCTCTTCCACCCGAGCTTGATGAACCGCTGCCACATCCTCTAGATGGACTTCTTCCTCTACCTCTTGGGCTGAAACTACCTCTTCTTTTGCCACGACTACATGATGTCTGAGATGCAAAAGCTTGATCTACACTTGCATGTGATCTATTCATCTTCTGTTCATGATTGATTAGTGATGCATGTAACTCATCAATAGAAATTTGACTTAGATATTTAGTTTCTTTAATAGCAACAACTAAAGGATCAAATTTCATAGGCAAACTCCTAAGCAATTTTTCAATAACTCTTTTGTCTTCAAGAGTCTCACCATGGGATTTGATTTGATTGACTAAGCTAACTACAGAAGTAAAAAATGATTCTACAGAATTTGAATCTTTCATTGCTAAATTCTCAAAATTTCTACGAAGTAACTGTGGCTTGGCGGTTTTTACTTTTTACTTACCTTGATATGCAACTTGTAAAGTATCCCATGTAGTCTTTGCTTGACTGGTTGCTGCCACTCTTGAAAGAATGCTTTCATGCATTTCCCGATGAATATAGAAAAGAGCTTTTCCGTCCTTCTTTCGTAACTCCTTCAAAGTATTTTCTCTTCCTGAGAAAGTGCAGTATACGATGTTGCACTTGCGGGCTCTATGTACCCATCCTCAATGATCTCCCATGCGTCTTGAGATCTAAATAGCGCCTTCATGGTCAATGACCATTATTCACAATTCTTTCCATTAAATTGCGGTGTCTGCATGCCGGTTGTAGAAGCCATAGCTTGCTACCAATTTAATAAGTTGTTGGAATAACATGCTCTGATACCAATTTGTAGAGAATTTGTAGTCTTATACAGTAAACAACATAAAAAAAAAAAACAAAACAATTAAATAACTTGCATAAACAAAAGAATACTCAAACCAGCACTGTTGTGCGTAATCTCCATTGATAAAAGCTTCATCATACTCAAAGCTTTAGCTCTTTACAATCAAGTTGTGTGTGCAGCTGTGTGCTTTCAATGCACATCCTTACTTGCTTGTAAAACAATAACAAACTGTTGCTAATAAATAAGCTTCTATAGTTCTAAAAATACAACATTCTAAAATTAAACTCTTGCTTTAAAACAGTTGCATGCTATGGAATAAAGTAAATTTATTATTTGAATTAAATTTAATCCTAAAAATAGGAATTTAACTAAAGCAAGACTCATGATAAACTAAAGCAAATTAAATCTATTTTTAATCCTTCTAAAATAGCTACAGTTGGAATTAGCAATGCATGGTGCATGCATATTTCCAACATCAAATTTAAAATAAAATTAATTACTCAAGTTTAAATTGGAGGCGCTAAATTAATAATGATTGTTCTTATATCATGTTTTCCCATAATTATTCGAGCTTAAAATTGAAAAGGGGGACTACACAATGCTACAAGAAACAAACATTATTGTTACTTTTGAACTTGGGACTTATTACATTTCTAGAATTTTTTATTTTTTACCCCATTTACATATAAATTACAAATGCGTGAATGCAAGTGAGATCAAGACAATACAATAGACCATAGATAGTAGATGTTATTTAGGTTGAAACAATATGAGCTATGGAATAGGTGTGGGACATGCAAGGTTTTAGATCTCAACTTTTTATTTTCACCTTTCTATTCATGTCTCTGCCTTATCTAACAAATTAAACATCGTCCACTCAAAAACCTTAATGCCGTAAAAAATTTAAATAAAAATTAGCAAAGCTCAATTGGCCAATAAAATCTTCTTGTTACTCATATTTCCATCTTTTGGAGGGGCACAATTACCAATGATTATTCTTGCATTGTAAGCTTTCCTATAATTACTCGAGCTTTAAATTGAAAAACAAGCCTACAATGTGCCACATGAAGCAAGGAGTGTGGTTCAGTTTCAAACATGGAATCTTTTGAATTTTCATAATCGTTCATTTCCAAGTTTCCCCTCATGCTTTTGTCTTATATAACAAACTAAATGGCGCTTAAAATAAAGCCTTGACATTGTACATGAATAAAAACAAAAAAATAGACAACGATTGACAAAAATGGTGAGTGGTTGTAGGAAACACATGTTTCACATTAATTCCTTCCAACAATTTCCTTGCCCTTCAACGACACTTCCTTCCAACCACATCTTCATTGCACATCTTCATTTTCTATTGTTTCCACCCCTCTAATCTCACTTATTTGATGCATCCCCTTTGACATTTTCCTTTGTAAATTTTGCGTGCGATTTCTAGTTAAATAAAGAAAGAGAGTATAAAGTAGGGCTGGAATATCAAATTATCTCTGTAAATTCTAATTTTTTCTATTTTTTATTTATGGTTTATTCTTATAGATTTGTATGTTTCTATATATTTATAGAAGATTATTTAAAAAAATATACGGTTTTGTAAATTTTAGCTTACCATTTTCTATGGCTACTAATTTTTTAAACATTAATATACAACTAAAATCACAAAATACTGCTCACACCCTATAAATTTACCCATAGAATTTATATGTTGCTTCATTTAAATGCGACATAAATTTCCCTTCCCATGTTGTCCACAAAGTAGAAAGAAAAAAAAGAGCCACTTCCATTGTTATTGTGGTATTTTTGGAGAACTATTTTTATAAGGGTGTGATCCTTCAAAGATATATTTAGTTCACTAATTTGAAGAGGTTACGGTGTGCAGGTTGAGGGAACAAATTTCATGGAAGGAGATGATTGTGGGGAAAGATACTATTGAAAACAATGGTTTCTTCAGGGCTTACTTGTTTTCCACGCACGAGATGGCATGAAAGTTGAGTAGGTGCACCAATATTTATATGTGAAGATTCAACAATATGCATGTCAAGGATAGGAATAGTCCTGAAAATAACAAAATTTCTACTATACGAAGCTACTGATAAATGGGAAAACCCTTTGAGGCATACCCAAAGAAGAGAAAAATAACTTATAATTTATGTTTGAGCATCTTATAAAGGAATTTGTGCAACCGTACAATATGTCCCTCTTGTAAGGTTTGTTTGAGGATAAATTCTCTGAACTTGGATGGGAGGATGGCCTCTTGGAAGTAAACTCTATTAGAAAAGGTGCATACAATGTTGCACTTTAGAGCTAATGATCAAATGAAGCGAGATCAGGTTCAATAATTGCAATGTTTGGTTCAATAACAACATGACCTTCAACCAGATGGACAATTTGTCCTTTCTGACAATGGCATATCCATCACAGACACAAGAAAAGGGAAAAAATATTAGGTTTGATTTTTTTAGGGAACAATGAAAAAAAAAAGAAGAATTTGGAAGGAATGGTTTACAAAGTATTTAGTTACAAGAAAAAAATAATTATATTATTTACAAACCTCATACATATATGTTTTCATGTATTGAATGAAAGATATGAAAGAAGATAGTCACTTCCAAAAGGCCTTAAAATGTACGACTGCAATGTATATCTAGTCACAACCTATAACAAATTTGAAGGAAAAAAAAACCAAAAGGTATTAAATCAATAACTACACATATTTCTTTCCACACATTCATTGACATCTATCAATTATAGAAAACATCCACCTCTCTAATTCCAGTTAAAAGCATGGAAGAAACAATAGACAAAAGTTTTTATAAAAGAGACCAAACTCTTGAAGGCCATCACAATTACAAGATTCACTAAACTTTCACAGGGGGGAAATTAATAATTATAAAAGTAGAAACTACAAGAATTTCTTTTTGCACATTCATTTCTCATAACCAATATTATAAACTATCATTTTCTCCAAAGCAAGATGAAATGGACACAATGTTGTCTTCTAACCAAATACGACTAATTTGAACATGACACTTCATCGAATAGTTTGGAATTTTAAAAAAAGAGAAACAAGGCTTCAAAGGTTTGAAAAGAAACAAGTGAAATAATAACATGGAATAGAAAGAATAGAAGTTTCTATCCTTTAGTGTAATCCAAAACAAATAATACAAATGTAGAGTCAATTTATTTTGCATTTAACAATAAAAAAACATCTATTTCTTAACAAGAATAAATGCATGGAATCCTTCCTTTTAACAAAATCTATTGCCAGGACTCCCACTTAAACTCTAGAACAAATATTTCTTGCTTGCTATAGGGGATACTCTAGGCTCATGTGCAAAATTTGATGATAAGACCTCTATTCAGATCCATACTACTTATGCTTGAACCCTTGTAGATCTTGATACCTCCCAAACCTTTTCAACAGAAATTAATCTACAATTTGGTGAAAGACTCTGGGTACGGAGGTTAGACTACGAGGGTCTTGCTTTCAGATGCCTGTGTTTCTTCCAAACTAGTCACATTATAGAGGATTGTGAACATTCCAAACACAAGACCAAAATTACATGGTGGAAGGATTCTCTACCTGAACATCTAACAATAGACCCCCCATATAGAACCGGTTTTGGAATCTAGCGCCCCCCCACAAGTAGAATTACCCGTCATGGAAGATCTCCCAAACATTTCAGAGAAGATACCTCTAGAATCTTCTTTCAGGGTGTTGTTTCAGTGATGGATTGTGACTCGATTCCCCCTTGCTGAGGGTCACATCCCTATCAAGTCACTTGAATTTGTTCTTCTGATTTTATTGAAAGAAGGAAACAAGGATTGGACGATGGTGGATAGGAAAAAGAAGGGATACACTAAATGTAAATCCCCCATCGTCTTGGACAAGGCATGAATCTTGTCCTGGTATATGCTTTCATTATTGCATTTGGGCTATTGGCCTTCTATATTGTTGTTGGGCACCTGTTGCGCTGTACAATTGTTGTTTTATGCTTGTTTTAAAGTTCTAAGACTGTTGGTATTTAGTTTTTTCTTGGTAGGTTGTTTCTTGTTGTTGGGCTAATATGTTAAATATTTATTTTGATCACTTTCTATAATGCTGAAATTGTTTAATTTGTCTTTTGAGCCCTGTTGTACAAGGATATAGTCCCCTTTCAAAAAACTATTTACCAATAATAAAAAAATTGGTTAATATGAAAATGATAATTGGACCAAAATTAAATATATGTTACAAAAATTATAAGTTTTATATGTGAGTGAATGAAAAAAAAAAGGTTTCTAAGGAAGTCACATACACATATTTGACCCTTTGATAGGTAGAACCTAAAACTAAAATGCACAAGCATCTTCACAAGTCTATTTCAATGAAGGGAAGAGTCAATGCCAAAAGCAATACTTTTTGGGAAGAAAATTTTGTTACACATGCAATACAAAGGTATTTGCAAAATACATTCTACAGCCCATGGATTTTTCCCTATGACAGTTTCCTAAACAAATATGAAGCTCTCAATAAAAATTTCATACTTCTTATTAAATAACAAAACAACCATTTGATATGTATTAGCAAATGTGGGAAATCGTAAAATAAACAATTTTTGTTTGTAATGACATTTTCATGGTTGCTTCTATGGATGGTTTTTATGTGAATCTAAAAAAAATTGTGTTGTTTTAGAATCCCTTCGTATAATCGACTAAATACATATATTTAGTTACAAGCTTTACTAAACTTTCACGAGGAAATAACCAATATTTTTAAAAAGCAACAAATAAAAATAAAATTCCAACATTCATTTCCGATAACAAATAGTAGAAACTATCCTTTTCTTCAAAAAAAATATCAAATAGATTTAAGGTTTCTTTTTAATCAAATACAACCACTTTGAACATGAGATTTTGATCAAATATGTTGTATTTTTTTTACAAGGAAAGAACAATGTTCTAAAGGCCCAAAAGGGTACACACGAAAGCATATTAAGGAAGGGAAAGAATAGGAGTGTCCATTGTTCATTGTAATTGAAAATAAGGAATAAAAATGTAGATGCAGTTATAACTTCTATCAAACTTCCATGGAATTAAAAACAAGAATTGTAAAAAACAATCATCGCACAAATATTTTGCGCCAGTTTGTTTTTTTTAATAAAATGAATAATACAAGCATGGGGAGAGAATTGATCACTTAGTATACATCACCAAAATTCTAAGTATAATATGTGAAGAGAATGAGAAAATAAGGTTTCAAAGGAAGTCACTTACATATATAAGACCCTTTGTTATGAAACAATAGAAGCTGGAATGCATGAGCAACTATCCAAATGTATTTCAAGCAAGAGAAAAGTTGATGCCAAATGCAACTATTCAAATGTTTTTACCAATAGTCATTGGTGGACAACATTGTCAAAAATTTTGATGAGGAAAAATTGTAATCACTACCTTAATCACTAAAGAGAATCCCTAATTGCAAATGTACATGAAATCAATGACATAAGGAACCCTAAATCTATCTAACATGTATAGAGTTCAGAATTCAAACATATGCAAGTTTCTCTTAGGAGTATACATCAACTATGTCTTTCCTTCTAACTTATCTCCATAGTACGTTTCCTCATCGACCTACACCCCACACCCCCTTTTTCCTTCAAAGCATTGACATAAATGACATGTATTTCATATGTCTACTCATAAGAAAAATACCTTTGTGTATGGTGGATGACATCGTCAGGAGTGTTGATGAGGGGAAACCCTAATCACTACCTTAATAGATAAAAAGAAACCCTAATTGCAAGTGTGCATGAAATGAATGGCATTAGAAACCCCTAAACACAAAGCTTCCACATCTAACATGTGTAGAGTTCAAGATTCAATAATATGTAAGTTTCCCTTAGGAATATTCATCAACTATGCCTTGCCTTATGACATATCTCTACAGTACATTGCCTCATCAACCTACACCTCACACCCCCCTTTATCCTTCAAAGAATTGCCACAAATGACGTGATTAATTTATGTCTATTAGCAAAAAAAGGAAATTTCTCATAGGTTCCCCCAACATTTTCTCCACCCCTAGAATTTTCCTCCCTTAAGACCCAACCACCCTCGTAAAAATATAATTTTCCACTTTTTCCAATGCCTCAAATATTAATTATGTTGACATGCCTTTCCAAATAGGAGTCTTGGTAGTTATGCTTGACACATATCAATAAAATTAAAGGTTGAGGTTTTTTTCTAGTGGTCATTGGTGGACGACATTTTCACGATTTTTGGTGAGGAAAAACCCTAATCACCACCTTAATCCATAATTGCAAATGTGTGTGAAATCAATGACTTAAGGAACACTAAATGGAAAGCTCTCAGTCTAACATGAATATAATTCAAGTTTTAAACATATATGCAAACTTCCCTTAAGATTATTCATGGGTAAATGCACAATAGTGTGTCCCACTTAGTGGGCTGAAAATTCGACCACACGAAATTTAACATCAATAATTTGAGGGGTGTTCAGGCTAATACCCCCCTTCGCAAAAACCCCCTTTTATCATCGTGTCATGTCATCATAAAAGGGGTTCTCTCAAACCCCCCTTCAGGTGAATTCCCTTAGGCATAATTTACCTTCCACACTTTTTGGAGAGCAAGCCGATGGAATTAGGCTTGAGAGGGGTTTTGGTAAAGCCCCATTTGGGCGAACCCCCTTATGTGGAGCCTAGGTGGCACATATGTAGCCTATTTTTTCCCTTAATCCTTTTAGAGTTAAATTATAGGCCAACATATACCAATTGAGATGCCACGTGTTTAGGTATAAATAGTTTATTAAATTATGAAAAATTACACAAATTCATTTTTTATGATCTTTCCAAAAATGTAATTCTTGAATTTTTAAAATGGGTTTTTCTATTTTTTTAAAATTATTTGTAAACTGTGGTATTTTAGGAAATTCGGTACATCCCATTTGAGACACTATGAAAAATAATAAATCATTTCCTAAAAAATTAAAAAAATAGTTTTTACTAAATTTTAATTTTATCGTTACGCTTACAAAAAAAATCAATTTTGAAATAAATAAATAAATATAATACCATAAACATCTATACACATCTAAATAGAATAATATATTCACTGAATAATTAATCAAAAAATAAATATATATCTAAAAAATAAAAATAAAAATTATTTAATAGATAATTAAGTCTAGAATATATATCTAAAATTTCGTAGAAAACTAATATGTTTTAATTACATTACAAGATGTTAGTTTAAGAAAGAACCCATTAGTTTATAACCTTTGAAATAAAATACTAAAAAAAAAATCCACATACATTATACATTCAAAATGAAACATGCCATTAGTTTACAAAATTTTCCAATTCTAAGTAGTTTTGTGGCAATTACCTCTACGATTTCAATGATGTCAAAAATTCATGTGTTTAGAGGTACAAAAAATGCAAAAAAGATGGACACACCTATGTGCTTTGATGCTCAACTATGCCTTTCATTCTAACTTATCTCCATGGTGTGGTGCCTCATCGACTTACACCCTACACCCCCTTTGTCCTTCAAAGCATTGATATAAATGACATGTGTTTCATATATGTTAATGCTGAAATGTGTGTGTTATCCATTTCATCTTTTAAACTTATTGGTTAAGGGATTTACGTTTATATTAAGTTGAAATATTTCAATTAGAGTCCACTAGGAATGGACATTGTCTGAAAAGAAAATAGATAAAGACCAACCTAAGTTTGCGATCTCTATATGTGTACATGAATCCAATTTGACATAACCCTATCCTTTCAGATAAATAATATCTCTTACTATTTTGTTCCAGTCCCTCCTCTAATGTATTCTTATTTCTCTCAGTATGTGCCCTCAAATAAGAATAAAGAACATATTTATGTTTAGCCACAATAGTCTGATTCATGATCCTAACATTGATTACCTTTAGTGTAAACTTTGAACAAATTTATACAAAAATACATTCCTTTAAATGGACCTACTATAATCAGGGACTTCCAAACAATTTGAGGCGTATATAGTCCTCCTTCTGTAAAAGTAGTGAAATTCTTTCCCAAGATGAAAATAAAAAATCTATTTTTTGGTACCAAAGAAATTTTGTTGGCCAGTTTATCCTTTATAATCCTAAGATAAATTGACCAATAAAGTTGTCAAGAATACATGTTTCCTTAAAAATCAAGTAGCCTTATTGGCCAAATCGAAAAGAATCGAAAGATCATATAATTACATAAAAAATGAGATATTTATGATATACTATTCATATGAAGATAGCAAAGTATGATTCCTTGTCTGAGTACCTAGTACAAAAGTTTGATAAGAGTATGATTGTTTCCAAACATGTCCCATGTCCCAAAATTCCTAGAGTTGTCTCTAGTGAAATTGTCAACATTGAAGAACCTTTGATCCCAATCTTGATGTAAAAAAGGAGATATCCTCCAATATTGGAACAAGCCACAAGCTTCGTAAATTATCGCGTATAACTACAAGAATCCTCTATTGAATTCAATCACAAAATAGATCATGTCCATTGGTAAAGCCAATTCCTAATATTATTCCTGCTTGAATAAATACTGAAAAATAACAAAAACCTGAAGAGATAATCCCGTCTAAGAAAATTTGTCATGTTGCTAAAGTCCTAGATTCTACAGAAAGACATAAGGTAGTTCTTCCAGGAAGTAGGAAGCTTCACTTAATAAAAAGTATTGGTATGACTACTATCACATCTAAGATGGAGAAAGCATGGTGCATGAATCATACTGGAGCCTCTACAAGTGAGCCAGTACATAATATTGTAAGGACTCAACCCTTGCATCCAAATTGGTATAAATTCCTACACCATAAGTAAAGGAAATGATGTCATGGGATGATGGATAGGTATGCACTCCTTTGTTTAATGATTCATCAACGTGGTCTAAATGCCCCAGTCTTGTGTTGCTTGATGGATTTACGTTTTGAAAGTTTTAAATATTCCCTTCTAGGATGATATTCAAACTAGTTTACATAATGGTCCCATTCCATTTGAAGCATTCCCCAATTACCCCTGTGCTAACTTGCAAAAATAGTACCTACTAAAACAAGTCCCACGCCTACATCTTGCCACTATTGGCCTGCATATGAATCTCCTCATTGGAGCGCACCCATTATCCATTCATTACAAAATCATCTACTGACTAGTCAATACCATGTATCCTGCAGTGTAAACATAGTATCACTAAAGACAACAATGTGGTGAGTCATGTCATTCTTGAAAGCCATAAAATTGAGCCTGAACTTATATCCTAGTCTCATATTAGAGTCCCCAAGGAATGGACATTGTCTGAGTGAAAGAAAATAGATAAAGACCAACCCAATTTTGGAAATGCTATAGTAGTACATGAATACTAATAATTCAATGATGTTACCCTATAACCTTTAGATCCAAAAGGTCTCTTCCTACATTTTCCAGATCCAGTTCCTCCATATCTAATTATTCTTATTTTTCTACATATGAGCCCTCAAATAAGAGTAAAGAACAAATTTAGCTTGCTCGTGTGTACGTGTATGTAGCCATAATAGTTTGATTCATGATCCTAACATTGATTACCTTTGGTGTAAATATTGTGAATCAAAATCATTAAACAAAAATACATTCCTTCAAATGGAACTATAATCAGTATGGCTTCCAAACAAGTTGATATTCCTGTATAGTAGTCCTCCTTCTCTTCCTCCTCTACAAAGTAGTGAAATTCTTTCCCAAGATGAAAAGAAAAAAGCTATTTTTTGGTACCAAAGAATTGTTGATTGGCCAGTTGAATCCTTCAGAATCATCTAAGATCCAGTTGAATTGGACCAATAAAGTTGTCAAGATAGTACATGATAGGCTTAAGAATCAAGAAGCCTTATTGGCCGAAATGGAAAAGAATCTGTCAAAGACCATATATTTACATAAAAACAAAAAGGATATTTACAATATGATCTTCATCTATTAAATACTAAAGTTGATTCCTTGTTGAGTACTGTACAAAATTTTGATAAGAGTGTAAGATTCTGTTTCCTCTCTCTTAAACAATGTCTCTGTATGTCCCAAAATTCCTAGAGTGGTCTTTAGTGAAATTGTCAAAGTTTATCTGTCCAACTGCTTGTATCCCAATCTGATGTTTTAACCTGTGAACAGTGCAAAAAAGGAGATATCCTCCAATATTGGAACAATCCATAAGCTTCTACAGAATATCCTACACTAACTACACGAATCCTCTATTGAAGTCAGTCAGAAAATAGATCATGTCCAGGAATTGGTAAAACGGTAAGCCAAGACGTTCCTAATATTATTCCTTAGGTTGAATCAAAATATTGGAAAATACACAAAACCCTTGAAGAGAATAATCCCAAATTAGTCTAAGAATATTTCCTAGACTGATGTTGCTAAAGTCCTAGATTCTACAGAAAGACATAAGGTTGTTCTTCCAAGTAAGTAGCATAGCTGTATATTACTTAATAAAAAGTTCTATTGGTATGACTACTATCACATCGGAAGATGAAGAAAGCATGGTTATGATGGATGAATCAGCTGGAGCCTTTAACAAGTGAGCCAGTACATGAATTATTGTAAGGACTCAAAATTGCCCTTGCATCTCATTAGGAGTTGAGATATAACTTGTATTTAGAGTGACTCTGGACCACCTTACATCCAAATTAGTTAGTCAAATGTAGATTGCTCTACACCAATTAAGTAAAGGAAATGATTCATGGGATCGATAGGATTGCTCTAACACATTGGAATGCTCTTGTATAAGGAAAATCTTGTTAACATAAGTATATTCATTTCAGAAACAATTTCCAATGGATTCGTTGGCATTACCCAAGAATGGTGGTATGCTAATCCTCATAAAAAAGATATCGTTACTATTATTACTGTAATGATTAATGCAAGGTGAAGGTTGTATATCTCTCCATTGGAATTTTTGTTCACACTTTCTGATGAAGCTGAATTTTAGGAACCGTGGACAATGATAAGTGCAATAATACTGACTATGTTTTTTAAAGCCATAATTTTTGATATGAGTAGGAACTAATAGAATATTAGTGCTATATGCAGTAGGTTATACTATAATTCAAGAAATATAAATGATCCAACAATGAATCTCAGTCTATATTGATTATTTTTCCACTAAATATAAAAAAGCCATGCATGGTCAAGTGTTAAGTCAAAACTCCATAACAGTTAATTTTTGGAGCAATTAATCAGAATTATTGATGAGACGAAGGCTCGTCTATGTCAAAATAAATAATTTGATATAAAAGAGGCTGCTAAATCCCAAAAGGCCTTAAGAACCAAGTTCTGCCAATTTTAATGGATAATGATCCATTTGGTTGTTAACCATCTCACACCTCTCCTCATCGGAAAAAACCTTGTAAAGATTGTTCTTCTTTTTCAAAGGGGAAGGGTAGATATAAGTTTGAAAAGGAAATATTTTAAGAAAATATTTTCTCCTAAAAATCTTCCAAAGAGAGAAGAATAATTCAAAAAAAAAAAAGTATCTTGGAAAGAAGAAATTTTTTTAAATAACCTTCAATCATTTCTTACTGCCTACATCCTTCATCTGCAAAGGAAATCATTCTGCAAATGAATGTCCCAAAAACGACACCAAGATAAAAAAAAAAAATCCTATGCCAAATCCAAGATCAATATGCTTGAATCAAAAGGTATAAATGACCAAGAGTATTGTTTAATTTCTTATTCAGATTATTATTATTCTGACATATCTTATGTGTCATCTGCAAATATTGGAGTCAATATTGTGGAGCAGTCAATCTCTACTAGAACTTAACTAGGATATGATTTTTTCCCCTCATTTATAACTATGATTTCCAGTTTTTCTCATCATCTAATTTCACCATCTGCTGAAGTTCTACATAGATAACTTGAACTCAGGAAACATGAGTATGATAGTTTTCCCCCTATGGGACACAACAAAAAATAATTATCTTCTTCAGAAGGTTCGAGAACTTGAAGATAAATATCAAGCTCATATGCGTGCAAAGCTTGAGGCAAGACAGAAGGAAGAAGAAAAGAAGAAATTAGTAGATCAAAAAAATCATAAAGCATCTTCTTCATCCAAACCTAATAGACAAAGAAAAGCATGTCAAAGACAACCAAAAATAAGAGGTCATGGACAAATCAGAGAAAGGAATTCCCTCAAAAGGAATTTTCCTTTCTTATTTCCAGAAGAATAGAATGAGGATGAATTTTAAGTTGTTGATCCAGGATTAGAATTTATATTTTCCAAGATAGAATACTAAAGAAATTAGAAATGGAACATAATAGAGTTTCTTCAGAAGGTAATTGTAAAGGAAACTAAAGAAAAATAAGAAGCTACTATAAGAAGAATCTATAGAACAAAAAGAGACTTAAGAAATAGAGCACTTCCTTGAAGAAGCCTACCATAAAATCTTGCAACAAGAAACAAAATGAGAAATTAATGTAGAAGAGATAAATACTGAGGTATGTACCATTAGAGGAGCTCAAAATCCTTTCATTTCAATTAGTATCTATATTCCTAATATCAATCCATATTTAATAGATGACATGATAGATACTGGAGTAGATATAAGTATGCTTAGGACTAGAGCCATTCATCTAGACTGATGTATGGAAACATATATGAAGATTAATTTCGACAAAAAAGAAGTAATATCTAGATATATAACATATGTCCTTGTCCAAATAGAAGGATACCAAAGAACATTTTAGTTATACCAGAATGATATGTTCTCCTTTGACTGTTTATTAGGAGTAGATACATTACAATAATGTGGTACCTTCAACCTAAAATTAAATCTTTATTTAATCTAGATGTTCAAATCCCTAGGAAATATTTTTTCAGAACTATAATTCCTTTACTAGAACAAAATAAAAAATCTAATCTTGAGTGGATTCATAAATCAATAGCCCTTTGTAAAGGAAACATTGATGATATTATAGAAAAGATAAAAAGGTATCTATGTTCATAAAATTCTCATGCCTTCACAACTAGAAAAAAACATTATTGCTCACTAGATTTGCAGTAAGCCAAATATGCAAATGGGAATAATATTTTTTCTAAATTTAAGGCCCTTCACAAAGGAATGATTCCAAAAGAAAGAAAATAATTTCATGAAGAAATATAAATATTGCTTCAGGGTGGTTTCATTCAACAATATAACTCTCACTAGGAATGTGCAACATTTTATGTCAATAAAAGAAGTGAGCAGTTAAGGCAAAAGAAAAGGCTTGTAGTGGATTAAAAACCTCTCAATAACTTTTTCTAATTTGTACAACATCCTATACATGCAAAGGATGTTATTTTATATAGAATTAAAGGATCAAAGGTCTATAGCAAGTTTGATCTCAAAAGTGGGTTTTGAAAAATTTTCTTGAAGCTAGAAGATAGATATAAAACAACATTTTTTGTACCAAGAGGACAATACGAATGGAATGTTCTTCCATTTGGTCTGAAGACAACTCCATCAATCTTTCAAATAATGATGGATAATATTTTCGGTGAGTTGTCTGATTTCTTGATTATGTATATTGATGATATTCTCATTTTCTCCAGATCCCCTAAAGATCATATTAAGCATCTTCAGAAGTTTTATGATACAATATATCAAAATGGTTTGTGTTTATCTCCAACCAAAATGGAGGTATTTAAAGATGAAATAATTTTCCTTGGCATTACTATAGAAGATGGCTTAATAGAGATGTAATCTCATATTGTATATAAGATCCAAGATTTTCCAGATCAAATAATTGATAAATTGTAGTTGCAAAGATTTTTTGGATGCATCAATTATATTGTAGCATTCTATAAAGGAATTACAGCTGACCAAATTTTCCTAAATAAAAGGCTAAGGAAGAATGCACCTAGTTGGATGACTGAAATGAATCAGGCTGTGAAAAGAATTAAAAAAACAAGTGCAGAAGCTCCTTGCCATGTCTCTACTAAGAAAGGGACAAAAAATTGTAGAAACAGATGCTAGCGAAGAATACTGGGGAGCCGTGCTAAAAGAAAAACTAGAAAATGGGAAAGAAAAGGTCTGCAGATATGCATCAGGATATTTTCTAGGTTCATAATTGAAATACTACTCGTCTCATAAGGATATTATTGTAGCAAATAAATACATTAAATCTTTCTTGTTCTTCCTACAAGCAGAACAATTTATCTTGAGATCAGATCTCAAAGAATTCAGAGAAAGACTCAAGAATGATGACCCCTCAGATAAAACTAATTTTAATAGATTACAAAGATGGGGTATGTGATTTGATAACTATAGCTTTGAAGTTAAATATATGAAACAATAACACCTATAACCATTATGGTACTTGTAGTAGTAAAGCATCCATGTTACATGTAAAACACATGTATCTGTGATCACAACTAGAGAATGATGTGAACGTGCATATGTGTATGGTAAAGATAATGTCATATAAGAAATTTATCTAACATATGTAATAACATGACCATGTATAAACAAATGCAAGCAAGATTAAATGTGACCAATATGACCAATAGATGAAGTATGTTGTGGATGGATGGAATGGAATACAAGATGGATGGTAGGAGCCACGTGCCCCCTGAATGAATGGAAATGTATGCAGTGAGGTTGATTTGGTTTTCCCCTCAAAGTGTGCATTGTTTCTAAATCATTGTGATGTGTATATATGATGATATGCAACCTAGAGATGAGTGCGTGTGAACCTTATAGCCGAAGAATATATCACGTCAAGATGATCAAGAGGAGTGATGATGTATCCTAAAGCATATATCACTACCAGAATAAGAGTAGGAGTGGTGATGTAGTCGAAAGCGTATACCACTACATGATGAAGGAGTAGGTGACCATTTATCCTATAGCGTATGTCACTAACCTAGGAATGTTGCATGAGAGATGAATGAATGATGGATGTGTAAGTATGGTAAGGTCCATTTCATTTTTAAACCCTCGATAGTCGAATATGGATCAAGGAACTAGAGTGCATCTTAAGGTAATGAGTGCAGTGCATAGAAGAAGGTGTGTGTAGTATGTGTGGTGATGAAATACAACCATGTAATGTGTAGAGGATGTGGTATGTATTGTATAATGTGAAGCGTCTAATGTGCATTGTGTGGGGTTCATGTGTAGTATGCCCTCAACATTCAAGTGTCAATTAAAGCACAAGAGCGTGTCATCGGGTAATAACGACACTAGTATGAGCATGATGAGTGAGTGAGAGATTGTAATGTAATGAAGTAATATACGTATGCTAGAAGAATGATATGTTGTGACACTACACGTATGAGATATGTGTTGATGCTAAGATGGGGGGAAGGATGTGAATGTTATGCTCCCCCAAGCATGTAGAATGAATGTAGTCATGTGACACTGTCTAAATCATCATATTTATCAATATTGAAGCCAACTGGAGCGACATTGGAGACATGATCAGAAATAGAATGAGGTGGATCATACAAGGAACCATTGAGACGTAGTGTGTAGACGCTCATTGCATATTTTTCATTGGTGAAGGGTATATGTGGACAATTGTGTGCATACCAGCGAGAAATATTCAGAGCATAAGTTGGAGATGAGTCATTACCTATGGAGACACTACCAAATGGCATGGGAAATGTGAGAGAAGTGTGGTTTATGTCTAAAGTACCGCCAATATAGTCAATCGAATATTTCCCAAGTGTTAATGGAGAAGTGCGAGAAGCACAGGAAATAAACATCGCCATATGAAAGACACAAAGGCCATAGGCGATCATAATATGATAGTAGCGTTGATAGAGATGAGGTGAGTGGATTGGTGGTAAAATATCATTAATTGTTAAACCAAGTCTAGTTAAACCCTCGAGTGTACAAATAGTATCTGAAAAAGTACAGTCGATTGGGATGTTATGCCAATAGAATTTTTTGATGAGCAGTGTGCATGTGAAAGGAGGTGGCGTGACAGAAGATAAAACAGTCTCAATAATGTTAACAAACCCCTGATAAAGTATCATAGCATTAGTAGAAGGAGGTGTTTTGAACTTATATACACCTGGGCCATTGGCCACAAATGTATCTTCAAAGTAATATTCATCTACATCAATAGGTGTGAAATTGAGTTTGCCTAATGCTTCATCAGTGAGTTTGATAGTGTCGACTTCATCATCAGATTCATCTATGTTAGTGTTATCAAGCTGTATAGCTTTGTCAAGTATATTTCTAGGAGTTGCACTAGTTGGAGGAATGAGAGGTGTCTCAATAGGTGCTGAAGAATTGCTTATGAGAATATGTATGGTGGGTGAGATAATTGGCGTAGTGTGAGTAGAAATAGTCGGAGTATGTGAAGTGGTAGAAGAAGGTGGAAAAAAACTAGACTGACTAATGCCATATGTGTTGAGACTACTATATGGTATACGTTGTAAAGGTGGAATAGGAATAGTAGTAATGGGATCTATGTGATAATATTTGAATGGCTCTGGATCTACCGTGATAGTATGTTCATAGCCATAGTGTAAGAATTTAACACATTGGTGGAAAATATATAAGATTGATTGCATTGCATGTATCCAAGGTATTCCTAGCAATATATTGAACTAAAGTGACACATCTGTGACATAGAAGTTGATGAGGATGGTTTTAATCCCAACTTGAATGTGTAATGAGATAGTCCCTAGACATGTGTGAGTAGTAGATTCATAACTGCAGATGAGAGTAGAATTCTTAGAAATTAGATTATCGTTAATACTCAATTGTTTTAAAAGAGAATTGACACATAGATTAACAACTGACCCATTGTCAATAAGGACTTGTTTGATGCAATTGGTGTTAATAACAACAGTGATGAGAAGAGGTGCACATGGTTACTTTTAGCCAAAGGTGATAGATCCTCATCAGTGAAAGGAATGACATGTGGAAAATTTCTAAGATATTGTTGGAGATGTGTAAATGCCACCATAGAGTTATCACTTTCAAGATGAAAAGCACGAAGGGCTGCTTTTAGCATATTACAAAAGTATGGTGCATTACGCAATAAATCATAAAGAGAAATCTTAGCTAGCATATTTTTAAGTTGTTCAATTATGTCATAACCCTTGGAAGCATTAGGAGGAGTTGCTGAAGTAATGGGTGGAGGAAGAGATGTGAGTGCAATTATAGGAGGATTAGGACGAGTATGATGAGTAGTAACTACATTAATAGATGGATCAGCTCTAGTTGTAAAAAAACGAGGAGGATGTTGAGTATGCACACGCATGAAATCAACAGTAATAGTAACTATACATGAGACCTTAGTAGGCACAAAAGTAGGGTAAGATGATTGAGTCATGACTTGATAAGGTGAATACATGATAAGAAGAAATGGTAGGATCAATCGAGTTCACCAAAATGATTAAAATAAAATGGAATACGGAGACCTATGATATTTTACTCTAAATGTTATGCACAGGAGTAAATAACAACTAACTAAATAAAGAAAGTGACCCAAACTACTAAGAAAGTATAGATGCAAAACCCTAATGTGCAAGAAGGAGAAAGAAAGAGCTTAGCTGATTCAACAATGTCTCGGGATTGTGTCACAAAATTACCCAGATGAATAGAATGTAGGAAAAATCGTACATGAGCTCAGAAAAGGATATATTAGAGTTGTCTGAGAAAATTACGGTAGTTAGAGAGGGATTGGGGCACCTGGGGTTGAGTTTTGGGTTCCTTGCTATGTGCAGGAGGTCCATAAGACAAATTTGGAGGGTTGTCAAGTGATGAGGATCTCTTGCTTTGTTTCACGTGTATGTTGTTGCACTATGTTGGATGTCGTTGGTAACCAATGATGAGTAAGAGACTTGCAAAACCCCAAAACAAGCATCAAAACCGTAAAAATGAAAGATGCATATAAATGGGCTAGACTGACCTCAACAACCACAATGCTGGACTTACTAACTAAGCGTTGCACTACATTTAGGACCCAAATTTAGTTCTAGGTGTTTGTGTGAAAATGGTGCTCTTGCGCCAGTTGCACCTTGTGAAGTAGCAAGTAATAACTAGATGTAAAAATGTAATAGATAGTGGTTGGAATATAATGAATACTCCCCTCCTATGAAGTTTGATGCACATGAACTAGCCTAGTGCCTTGTGATGGAGATAGATGGATGTAAATGGATCCTTTGATGGATGCAACCTTAGGTGGTAGTAGTAGTGCTATGTGCTTGGTCCCTCATTATGGTCTCATAAATTTGTATTTATATGGTTTTCTTTCACTAATTTTCTAATTAACCCTGACAAGACCACCCACGAAAAATATGGAAAGCTCAAATGGCTAGAAAGTGCCCAAAAGATAGAAGAAAGGTGGGAAAAGGATCGGGGCGCCCCAAGTGGGAACAGGGCACCTGGGGCTCCCGAGTACTGGCCAGGGCACCTTAGTCAAGGCTAAAATGAGACAAAGTGAAAAAATTGTTTGGGCAAGTAGGTGAGGAAGGTCGGTAGTGATGACAGATAGCAAAGTAAGATGGCCAAAGGACATGGGTTAATTAGTTCTTTCTTCACTCAAAAACCATATAAATAATAGTATGAGATCAGGACTAAATAATACCCAAAGTGTGTGATTTTATGTCTATACTAACATACCTTCAAACCAAATTTGTATGGCTACTAACCATATTTACAAAATGGAGTGATGCTCCTACATCACCTAACCACATTGATATTCTTCTATATGCTACAAGAGATCAACTCAAGCATGCCTCTATAGAAACATCTACTGTATCCACATCTTTTGTGCCTACCTCTTTAGGGGCACCTAACATTCCTTTGCGAAAAATGTCTATGCCTGTTCCTAATACCACTATTGTCACTACATCTTCTATTTATCAACTGTTATCAGCCAATTTTGACTTCGTAAAATTAATAAAAAATGGAAAATTTTAAATTATTCAAAAGTGTTACTTTGCGTGATTTATCGCCCTCATCATGATCATCTCATTTTTGTGATCGTTTCGGTCTTCACTTCATCCATTTCGGGCAAGAACTCCTCCCCTCAAGTCATAAACTACGTTAAATATTAATTAAATAATTACTCTTTGTTTAATAAAATCAAATTTTAATAACTTTGGGGTTTTTAATTAAATAAATACTAATTAAAATTCATTCAACAAGATTTATTTTAATTGCCAAGGGGGAAATAAGCTTCCACTTCCCATTGCCGGGGATGCCAAATTGGCTTCCCATACTTGGATTTCCCCTTTCCTAGAAAATTTATTTTAATCCTCCGCTTGTGGGATTTCTTCCACTGATTGTCAAATCAATGGATTGGAAAATAGGCAAAAAATCTCCCGGTTTCCCACATGGGTAAATAAAATGGGGATTGTCATCCTGTATTGCCATTTCCATTGGCAAATGGTTGTTTATTTCCCACTTTCCCCTGGCAATTAATGCCACTACCCGAAGGAAGAGGATTCAGTTATCTCAACAGGAAGGGCAAAATGGTTACGGGGAAGCTTCTTTAATTCCTGTAACCATTTCCCCATGAGATTAATTGAATTTTTAGAGAAAGGAGAATTCTTAGCCTCAGACAAAGCTAAATTTATAATCACACTTTCATCAAGAAAGGAGGCCAAATAACAATCATTACTAATAAAGGACATCAGTACATAAATCCTTCCACGTAGGAGCTACTCACAGCTAGAGAGGGGAGGAAGAATATAGTTTTATCCACACACATCCATAAGAAAAACAAATAAAATAAGGTGAGCCCATGTATTTGGTTTTGATGGCCATGTTGAAAAAGAACAATAAGAAAAATCAAGTCCAAGCCTGAGGACAAAAGGAGACAGCAGTGAAAGTAAGGTTTGAATCTCCACACATTCACCCAAGGAGACCACACATTCACCAAAATCATAACAATCAACAAAAAATTGTGTTGTTTTAATTGTTTTCCTTCACACAGTCAAGGATTTTGATCACTTGGGAAGAAGTAGGGAGAAAAGAGCAGTGCAAAGGAAAGGGAATAGATCCCCACGTAGTAAGAATAAGAAGGAAAAACAATCCAAAGTTTTCAACGCATTCACCAAAGGAGGCCACGCATGCACCAGTTTTAATCCATTTCCAACGCAGAACAGAAAGGAAAGAGAATAATAATAAAAAATATTTATTTTGGTTTGGTGAACAAGTTCCCATGCAGGGGGAGGAAAGATAACAATGAACAAATATTTGTTTTTTGTCTTCATTGAAAGGTCCACTTGGAGGAGGAGAAAACTGTCCTTAAAAAAATAAATTTGTTTTGTTGTTTGCTAAAAGCCAAAGGCCATGCATTGAACGGAAAGTAAAAAGGAAACACCATTTTAAAAACCCAAGGAGCTTCTCCATTCTCACGCATTTTTTAGAGATAAGGTAAGTTTGATGCAAAGGACAGAAAAAAATATTAAATAGACATTTGACTAAGTTTGTGAGAATGACACGCCTACAGAAGGAAAATAAAGAAAATTTACACACATTTTTAGCCAAAAGAACATTCCACGCACAACCAGAGTAAAAAAAGGAATCATCACACATTCCGAAAGACCATGGCGCATGCATAGGAGGAAGAAGTCATTTTTATTGCCCAAAGACCATCACGCATTCACCCAGGAATAAAATATTAAAAAGGTAGTCTAGAGGTTTCCATGCATTTACAGAAGAATTAAGCAAGTATACTCACGCATCGATCAGAAGATCGCAAGGAAGAAGTAAATCTCAAAGTTTGCAGTCATTAAAATTAGGTGATTTTCATGCATACCAAGGAGAATTTGCTTCGGTAAATTAAATAAAAATCAGGATATTAAAATCGGGTGATTTTTGTTTATTTTAAATTAAAAAAATTTAATTAATTATTGTCACCTAAATCGAAATTTGTACCCGGGGATTGGTTATTATTATTATTTTTAAAATAATAATAATAATATTAAAACAAGTCATTTTTTTTCTTGCATTGACGGGGGTTTCAGAGACTGAGACCCTAAGTCATTTTGCATTGATAGGGGTTTGCATTGTTTTGCGTGCCTAAGTCATTTTTTTGTAAAATTCATAATGGCCGAAAAATCTAATAAATCTATAGGAAGATCGAGGGAGCCCGTGGAGAAATCCAATAATTTAGCACTCAAGTATGAATTCCAAGTAATCATTCCTTTGATTTCCATCAAGTTGGCATATGATAATATCACTGATACAAATTTGGGTCACATCAATGTGCAACAATTGTACGATCGAGTGAAAACTGAAGGCAAAACCATATTCTCGGATAGGCTTTACCATAGTGGTCTACCCCAAGTAGCAACATTTCTTGTCTCAGTGCAGTGTCTGAAGTTGGTTATCACTTGCGTGGAGCATTATGATCTCGAGAGATGAGGAATTTTTAAATATAATCATGAGCCTTTCCTCTTAATCACACTAGAGCACATTGAGGAATTTCTCAGCATGCCTGACTTCCCTGAGAATGTGGATATCAATCGATAGTCAGAACAAGAATTTTGGGATGAAGAACCCCTCAGGTGGAGCAAGATGGTTAATAAAAATTGGTTAGTGACCAAGAGGCCTTGAATTGACCGGCTTCCTAAAGAACTATGATTACTCTCCTAAGTCAAGTTTTTGGTTTTACCTCTGCCATTATTTTTCACCCATGGATGTATCAGTTTATTTGTATCATCCTTGCCAAGAGAGAGTTTTTCGATTGGGCCACCATCATCAGTGATACCCTTCACAAATAATTAATTAAAGTGAAGATGACTGGATGTTTCTACATGACATCATATTTAACTTACATAGTGGCGAGAAGAAAGCTATTTTTGGGACTCAAAACAAGAGGAGTCATGGGTCCATCAAATAGTGTCTTCCATTACTATCTATAACTAAGTTTCAAAAATAGCTCTTGCCATTTCAGAAGATTCAACAATGCATTCATCTTCTGTGTGATTCGCAACCTGAATCGAAATACAGAGGAAAGATTTTCTAAAGAAGTTATGGATGTTATTTCCCAATGGGGAACCTGGTTCATTCAATTTTCATCCTTTTCCTACATTCACGTAAGTGGCTTTGCGGGTACTCCATGGAAACTTCCTAAGTATGTTAGTGACAAATGGGCATTGATGGATCTTGCATGACAAATATTCCAATTTCATTGTCTTCTCAGTGACAAGCAACGCTCAGGAATTCATTTCCCAATCCAAATTGAGGAATACCAATGTCCAAATCTCTTCAGTGCACAACTCATGGAAAAAGAGTTTTCCCTCATCACAATTCATCCATATGTGAAGAGAGCTCAATTTAATATCAATGGATATATGCAAAATATTCTTGAAGCAAAGTATCAACATAACCCTACCATGGAAGATTTCTAGGCTGCCTATTCAGACAAACATGAAGTAAGAAGACAAGAATTTTCTTGCTTAACCCTTGCTCAAATCAAGGCCTTTCGCATCAAGAACCCTCCATATTCATTCGTAAATGATGAATATGTTATTGATCCTTCATATGATGTAGTTGATTTTACCTCATTGCCACGAATTGATTGGACCAAAAGAGATGAATTTTTGCTTAATAGCAAGAATTAACCCATTTTTGAAAGAAGCATATCTTGGTACAAAAGAGAACTTTCCAAGTTACAATCAATTCAAGATCATACTTCAGGATAAAAAAATTTTCCAACTTGAGGAGATATCTATTCAACCAAAGCCTCTTCTTAATTAACCTTTGTGCCATCCAGTCATACGCAATAAGAAAGAAAGGAGTGGTTTCCAAAATCCACTTAACTGAAGAATGTGTCACGAGGAGAAAAATCTAAGGGTCCAAGGCCCAAAGAAGGAAGAGAGCATGTATTAGGATTTTATACTTAAATTAGAGATTCTTCTACTCGCATTGTTGATAGTTCTCAGAAGCTCATGACAAACAATCCTTAGCCTTGCCTTGTATAAGTGTCCACTCAGGTTCAGGTAGTCCAAATATCAAACACTTTGGAACCTACACTTCACGAAGATATTTCCCAAAATATCCCAAATTGTGAGGAGCTGGATATCGAGGTTATTTCTCCTGAAATTGAGTTCTTGGAAAGGATTCTCACAGAATCTCATGATATCGAGAACAATGAGAATGTTGCTTCAAGATCCATGCTTGTGTATGCAGAAATAGTGAATGATACTCCTTTCTGGGTTGATTGCGAAGTAAAGAAAAGGAAGAGAGTTGTCAAGGCAATTGACAGTGATTTTGATGCTCTTTTCAAAATTTTAAATGATGTCATTCCCAAGAAGCCTAAATTTCTTTCTCGAATAATGGTGGATAGTGACAGAAACAAATTTGTGGATCTTGCCATCCCACAAGTTGACAAGGAGCGTGATGCAATCACATCTGTTGATTATGAAGTTTCCAGACTTGGACTTGGGAGGTCCACATTGGAAAGTGACATGGTGATGGCTCAAGATTCAATTGATATCATGATAAAGATACTTGAGAAATATAAGTCTCAGAACTCTCAGCTTGTTGTCGGCCCCAAAATTCCCCTCTTTTGAAGTCAAGTTTCAAAAAAAATTTAGTCTGTACCTTGGAGTATTGAATCGTGTTGAGCCTAGCATTGTTTGCAGTTTTCCTATTCATGGAGAACAATTTGAAAGTTGGGCGTATGGTGAAGTTCCTTTCCTTCTTTTTATTTTCTTCCCGCAGTCGGGAATGATAGGAATATTTTCCCCGTAAAATTTTTCCCCAAAGTCCACAGGTAATACGTGAATATCTTTGATTGGATGCAGTTTGGCCATATTTCAAGGTTCGGTGGAAGTCCTCCACATGTCCAAATGGCACAACTCCAAGGCTAGGGTTCAAGGGATAGTCCTCAAATAAGTGCAAGCTTTTCACGTTTCCTAGGTAAAAATGAAGACATAACAAGCTAAAATAGGCTAAGTATGGAAATATCAGCAGACAGTGCCACGTGCCTCATCGGCGCAACTTCAAGAGTCAAAGACGGGGGTAGTTCTCAAACTTGCGCCAGTACTCCACGTGTCCTATGTCCAAAAAGGGACAGATCCAATCGTTAAAATTGACTAAGTATGGGCGGGTTAGTGGAAGCCGCCATGTGCCTTAACGGTGCCATTTCGGAAGTGAAATCAAAGGGTCATTCTCCAAGTAGCGCCAGCTAGCCACATGGTTAAAGTCAATATGAAGCCAGAGTTGGCCGTTGAAAATTCCAAGACCGGAGGAAGGAGACACACATTAGCTCGATGCAATTTTAAGGGCTACTTCTAAAATGGAAACTCAAATGAGTGCCAACCCTCCATGCATCTAGGGGTCAACATAGGTCAAGCAAGAAATAGACCCAAATTGACAAAGTATAAAGGAACCGATGGAGCTCTCCACATGTCATCCTGGCACAACTTCAAAGGTGAAAAATGCAAAAGGCGTTCGCAAGCCCGCTCCAATTAATTTCTCCCATGTGGGTGGCCCAAATTTGAATTTGTAAAATCAAATCAAATGGCCCATGTTTTAACTGGTAAAATAATGTAATGGCCGTATATTTAAAAAACTATTTTTTTCCACCATTAACGTTTCTTCACAAATCAAGAATTCGAAGGGGCGTGGATGATTGGAATAAGTTGTAAATGTTTCTTGCTTTCTTGACGAAGTTGTAACCATTTCTTGCGAGCTATATCATGAGCTTTCAAATCCATTGTAAAGGGTTGGAATTTTGATTATTCTAGAACTGTAATTTCGAATTGGAAGAAATCAATACAAAGGTTTTTCCCTTTTTCTTTTGCTTTCTCTTTCCTTCTAGTTTGGATCTATGAATCATCTAATCCTTGCATGCTTGGAAACTTTGTGTTCTAGTTTGTACAATCTCCAAAACTTTGAGTCTGCAAATTGTGTCTGTTATAAACATAGATGGTTCTACTCTGTATCTCATTTGCACAATACATATAAGAGTTTTCTCTGCCATTTCTTTTCCCTGAAATTATTTTCTTCTTCTGCCTCCCTCCTCTCTTCAAAGTATTCTATCCTCATGTATTGATAACTTTCCAGGCTTAAAACACATTTCAGGATATCAAGAAACCACCATTGAATGAAAGACTGTGCATTTGTACATAGGTTTTGCCTTTGCTTTCAATAAGGGAACCTCTCCCATTAAAGAGGAGGGACTTGCTTGTCCCCTGACTGTGGTTTCATTCCAAGTGCAAATCTGAAACCCAACAGTTTTTGGCGACTCCACTTGGAATTTGTTCAACAAATTTCCTTTCTAAAAAGAACAACTAATTTGATCATTTCTTTGATCTGAAGACTCTAAGATATACTCGTGGTAGAAGGGCTCTTGGAATTGAAGATCCCCAATTTCAACTCTTGGATCAACAAGATTTTCAACTTCCTCCAACAAGAAGAAATAGAAGAGCTTGTTCCATAAGCACACCTCCTGTTGAAGACAAAGCTTCTGGTAGTAGCATTCCTCAAGCACAACTTAGCCCTAATCTCCATGCCCTAATCCTTGATGGTGTCTCAGTTCCACTTCAAGCAATCTTTCCAAGGATGGCAACACCTCAGCCTTGGGGAAAAAGAGTTGGGCCTCTGGCTCTTCCTCAACCATTGCATGAGTTACCTAGGGGTAACACGAAGAATTTTCCAAATTTAGAGGTGATGGAAAAGTACACCCTGATGAACACATTGCAACCTTCATTGTTACATGTGGGGTCCTTGGAGTTGGACATGAGGATGTCTCTATGAGGCTGTTTGTGGAAACCTTGCAAGACAATGTTGCAGATTGGCTTTTACCATCTTCTTGCTGGGACCATCATCGATTGGACTACTATGAGGACTAAATTTGAGCAACGTTTCAAACCTGTTGAAGATGTGCATGCTTTGCTAGCTTAGATTTCTCAAATCAAGAAGGAACCACATGAACCTATGAGAGAATTTTTGGCCAAGTTTAACAAGTTGATTAACAAGATTCCAGTAAATACTAGGCATGTTGATCCGATTCAGAAGTGTTTCTTCTTGAATCCTCAATTATCGGAAGTAAGCTATGCCCTGAGGAGAGTAAAATTTTGTAACTTTGGATGTTGATCAGAGATTGGTTGTCAGTGTGGAAGATGACTTGATCATGTCTGGCATGCTGAAAAGGGAGTCTTTCAAATCCAAAGCATCTTCTTCTTCCCCTTCTCCTGGAGGTAATGCAGATCAGTTGGTGCAAAATCTAGCTAATGACCTCATTTCCATTAAGAAACAATTGGCTCAACATGCTCCATATCAAGATGTTCCAAGGAAGAACTTTCAGCTTAGGAACCGCTTGGCCCTCTTCGCAAACCAGGTTGGCCATTGAAGGTCCACCCCTCAAGGTGCCTGTTAATTCTACTTGTGAAGTTCTTAAGCCTAATGATGAGGAAGAAAATGGGCTCTATGATGAACAAGAAGAGGAAGATGATGAAGAACTGGAGGAGCCTGGTGGTTCTCGAGTTCATTTCCTCACCACTGAGGGTGTGGATGATCAAGATGACTATGATGATGTAGTGGCTGAGATGAACAGTGAATCATATGTTGTTATGACCCAGGAGCAGACCACCAAAAAGGAAAAAGTAGTGTAACCTACAAAAAGATCCAAGGAGTACCCCATCACCATCCCGGTGATTGCAAGAAGAGGAGCTCCTATTCCTACTACTTCCACCCAAAAGGTAAGCTCTGCTAGTCCTTCTTCCTCTACTTCTGCTTCTGGGAATTCTTGTCCAACAAATGATAAAACTGATAGATCAAAAGCTCCTCCTACTCCTAGTAGTGATTCCCCATCCACATCTAGATATTTTGACATTATAGACCATCTTAAAAAGACCAAGATTCATATTTCTGAGGTAGAGTTCTATCAAACCCATCCTAAAGCCTTTGCCAAAATGGTTAACTTTGTAAATTCTAAATCTAAAACCCCACCCATTCTTCTAAAGGCCTTTTTCCCACTCCTTCTCTCCACCTCAACCTAGCCTTGTGGCTGCACAGTCACTTCACCCAATGAGAAGATCAAACCCTTCTATGTGACTCTCCTCATAGCTGGCCACAAGCTTAGCAATTGTGTCATTGATTCTGGTGCATTTGATAATGTAATGCCTGCAAAAGTGGCTCATGCTTTGGGTCTAACCTTAACCCACACTTATGGTTCTTGCTATTCCATGGAAAGTAGAGAAGTGCCTTTGGTTGGGAGAATCAAGGATGCACAAGTAGCTTTTGTTGCTTTACCAGAGAAGAAGGTCTTGGCTACCATCTTGGTTGTTGATATCCCTCCTTCCTATGACATGTTGCTAAGTAGGAACTTTTGCAAAGATGTTGGAGGTGAGATCCAAATGGATTGGTCACATGCCTTGATCCCTGTCAATGGGAAGATGAAGAAGCTGTTGCCTGAGAAACAAGCAGAGTATATTGTGCAAAAGATGGATGATCCTAAAGCACAAATACTATATGAATACATTGGGCATGGGAACTACATGATCATGTCACAAGAGGAGACAATTCTACCAAAGGAAGTGTTGCTTGATCCTAATGGTGTGTGGACTTTGGAGTTTGATGGAAGTTGTTCCTCAGCTGGTTCTGGAGCTGGTGTAGTGCTTATTGCTCCTGGGGGTAAGGTTCATCCTTTCTCTTTCAAATTTTAGTTTGAAAATACCAACAATACTACTGAGTATGAGGCCCTTATTCTTGGGTTGAGCATGGCGAAGGAAATGGGAGTGAAGAACCTTCTTGCTCGTGGAGATGCTGAGCTAATTGTAAAACAAGTTAGAGACCTTTATCAGGTAAAGAACAGAAGGTTGAAACACTATAGGAATCTGGTTTGGGATTCCATTGAATTCCTTGATGCTTTTTCCATTAAAGTTGTGCCAAGGGAAAGGAACAATAGGGCTGACTCTCTAGCTATTTCGGGGTCCTTGTTGATTCCTCATCCTGATTTCCCTCAAGAGAAATTCACCATTGAGATGATCCATAGACCTAGTGTGCCTGACAATGCAAATAATTGGAAATTTTTCAATGATGACCAGCATTTTCTTTCTTTCTTGGAGCTCAGAGACAACTTTGATCAACTGTACTTTGAAGGAAGTGACAATCTTCCTAGAGAGTGTGTGTCATCAAATGAAGAGGGTGTCAAAGAAGAGATGGATCAAGATGGATGCATCAAACTAAAAGGCAACAAAATTCCTAAAGGGCTGGTGAGTTTGGAGGATATTTTTGATAAACATGATAGATATATGAAGTCTAAAGTTTCCCAAGGAGCCGATAATTTGCTGAGACTGAGAAAGTGAATATTGGGAGTCTTGATGATCCCAAAATGGTCAACATTGGAAAATTCTATACTCAGGAAGAGAAAAAGAAGGTGGTGAATCTGTTGAAAAGGTATGTTGATGTTCTAGCTTACTCTTATGATGATCTTAAGGATTTTCAGCCTAAAGAAATGCAACATTTCATTCCTCTTAAGCCTGGGATCAAACCCTTCAAACTAGAAGCAAAGGCAATATAATCCAAAGATAACTAATACAATTTTCCAAGAAATACAAAAGCTTTTGAAGGCTAGGATCATCTTCCCCATCCACCATTCAACATGGATTGCTAATATAGTGCCTGTCAGGAAGAAGAATGGTGAGATTTGGATCTGTGTGGACTTCAAAAATCTAAATCAGGGTTCTTTGAAGGATAATTATCCTCTCCCCATGATGGACCAAGTATTGCAAGTTGTTACAGGCTCGGAGATGCTATCTATGTTAGATGGATTCTCGGGGTACAATCAAGTAGAGGTGAATACTGCAGATCAACATAAGACTACCTTTACTACTCCTTGGGGCACCTTTGCATACAAGAGGATGCCATTTGGTCTCATCAATGCTGGTGCTACTTTCCAGAGGGCCATGGACTTGGCTTTTGGAAGTTTGAAAGGGAAATGCATTGTTGTGTATTTGGATGACTTGACAGTGTTTTCTAAAGCAAGAAAAGATCACTTCCAACACCTTGAAACAATATTGCAGAAGTGTAGAGAGCATGGAATTTCTTTAAACCCTAAGAATTCTATGTTTTGTGTCACAGAAGGAAAGTTGTTGGGACACATTGTTTCAAAGGAAGGGATCAAGATTGATCTAGAGAGAGTTCAGGCCATCCAGCAAATTCCTCTTCCATCAAGTAAGAAAGGTGTCCATTCTTTCTTTGGTAAGATCAATTTCCTAAGGAGATTCATCCCCGATTTTGTAGAACTTACTATGAGCATTGCTCACATGATGCAAGGGAAGAAAACTTTTGGTTGGTCCTCTGAAGGGAAGAAATCATTTGAGAACATTAAACAGGCTATTACAAAGACTCCAATCTTGGTGTGCCCTGACTTTAGCAAAGATTTCATTATCTATTGTTATGCCACTAAAAATACCCTAGCTGTTGTGTTAGCCCAGAAGAATGCTGAAGATCATGAGCTCCCAATTGCATTCATGAGTTATGTCTTGAAAACTCATGAGACTGAAGTACACTATGATGGAGAAACATGCTTTTGCAGTTGTCAAAGTTGTCAAGTAGTTTAGGTTTTACATTCTTAATTCTCATTCTGTGGTGCTGGTGCCTGATACAACAATCAAATCCATTCTTACTCAGCAAGAATTTGGAACCAAGAGAGGTAATTGGGTAGCAAAGGTGCAAGAGTATGATCTTGATATCAGGCCAACAAAGCTAGTTCGGGGTAAGGGCCTGTGTGAACTCATTGCTGAGGGAGCTTCCAAGGAGTTGTCCAAAGATGAAGTTGATGTCCCTATTGTTTTGTTCCTCAGCTCGACAGATGTATGGTATGCTGACATTGCTCACTTTCTGACCTATGGAGAGTGTCCTTCTCACTTGAGTGCCAAAGAGAAGAGAGTTATCAAACTGAGGTCTACACAATATGTGCTATGGGAGAATGCTTTGTTCAAATGAGGCATAGATGGAAGGTTTTTGAAGTGTGTAGACAAGGAGCAACAAAAGAAGTTGTTCTCTGATTTTCATGACCAGGCTTGTGGAGGTCATTTCTCTTCTACTGTAATAGCTCATAAAATACTTCGTGCTGGTTATTATTGGCCCACTCTATTCAGAGATGCATCAAAATGGGTTGGTAAATGTGAAGCATGCCAAACGTTTGTTGGAAGACCTAAGTTGGTTGCTTTGCCTCTCAAGCCTATAGTGATTGAAGATCCATTTCAACAATGGGGTTTAGAATTCATTGGAACTCTTAACCCACCTTCTAGTGCTAGACATACCATGTGTTGACTGCCATAGATTACTTCACCAAGTGGGTGGAAGCCATCCCAGTTCAAGAGCACTACTTCCGAGGTAGTTTGCAACTTCATTAAGGAGAACATATTGATCAGGTTTGGGATCCCAAACAAAATTGTGACTGATAATGCTTCCAATTTTTCTTCTGCTGAGATGATGGACTTCTGCTATGGGTATGGGATCTCACTTGCTCATTCTTCATATTACTACCCCCAAGGGAATGGATAGGTAGAATCAACAAACAAGAACTTGGTGAGAATAGTTAGAAAGCTTGTAAATGATTCTCAGAGGAATTGGCATAAAAAGCTATATGATGCACTTTGGGCTGATAGAATTACACCCAAGAAAGCAATTGGAATGTCCCCTTTCCAAGTGGTGTATGGTGTGGAAGCTCAACTGCCAGTCATGGTGGAATTTCCAGCCTTGCATCTGATGAAAACCATTGAAGATTCAAGTTTCAGTAGCTCTTTGGATAAAAGAATTTTGTACCTTCAAAAGCTTGATGAAGACAGATTGCAAGTGGTTGACAGGATAGCAGCTCATCAGTTGAAAGTGAAGGCTTTTTTTGACAAGAAATCCAAACCCAAATTCTTTCCAAGTGGGAGACATTGTGCTACTTTGGGACAAAATACATGAGCCATGAGGAAGCCATGGTAAGTTTGATTCTCTTTGGCTTGGTCCTTTTAGAATCAAACATTTTGTCTGGAGAGAACTCTTTTTATCTAGATTACATGGATGGTTCACCTCTCCCACTTCCTTATAGTGGGTAGTATCTAAAGTTGTTCAAGTCCTAGGTGACTAGGTGGTCCTTCTGTATATTATGTACAGTGTTTTGGTTTTGGGTCGTTCCTTTGTTTTTCGTTTTTGTTCTTCCCTTTTGGTTTGTTTTGTTTCTTTTCCAGAATCTTGTGTGTGTTTCCTTGTATTGGTTTTACCTTTGACTCCTTTGCCCAATGGATAAAGCACTGGTCCTCTTTTCCCCAGAGTTATCTGTAGTTCTTGATCTTGCCTTGTGTCTTTGTTCCAAGCCAAGTCATCCCCAGAAAGAGCTAGTTGTTGTCGGCCCCAAAATTCCCCTCTTTTGAAGTCAAGTTTCAAAAAAATTTGAGTTTGTGCCTTGGAGTATCGAATCACGTCGAGCTTAGCATTGTTTGCAGTTTTCATATTCATGGAGAAACAATTTGAAATTCAGGCATATGGTAAAGTTCCTTTCCTTCTTTTTATTTTCTTCCCGCAGTCGGGAATGACAGGCGTATTTTCCCCATTAAATTTTCCCCAGAGTCCATGGGTAATACATGAATATCTTTGATTGGATGTGGTTTGGCCATATTTCAAGGTTCAGCGGAAGCCTCCACGTGTCTAAACGGCTCAACTCCAGGGGCAAGGTACAAGGGATAGTCCTCAAATAAGTGCAGGCTTTCCACGTGTCCCAGGTACAAAATGAAGACAAAATAAGCTAAAATCAGCTAAGTATGGAAGGCTCAATGGACGGTGCACCATGTGCCTCATTGGCGTAGCTTCAAGAGTCAAAGATGGAGGAAGATCTCAAACTTGCGCTAGTCCTCCACATGTCCTAGGTATAAAAAGGGATAGAGCCGATCATTAAAATTGACTAAGTATGGGTGGGTTGGTGGAAGTCTCCACGTGCCTTAACATCACCATTTTGGAAGTGAAATCAAAGGGTCAGTCTCCAAGTAGCGCCAGCTCACCACGTGGTTAAAGTCAATGAGGAAGACAGAGTTGGCCATTGAAAAGTCAAAGACTGACGGAAGGAGGACATGCGTCATCTCGACGTATTTTAAGGGGCACTTCCAAAATGGAAACTCAAATGAGTGCCAGCCCTCCACGTGTCTAGGGGTCAACATAGGTCAAGCAGGAAATAGACCTGAATCGGTAAAGTATGAAGGAATCGGTGGAGCTCTCCACGTGTCAGTCCTGGTGTAGCTTCAAAGGTGAAAAGTGTAGAAGGCATCTGCAGGCCCACTCCAATTAATTTCTCCCATGTGGGTGGCCCAAATTTGAAGTTGTAAAAGCAAATCGAATGCCCATGTTTTAACTGGTAAAATAATGTAACGGCCATATATTTAAAAAAAATTTTTTCTGCCATTAACGTTTCTTTGCAAATCAAGAATTTGAAAGGGCCTGGATGATTGGAATAAGTTGTAACTATTTCTTGCTTGGCTCGAGGAAGTTGTAACCATCTCTTGTGAGCTATATCATGAGCTTTCAAAGCCATTGTAAAGGGTTGGAATTTTGATTATTCTAAAACGGTAATTTTGAATTGGAAGAAATCAATACAAAGGTTTTTCCCTTTTTCTTCTGCTTTCTCTTTCCTTCTGGTTCTGATCTGTGAATCATCTAATCCTTGTATGCTTGGAAACTTTGTGTTCTAGTTTATACAATCTCCAGAACTTTGAGTCTGTGAATTATGTCTGTTATAAACGTGGATGGTTCCATTATGTATCTTATTTACACAATACATATAAGGGTCTTCTCTGCCATCTCTTTTCCCCAAAAGTATTATCTTCTTCTGCCTCCCTCCTCTCTTCAAAGTCTTCTATCCTCATGTATTGATAACTTTCTAGGCTTAAAACACATTTCAGGGTATCGAGAAACCACCATTGAATGAAAGACTATGCATTTATACATAGGTTTTGCCCCTGCTTTCAATAAGGGAACCTCTCCCATTAAAGAGGAGGGACTTGCTTGTCCCCTGACTGTGGTTTCATTCCAAGTGCAAATCTAAAACCCAACTTTAGGCCAAGAGATGATCAAAAGAACAGTTAAGCTCCATGAAGATGTCAGTGTGTATCTTGATCCAATTCTTTCTTTCAAGGAAACTTTTGTTTGTAACATATCAAATTTGGATGAGATATTGCCCAATCTACAGGAGATGATGAGTATGGAATCCTCGGTTTTAGCCATTGAAGGAATTCTCGAATTTGAACATTGAGGAACATGTTTTATTTGGTGTCTGCATATCAAATCAAGGAAGATGCTTCTCAAGGATTCTATGATCCATTATGAGAGTGTATGCAATGAAGCCTTAACTTCACTCACCTTGATTCAAGAATTCATAGTTGAGATCCCTTGTAACCTCATAAATGAGCATAATCAAAGGTGTTCATTGGAACATGTGGGAGAGAAATTTTCATGATTTTTTAAGGACATGTATACTCTTGCAAATATTTTCTCTTCAGCTTCAATGGAGCATTGCATAAAATTAAAGAACTTGTTTGAGAATGCTCAATCAAAGATGGTTAATCTGAATGATATGCTAGGTAGGATTTTGGAATTGTAAGTATTTTGTGAGGCTATTCTTCGACAAAATGAACCTCCAGAAGAAGAAAATATGTTTGAAACATTGGGAAGGTTCAAATCCTTTCAATTGGTGAAAACGGTAGATCCTAATTTCACTGATGGTTCAAGGAGATAGTTTTTCTTGGTATCTAACGAAGTGGGAGAGCACATTTCTCATATGTTTGAGATAGACAGATCCCATTTCAATGAATAAGGCATTAGTTATTATTGTATGTTTTAAAAGTGGAATTTTAAGAAAATTATGTTGTTATTTAGTTTACTTTCAGAAAGTTTTGGAAGACTTAAGTGATTTCTATTTTTAGTTGCTTTTAATAAAGTTGGTTGAAAAATTCAAAGGTCACTTAAGTTCCCTATTTAATGTTCATGTAAAACCATAACTAATTTGTAACCAACTTTTGGGTTATAAAAGGAAGTGAGGGGCTCATTTGTAAAGTGTGACTTTGAGAGAGGAGAAGAAAATACTTTTTTGTGCAAGCCTTGTTTCACGAAGAAACTTTGTGTTCTTTTGTAAAGACATTTTGGAGTTAATGAAATACAAACTTTGTGTCTCATTCAATGTCTCTTGTAACATTTTATGTTCTTATGTTCATTAGATGTTAGATGTTTAAATCTTGCATGCAAATATTGTATTTGATCTTATTGTCAACATTATTAAGTTGGTGTTCTTGTTCACAGTGAGCAAGCTCTACTATTTACTTGCTCATGTGTGTTCCCTTTACTCATTCTCATTTAACTGACGTGAACTCTGTTTTATTTGTGTTAGTTATTTATTGTTCTTCTCCATGCAATATTAGGCTCTACTTTTACCTAACTCTTACATGTTCCTTCTATTCATTCCTTTCCATTTCGTTCCTTCATTCCATTCCATCTCCCTCATTTATTTTTATTTACATTGATGTTCCAAAACACCCCCCACACACGATTTTGAATGTACACATGTAAATATAGGTTTGGATTTCAATAAAGGTAGCCTCACCTTCATATAGGAGGGAATTCATTCCCACATTGTTGCATGTCATTTGCATGCATGCAAATCCATATGTTAATAGTTTTTGGAAACTCTATTGGGGATTCAGGAATCGTTAACAAGTTCTTGGTTAAATATTTATGACTATCCCCTCTGCATAAGCTCCAGTTCTTCAACCGAACCTTGTGCCCGAAAAAGATCTTTAAGGAGACATTGCTGCCAATTTTTGAATAGTAGCTTGGGAAAACCACGACAGCTCACAACAATTTGTGGTTGTTGATAGAACCATTGACAGAGAAATCTACATTGAAGACCTTAGAAAAAGAACACCCGCACTTGTGTCTAGGAGACCTCTTGGACACGTGTTGGTCGTTGTTCACCGAAATGGCCTTCTTCCACCAAGGTGGTAGTTTGCATGACTATTACAGGTAACTCACCTATCTTGGAACCAAATATTCTCTTTGTAGATACTCAAGAATACATATCATCAGATTTGAGGCAAGCTCTTTGGGAAAAACACACAATAAACTATCATTTTCATCTCGTCACATCAGTACTAGATAACGAAGAAGATCAAGCCATGAGAGTTGCTAGAGTTATTTAGGCACAAATAGCTCAAGAAAGAGAGTGAAGAGAAAAGGAAAGAGCTGATCAGAACATGCCAGTGATCCCTTCACTGTAAATATTTCAAACTGGTAGGAAATAGGTTTACGCGAGGAGAAAAATCTAAAGGTCGATCTGATCCCATTTTTGATTTTCAAGGAAATTTTGGTTTCAATTTATCTCCTCCAAAGAAGAACACACCTCGTAGATCTGTATGTCTTGCATCAAGTCTTGAAAGAGAAAGTAAGGAAGGAATCACTACAAGTCAAGCACTTGTCCTTGCTCACGTTGTTTTGCCTTACATACCACCTTTCCCAAGATGAAAGTTAATGTACCATGGGGAAATGCCATAGGCCCATTGGCCTTACCATCTCGACATGACCTCCCACAAGGATAGAGGAAGATTCTTCCCAAGTTTGATGGAGATGGGAAGACATCACCAGATGACCACATTTCTACCTTCTTTGATGCATGTGTAGTTTTGTTAGTGGAATATGAAGATGTTGTTATTCACCTTTTCATTAAAACATTGCATGACGTTGCCGTAGATTGGTTTCATCATCTTCCAAATGGATGCATTACAAATTGGAATGATATGAAAACTAAGTTTGAAAGACCGATTCAAGATGAAAAAAGATGAAGATGCCCTTTTTACCCAACTATCTCAAGCGAATAAAGAGCCAATAGAACCCATGAGGAATTTCATGGCTAAAGTTAACAAAATAGTGAACAAAGTTCCTATTAGGATTTCCTTGAACCTTGAAGGACACAAATGTTTCTTTATTAATGCACAACAACCAGAAGTGTGCTATCAACTGAGAAGGGCTAGAGTGGTTACTTTGGAACTTGCTCAATCCTTGGCCATATAAATTGAGGATGACTTAATCATGGCAGAAAATTCAAGAAAACTTCCCTAAAGGAAAAGAGTCAAGAAACCCCTAATGCTTCAGAAGCTATACTCACTAAGTTGGCTAATGATGTGCTAGCTTTGAAAAAGCAAGTTGATCAAAGTAGTAAACCTGCTCCTTACAAAGACATCCCAAAAAAATGCTACGTTCCCAAAAAAACTAGGATTGCAGGTGCTCCGATGAGGCTTGCTATTGAAGCAACTCCCACAACTAACTCAAAGTGTGATGTCGTTGAAGAAATTTATGATGAAGTTGAGGTCATTGAAGTTGATGAAGAAGAGCCTGACTTTGGAACATCTGAACATGAAGTCAAAGAGCCTGAAGGAGAGAGTAATAATCATTTCTTTCGAGTACCATTTAGAAGAAGAAGATGAATACTAAGTAATTATACAATATATGAATATTCAATCCTTCGTTGTCTTCACATGCTCTCAGAAAAAGGAGCAGAGTACCACTAAGGTGGAAGATAAAAAGATATCCAAGGAAGTTCCTAAAGAATCTAAGACTAAGGAAACTTCCAAAGAATCCAAGACAAATGATACTCCTAAAGAGTCCAAGGTGATTGAGGTTTCAAAGGTCAAAACTATCTTAAAGAAAGGAGGGCCTTTGTCAAGTCAATCGGTTGATAAATCAGCTACGAAGAAAGTTTCTTCTTCCACATCAGTATCAACCAAGCTCGAAGCAAAGGTCAAAAGTGTGCCATCATTAAGCTCGAAAGAACTAGTATCTAAGACATCAAGTACAATCATTTTTTCCAAATTTGATATTATTGATCATATTAATAAAACAAATATTTCCATGTCACAGGCGAAGTACTTGAAGTTTAATAAGGATCAACTTGAGAAATTGGTCCAGTTTATCAAAGGCAACTCTATTGTTCATTCCTCCAAAGGAATACTGAAAAAATCCCAAAGATGGGAAGACTCAAAATATTATGGTGGCCACTACACCTTCGAATGAAAAGATTGAACCTTTCTTTGTGTCCTTTTTGATCAATGGATGCAAATTAAGTAATTGCATTATAGATTCTAGAGCCTCGGATAATGTGATGCCTGTGAAAGTAGCACATGCTCTTGGGTTAACTTGTACGAGAACATTTGGATCTTGTTACTCCATGGAGATAAGACAAGTTCCTCTGATTGGGAAGATTAAAGAGCTCATATGGTTTTAACTTAATTTCCTCAGAAGCGAGTTAAGGTAACTATTCTAGTTACTGACATTCCTGCTTCATATGGTATGTTGTTGAGTAGGAAATTTTGTAGAGATTTGGGTGGTGAGATTCAAATGGACTGATTTCATGCTATGATTTCTATCAGTAGAGAAATGAAAAAGATAATGCCAGAAGTTCAGGAAAAATTCACGGTGATGAAAACCGATGATCCCCATGCACAGGTCTTGTTTCAAAACTCAAATATGGGTAATTATATGATGAATACAGAGATTCATGCACCTGAGGTCACTTGCCAAGACTCTAATGAGATATGGACTCTTGAGTTCGATGGAAGTTGTTGCTTAATAGGTTCCGATGCAGGGGTGGTGCTTATATCTCCAAATGGAAAAATATTTCCTTTTTCTTACAAACTCCAATTTTCAAGTACTAATAACACTACAGAATACAAGGCATTAATCCTTGGCCTCCAAGTTGTAGAAGAGAAAGGGATAATTTTTTTGAAAGTCTTTGGATATGCATAATTGATCGTGAAATAAGTAAAAAATCAATTTTAAGTAAAGAATGATCGTTTGAGGCATTACCGAAATAAAGTGTGAGATACAATAGAAATCTTTGATGCTTTTTTTCCATAAAATTTTTCCCTTACGAAAGGAATGACAAAGAAGATTCTTTAGCAGTCTCATCTTTGTTAATGATTCCTCATTCAAAGTTTGATAAAGACAAATACACCATTGAGATGGTTTTTAGGCCAAGTGTTCCTGCGAATGCAAAAAATTGGCAAGTATTCAATGATGATCAACAAATTATTACCTTCTTGGAAAAGAGAGATAATTTTGAACAAATGTACTTTGAAGGAAGTGATTCTGCATTTCACAAATCGACGACCTCACCCATTCAAGAAGGAGTTAAGAACGAAGATCCCGGTGATGGCATCATTCAACTCAAAGGCAATAAAATTCCTAAAAGGATTGGTTTCACTTGAAGAAATTTTTGATAAACATGACAGGTTTATCAAAGAGATAAAACAAGAGGGACCTGCAAATTCTGATGACTATGAGCAAGTTAACATTGGTACCAAGGAAAAACCTCACCTGGTCAACATCGGTAAGTGTTGCTCACCTAAGGAGTGCAAGAAATTCATAAGCCTCCTTACCAAGTATTCTGACGTCTTGGGTTACTCATATGAAGACTTGAAGTCTTTCCAACCTAGGAAAATGGAGCATGCCATACCCTTGAAAGTTGGTGCAGTTCCATTTAGGAAGAAGCAAAGACAATATAATCCCAAGATAACAGGTACAGTATTCCATGAGGTTCAAAATTTGTTAGATGCATGAATAGTTTTTCCTATTCGACATTCAATTTAGATAGCTAATATTATACCGGTTCGCAAGTAAAATAGAGAAATTAGGATTTACGTGGATTTTCAAAATCTTAATCAAGCTTCCTTGAAGGATAATTATCCACTACCGGTCATGGACCATATTCTGTAGGTAGTAACTGGATCAGAAATGCTATCTATGCTAGATGGTTTCTCTGGTTATAATCAGATTGAAGTGGCTAAAGAAGATCAACATAAAACTATCATTCACCACCCCGTGGGTACATGTTCACATATAGAAGAATGCCTTTTGGTTTGATCAATGCCGGTGTAACTTTTCAAAGGGCTATGGATATGGCATTCAAATATTATAAAGACAAGATCATTTTGATATACCTAGATTACTTGACAGTGTTCTCAAAGAAATGAGAAGATCACCTAAGAGATTTAGAGAATAATATTGCAAAGGTACAGAGTTCATAAGATCTTCTCTGAATCCAAAAAAGTCTGTGTTCAGAGTTACAGAAGGGAAACTCCTAGGTCATATTGTTTCTAAGGAAGGAACTAAGATTGATCCTGAGAGCATGTTCAAGCTATCAAGAATCTTTCCTTGCCTACAAGTAAGCCTGGAGTCCACTCATTATTTGGGAAGGTAAATTTTTTGAGAAGGTTCATGCCATATTTCACCAAGCTGACCAAAGAAATCACTGATATGATGAAAGGAAAAGAATCCTTCAAATGGTCAGAGGAAGGTAGAGAAACATTTGAACAAATAAAGGGTGCTATTACAAAAGCTCCTATATTGGTGTGTACCTGATTTTAAAAAGGATTTCATAATATATTGTTGTGCTTTTCCACACACTAGTCTTTACCATCTTGACTCAACAAAATGAAGAGGGAATCAAATCTCCTATTGCATTCATGAGTTATGGATTCAAGAAACATGAATTCAATTACACTCCCCTTGAGAGGCATGCATATGCGGTGGTGAGAGCCTTGAAATATTTTAGGTACTATGTGTTGAATTCGCACACCAAAGTCTTAGTACCAGACACTGTAATTAAATCAATGTTGACACAACACGAACCAAGTTCTAAAAGAGGTAACTGGGTCTCCAAGATCTAGGAATATGGTTAGGATATCAAGCCTACCAAGTTATTTTGAGGAAGAGGACTCTGCCAACTCATCACAGAGAATGAGCCACAAGATGACTTTGAATGAAGAACCAGTCGAAGAAAGTTTACCACTGGTAGTTTTCGTCAGTACCACAAATGAATGGTATTCAAATATAGCCTACTTTCTCACATATGGTGAATGTCATGAGAATATGACAGCCAAGGAAAAGAGAGATATCAAATTGAGAGATGCCAAGTATGTTATTTGGGACAACACATTGTTCAAAAAAGAAATTGATGGCATGTTCCTCAGATGTATTGATAAGGAACAACAACCTAGGCTGCTTAGAAGCCTTTCACAATCATACTTGTGGTGGTAATTTCTCTAGGCCCAGTGAAAACTCATAAAATTTTGCGAGCACATTATTACTGGCCCACTATGTTTTCTGATGCTCAGAAATGGGTAGCAAAATGCGAAGCTTGTTAGCAATTTGTTGGAAGACCTAAATTTAGGGGATTTTCCTTTAAAGCCAATTGTCATTGAAGAACCCTTTCAACAACGGGGGTTTAGATTTCATCGGGGTCCTGAACCCAAACTCCAGTGCTAGTCATACTCACGTGCTCACTACAACTGACTACTTTACAAAGTGGGTAGAAGCTATACCGGTGAAACAAACATCTACTGCGGTAATCTGTGACTTCATAAAAGAGAATATATTGATTTTTTATGGAATTCCACAAAACATTGTGACAGACAATGCCACCAAATTTCTCTTCTGCAAAGATGATAGGTTTTTGTTATGGGTATGGGATATCTTTTTCTCATTCATCAGATTACTACCCGCAGGGAAACTGGTAAGGTAGAATCCAGTAAAAAAAACATCATTATTATCGTGCACAAGTTAGTCAGAAGAAAATTAAAGAACTTGGCACAAAAATTTATATGATGCATTGTGGGTTGACCGTATAAATCCCAAAAGAGCAAATAAGGATGTCTCCATTCCAACTCTTGTATGGAACCGATGCTCAAATTCCCATCACATTGGAGTTACCAGCATTACGATTGGCTCAAGTAGTTGATGATGAATGCTTTGCCAATGTGTTAAAGATAAAAGGATCATGTTCCTAAGAAAGCTTGAAGAACAAAGAATTCAAGTGGAAAACATGATCGAGGAACATCAGTCCAAAGTGAAGAGGTTGTTCAACAGGAAAACTAAAGAGAGATAATTCCAAATCAATGACTTAGTTCTTCTCTGGGACAAGAGACGATGAACCAAAAGGAAAACATGGGAAGTTTGATTCGCTATGGATAGGTCCTTTCAAGATCATACATTTCTGTGGAGATAACACATATTACTTGGCATATCCTGATGGAAATCATTTTCCTGTTCCCTATAATGGGAAATATCTCAAACATTATCAAAATTGAAAATGGGTTGTCCCCTGTATGTACATAGGTAATTAGGATTTTGGTTTGTTTCTTTTCCCTATTTTTCAGTTTCCTCTCTTTCGTCATCTTGTTTTTGTGCATCATTGTCTTTGGGATCATGTTCATTAATATTTTGGTTTGAATCAGTTGCTGCGTCCATAAAGTCCTTGTCCCCTATTAGAGTCAGTTGTTATCAACTAATTTTGACTTCACAAAATTAACAAACAATGGAAATATTGAATTTTTTCAAAAGTGTTACTTTGTGTTATTTATCACCCTCGTCGTGATCATATCTCTGTTTTTGTGATTGTTCCAGTCATCGTTTCATCCATTTCGGGTGAGAACTCCTCCTACCAGGTCATAAACCGCGTTAAATATTAATTAGTCACTATTTAATTAATTTATTACCCTTTTTTTGATAAAATAAATTTTATTAATAACTTTGGGGTTTTTGATTAAATAAATATTAATATAATAATTCATTAAAAGTCAATTGAATTTTTTTTTAAATGCCGGGAGGAAAAGTAAGCTTCTGCTTCTAATGGCCAGGGATGCCAAATTGGCTTCCCATACCTGAATTTCCCCTTTCATGGCAAGTTCATTTTATTTCCTCCCCTTGTGGGATTTATTCCACTGATTACCAACTCAATGGATTGGCAAACAGGCAAAAAAATCTCCTAATTTCCCACATGAGGAAATAAAATGGGGATTGCCAGCTCGCCTTGCCATTTCCACTGGGAAATGGTTGTTTATTTCCTACTATCCCCTGGAAATTAATGCCACTACATCGAAGGAAAGAGGGAATTGGTTATTCCAAGGGAAAGGGGAAGAGACGGTTACGGGGAAGCTCTCTAATTCCTGTAACCATTTCTCCATCAAACTCCTTGAATTTTCAGTCAAAGCGAGAGATTCTCATGCTCAGACAAAGATTTCAAAGTGATCATCACGCTTTCATCAAGTAAGGAGGCACAGATTAATCATTACCAATAAAGGACATCAATCTATACGAATCCTTCCACAAGGAGCTACTCATAGCCTAAGAGGGGACCAAGCATAAGCCAAATCCACACATCTTCTGCATAGGTTAAAACAATTAAAAGAAGGTGAGCCCACGCATTTGGTTTTGATGGTCAGGGTGAAAAAGAACACCACACAAAATAATTTCTACGCATAAAGGAAGAAAGGAAACAATAGTGAAAGTAAGGTTTGAATCACCATGCATTCACGCTAAACAAGAAAACCACAGCATTTTCCACACATTGAGAGAGACAGTCCAAATAGTTTTCCCTGCATCACAATAAAGGATTCTGACCACGTGAGCAAAAGGAGTCCTCCAATAAGGTCCAAAGCAAAGGGAATATAATCCCCATGCAGCAGGAAGTTGAAGGACAAAAAATCCAAAGTTTTCAACGCATTCACCAAAGGAGGCAAAGTGTGCACTGGTTTTAATCGATTTCCAACGTGGACCAAAAAGGAAAGAGAATAAAATAAGAGAAATTTATTTTGGTTTCCATGCACTAGTTCCCACGTAGGGGACAGGAAATATAACAATGAGCACATATTTTTTTTTGTCTTCATTGCAAAGGTCCACAATGTAGGAGGAGAAGCACATGTCCTTACACATTTGTTTTTTTGTTTGCTAAAAGCCAAAGTCTACACATTGAATGGAAAGCAAAAAGGATAACAACAATCCACAAACCCAAGGAGCTTCTCCATTCTCACGCATTTTTCAGAGATAAGGCAAGTTTGATGTAAAGAGATACATACAATTTTAAACACGCCCAACGAAGAGTATTTCAATAATTCAAATTTTCCCACACCAAATCCGAGCCAAAAGAAGATTCCATCCACGTATTGGGAGTATACACTTGAGTCTTCATGCATGGTAAAGGATCCAAAGACCATGGCACATGCATAGTTTTAAAAAGAAGCCAGTCTGAATGCCTATGGATCCTCACACATTCAACCAGGAAGACAACAGTCCAAAAAGGCAGTCCAGAGGTTTCCATGCATGCATAGGGAATTAAGCAAGTATCTCAGGAATCGATCAGATAGATCGCAATAAAGATATTAAATCGATCAAAGTGTACGAATCATTAAAATTAGGAGATTTTCACGCATACCAAGGAGAATTTTTTCGGTAAATTATATCAAAATTGGATATTAAAATCGCCTGAATTTGTTTATCTGAGCCTAAAAAATTCGGTGTGATGTAATTGATTATTGTCAAAGAATCGAAAATTGTACCTCAGGACTAATTATTATTATTATTTTTAAAAAATAATAATAATAAATAATATTAAAACAAGTCATATTTTTTTCTTGCATTGACGGGGGTTTCGGAGACTGAGACCCGACCATGTTTGCATTATTTTACGTGCCTGAGTCATTTTTCTCTAGAATTCATAATGGACTGAAAATTCTAATAAATATGTAGGAAGATCGAGGAAGCTAGTGGAGAAATCAAATAAGTCTGCACTCAAGTACGAATTCCAAGGAATCATTCCTCCCAAGTTCCATCAAGTTGGCATATGATAATATCAATGATATAAATCTGGGTCACATCAATGTGCAACAATTCTTTGATCGGGTGAAAGTTGAAGGAAAAACCATATTCTTGGATAGGGTTTACCATAGTGGTCCACCCCAAGCAACAACATTTCCTGGTCTTAGTGTAATGTCTAGAGCTGGTTATCATTTGCGCAGAGCATTATGATCTCGAGAGACGATGAATTTTTAAAGATAATCGCAATCCTTTCCTCTTAATCACACCAGAGCACATTGAGGAGTTTCTCAACATACCTGACTTCCCTAAGAATGCAGATATCACTCAAAAGTCAGCACAAGAATTTTGGGATGAAGAGCACCTTAGGTGGAGCAAGATGGTTAATAACAACTGGTTAGTGACTGTACGGATGAAAATTGACATGCCAACCTTCAAGTGCACTCGACCCCCCGAGGTCGTGTCCAAACAGCTGATGTTGAATATGCTGTGGCTAACTATAGGAGGATCATTGACTAAGATCTAGTAGTGTGATCTCTTGTTAGCTGAATTGGAAAAGGGGATCATTTAGAGGCTATGAAGGGTAGCGTAAATTCCCTATGGTGTTTTTGCCTAATTTGGATCTAAGATGTTGATGTTTTTTTAGGAAGGGGCCACATGGTACTCAAGATGAAATTAACTAATTTATGCTGTTGGGAAAGGAAACTAATCTGGACCATGGCGACTTAAAAGGGGAAATATTACACTTACAAACAATAATCCACTTTTATTTTAAATGGCCTAATCTACTTCTACAGGGAAACTAAACAAGAAAAGTAACCCGGTGTGGTTATTCACCTGGCTCAGTGTATTGAAACTAAACTAACTGGAAACAATAAATATTCTAAATGATCTTGGGGGTAGACAACCTCCTAGGATATAGTCATCTCCTTGCATATCCACAAGGATAGGAAGAAGGGGATCCGTCACTAGGGGTTGCTATCTGTAAGATTCAAATCCTGTTTGCAAATTAACTAATTAGCTTGCAAATGAAAGGAAATTGATTTCTGCTCTATTTGATATGATGTAATAATGATAAAGTGTAAGGATGAAGGAAATCCAACAAATCCAACCTGGAATTCTAAACATAGGTAAATCTTCGTGTAGTGAATTTGATCTACCCTAACTTTGTCCTTTACTTCTTTGAGCTGTCCATATGAGTCCAAGGGCTTGGGATTTAAAGAGATATTTTCATGAGGATGGTGCTTGAGCAATGACAGGCTTTAGAGGTAGTTTTCATGGAATGCAAGATTTATGAGAGCCATTTGAGCAAAAGAGATTAACATCAGCTTGAAGGATTTTTCCTATCAAGATTGTGGCAGCAATACAATGCAAGATACACAAAATTCTCAGGTGACTTTTACTTGGAATACAAGCATAGCCTTTATTTGAGGGGTTTCCAGGATGGTAGGTGCCTTCATGCATCAAGGAAGGTTGGAATATTTCATCTCATTATATCTATGTAAAAATAGGAGGAAGGAGAACTAAGCAATCTCAGCTAATTTTTGACACTTCAGCTCACAGATGCATGCAGTTAGTGAATTTTAGTGAAGTTTTCGCAATTGTCTAGGGCACACATGTAATTTTCTGGAAAAAGTGGGTATTATCATGAAAAATTCCGCCCTATTTTGGGCGGTGGTTTCAGAACCATTATTAGGCAAGGCGACGGTCTTTAAATTGAAGGCCAAGTACATGCGTAGAAAGAGTGGGACGATTTTGGGAGATAGCATGGGATTTTCTAAGTAAAGTTGTCTAGGCCTAAAACATACAATACAAATGCAAATTGGAGCTCGAGTATTTTCTTGAAAGGAACTGAAATTTTCAATGGGGACTTTTGTAACCATTTTCTGACAGGGGTATCCCATGCAATTTTGGGTGCGTACAGTGACCAAAAGGCCTCAAGTTGACCAGTCTTCCTAAAGAGCTGTACCACATTGAGTTCGTGGAAGAAATCAGGGACATGATTACTCTCTTGAGTTGAGTCTTTGGTTTACCCTCTACCATGATTTTCCACCCATGGATGTATCAGTTTATCTGTATCATACTTTCCAAGAGAGAGTTTGTGGATTGGGCCACCATCATCAGTGATACCCTTCAGAAAAAATTGATCGAAGTGAAGATGATTGGATGTTTCTACATAACATCATATCTAACTTACGTAGTGGCTAGAAGAAAGCTATTTTCGGGACTCGAAACAAGAGGAGTCAAGGGTCCATCAAATAATGTCTTCCATTATTATCCACAACTAAGTTTCAAAAATAGCTCTCATTATTTCAGAAAGAGTTCAACGATGCATTCACCTTCCACGTGATTCAGAACCTGAATCAGAATACAGAGGAAATATTTTCTAAAGAGGCCATGGATGTCATTTCCCAATGGGGAACATGGTTTATTTAATTTTCATCCTTTTCCTACATTCGCGTAAGTGGATTTGAGGGTACTCCATGGAAGCTTCCTAAGTACATGCCAGTGACATAGGTGGGCATTAATGGAGCTTGAATGATAACTATTCCAAGTTCACTGTCTTCTCAGTGAGAAGCATCGCTCAAGAATTCATTCCCCAATCCAAATTTGGGAATACCAATGTCCAAATCTCTTCAGTACACAACTCATGTTAAAAGAGTTTTCCCTCATCACTATTCATCCATATGTGAAGAGATCTCAAGTCTGATATCAATGGATATATGCAGAAGATTCTTGGAGAAAAATATCAACATAACCCTACCATGGAATATTTCTGGGCTGCCTGTTCAGACGAACATGAAGTAAGAAGATGAGAGTTTTCTCACATAACCCTTGCTTAGATCAAGTCTTTTCACATCAAGAACCCTCTAGATTCATTCGTAGATGATGATGAAGATGTTATTGATCCTTCATATGATGTAGTTGCTTTTACCCCATTGCCACGAATTGATTGGACCAAAATAGATGAATTTTCTCTCGATAGCAAGAATCAACCGATTCTTGAAAGAAACATATCCTGGTATGAAAGAGAACTTGTCAAATTACAATCAATTCAAGATCATACCTCAGGATCACAAAAAATTCCAAATTGAGGAGTTCTCTAGTTCAACCAAATACCCTTCTTAATCAACCTTCGTGCCATCCATTCATATGCAATAAGAAAGAAAGGAGTGGTTTCCAAAATCCACTTAACCGAAGAATGTATCACGAGGAGAAAAATCTAAGGGTCCAAGCCCCAGTGAAGATAGAGAGCGTGTATCGGGAATTTTCCACTTCAAGTAGAGATTCTTCTACTCACATTTTTTATAGTTCTCAGAAGCTCATGACAAACGATCCTCATCCATGCCTTGCACAAGCATCCACTCAGGTGTAGGTAGTCCAAATATCGAACACTTTGGAACCTACAGTTCATGAAGAGATTTCCCAAAATATCCCAAATGATCAGGAGGTGGATATCGAGGTTATTTATCCTAAAATTGAGGTTGTGGAAAGGATTCTCGCATAATCTCATGATGTCGAGAACAATGAGAATGTTACTTCGAGCTCCATGCTTCTGTATGCAGAAATAGTGAATGATACTCCTTTCTAGGTTGATTGCGATGTCAAGAAAATGAAGAGAGTTTTCAAGGAAATTGACATTGATTATGATGCCCTTTTCAAACTTTCAAATGACATCATTCCCAAGAAGCCTAAAGTTCTTTCTCGAATAATGGTGGATAGTGACGGAAACAGATTTATAGATCTTGCCATCCCACAAGTTGACAAGGAGCGTGATGCCATGACATCTACTGATTATGAAGTTTCCAGACTTGGACTTGGGAGGTCCACATTGGAAAGTGACATGGCGATGGCTCGAGATTCAATTGATATTGTGCTAAAGAGACTTGAGAAATATAAGTCTCAGAACTCTCAGCTCAAGACTGAAAATAATCAATTGGTGGAATATGTTCAACATCTAATAAATCCCATATCATCCACTTTCCTAGTACCCAATGCAGTGGCTGACCTTGATGAAGAAACTCTCAAATTATCAAAAGAAATAAACACATTGGGTTGTGTCACTAAAACTTGGCTTTCAGAGATTCTTGTTTTAGGCCAAGAGACGATCAAAATAGCATGGTTAAGCTCCATGAAGATGTCAGTGCGTATCTTGATTCAATTCTTTCTTTCAAGGAATTTTTTTTCTAACATATCAAATTTGGATGAGATATTGCCCAGTCTATAGGATATGACGAGTATGGAATCCTTAGTTTTAACCATTGAAGGAATTCTTGAATTTGAACATCGAGGGACACATTTTCTTTGGTGTCTGCCTCTCAAATCAAGGAAGATGCTTCTCGAGGATTCTATGATCCATTATGAGAGTGTATGCAATGAATCCTTCACTTCACTCGTCTTGATTCAAGAATTCATAGTTGAGATCCCTTGCAACCTCATAAATGAGCATAATCAAAGGTGTTCATCGAAACATGTGGAAGATCAATTTTCACAATTGTTTAAGGACATCTATACTCCCGCCAATAATTTATCTTCAACTTCAATGGAGCGTTGCATAAAATTAAAGAACTTGTTTGAGAATGCTCAATCAAATAAGGTTAATCTGAATGATATGCCAGGTATGATTTTGGAATTGCAGGTATTTTGTGAGGCTATTCTTCGACCAAATAAACCTCCAGAAGAAGAAAAGATGTTCGAAACATTGGGAAGGTTTAGATCCTTTCAATTGGCGAAAGCGGCAGATCCTAATTTCACCGATGGTTCAAGGAGATAGTTTTCTTGGTATCTAAGAAGTGGGAGTGTCCATTTCTCATATGTTTGAGATAGGCATATGCCATTTCAATGGATAAGGCACTGGTTATTATTGCATGTTTTAAAAGTGGAATTTTAAGAAAAGCATGTTGTTATTGAGTTTTCTTTCGGAAAACTATGGATGACTTAAGTGATTTCTATTTTGAGTTGCTTTTAATAAATATGGTTGAAAAATTCAAAGGTCACTTAAGTTCCTTATTTAATGTTCATGTAAAACCATAACTACTTTGTAACTAACTTTTGGGTTATAAAAGGAAGTGAGGGGCTCATTTTTATAGTGTGAATTTGAGAGAGGAGAAGAAAATAATTTTGTGTGCAAGCTTTGTTTCAGGAAGAAACTTTTTGTTCTTTTGTGAAGACATTTTGGAGTTAATGAAATACGAACTTTTTGTCTCATTCATTCTCTCTTGTAACATTTGATGTTCTTATGTTCATTAGATGTTAGAAGTTTAAATCTTGCATGCAAATATTGTATTTGATCTTATCGTCAATGTTATTAAGTTGTTTTTCTTGTTCACAATGATCAATCTCTGCTATTTATTTTCTCATGTGTGTTCCCTTTACTCATTCTCGTTTAACTAATGCAAACTTCATTTTATTTGTGTTAGTTATTTATTGTTCTTCTCCATGCAATATTAAGCTCTATTTTTACCTAACCCTTGCATACATTCCTTCCATTCATTCCTTTACATTTCACTCCTTCATTCGATTCCATCTCCCTCATTCATTTTTCTTTCCATCGATGTTCCAAAACACCCCCCACACGATTTTGAATGTACATGTGTAAATACAAGTTTTGGCTTTCAATAAAGGCAGACTCGCCTTCATTGAGGAGGAACTTCGTTTCCACACTGTTGCATGTCATTTCCATTCATGCAAATCCATATGCTAACATCATCATAATGGTTTGCATGCATATTCATCAAACAAACAGGATCTTGAGTCCCTTATTCATTTTTTACAAGCACAAATCTTACGATTACAACAAGGTGTCTCTCATAATTATAATGTTATTTAATATTCTAAATTATTGGATAATCCACTTGCACCTAAAGTTGTCTCATATCCTTTTCCTATCGAGTTTATTGCACCTGAGATTCCTATTTATGATGGAAAGGGTGATCCCTAAGAGCATCTTACATTATTCCATGTTTATTTCTTTTACTATGCATCTAATGATATATTGCTTACTAAACTATTCCTTAGGATCCTTAAGGACTTTTCTCTACAATGGTTTTCTGATCTCCCCACACATTTTATGTGTTATTTTACTACATTGGAAAACCAATTTGTGGCACAATTTTCAGTCAACATTGGGGATTTAAGATATCTTATACACAAATATCCAAACTCAAATAAGGATCTGATGAGCATATCAAAGATTATGTCTTACGTTATCAAAAAATGCTTACCAAAATGAAAAACATCTTAGTTGACATTGAGTTGCAAGACTTTTTTAATCAATTTTTTCTTGATCCATTACAAGAATTGGTCATTTTTATAAGTTTCAATCTTTTGCATTTAATTGTTGGTTCATGTCTTGCTTCCTAGACAAAAATTTATCTTTCTTATTAAGTAGATTTTGCACTTGAATTTTTAACCATATTTTTAGGAGGGTAATGAGATTGAGTTATATCGATTTCTATTTCATTAGTTGATATCTTTTATGTTTGGATTTCTCAATGTGCTTCGCAATTTTGTGGGTATGATTAATTAAAGGATGGAAACGAGTAGATATTTTTGTGTGTGTTTATAATCTAATCATCTTCAACAATTGTTAGTATAAAAAACACTGATATATGATTTTTTGGACGAACTAATTGATTATTCGCTTAGTTGATGTAGGTTTGTGGTTATGATTTTATGTGTTATCGTTTGAATGATATCTTAGAGTTTATAAAGAAGAGAATACTAGTTCTTGTTTTTCTTTGGTAGTATATGGTTTGGCTATTACAAAAGGTGCTGACAATATTGAGTAAGGAAGAGAAAGTCTAGTTGTCTTTATTTCCCTACCCTTCGTTGTGTTTTAGCTCTTCTCACAATCATCGTCACTTAGTTAGATATAGACCATTGTGAATATTTATAGGGTGATCTGCAACTTTCAAATCCAAGTTATTTGAAATCATATTCTTGAATCATAATAGGGAGTCTACCAAGACACATCGGTCCCTCCACAAGTTAACACTAGGTCACATGTATTCCAACTGAAGTTAGACATCCTAAAGTAATTCGTACCTTAAATCCATATGTCTAATTAGGGTTCTAAAATGAGCGGGAAAGAGAATTAAAACCCTTTTCCCTCTATTTGATAATTGTTTGTTAGAGTGTACAATACACAGATTAAAAATTATGCTTATCTTTAAGAACATTGATCATTCCTTGTGAATGGAATTTAAATTTAATAGTCACCTATGATTGTAAAGAAATTCAAGTGATGTCAAGTCTTCAATTATATCGTTCAAATTGTACACAACAATAATGTTGGATGAAAACTAAAAAGGAAGCTTTCATTTGTATTCAAACAAACACACATAGAGAGATACGTGTGTGTGTGTGTGTGTGTGTGTGTGTGTGTAAAAACATGCATATAAATTGATGGTTATATTAAATCTATAAGTTAAAAAAAGATGATGAAAAATTACAAACATTTTACAACAAAATAAACATCAAATACATAATAAATGGTTCTCAAATTTAAAATCTAATTGTGAGGTTGTTCTATTGATGATGAAGGGATTATTATTTTTGTGCATGACTTGAAACACTTATGATGTAATTAGTACAACTTCTAAATCATTCTTGCACTCATTTATTAGCGCACTAGAAAATAATATGCCATGGAAAACAATATTTTAACAATTAAAATATTAAAAAAATAATTATTTTTATGTTAAGTTGTGTCTTTTTGAATTAAGGGCCACCGACAAGGGGAAGATGGGAACTTTATTTTTTATTTTAGTTTATAGTCATTACTAGTGCTAGGTTTATTGGGGAGTCAATTTTATAATTGGAACTTTATGGTTTCTAATAATGATTAGTAGTCTTGGTTGCATATTGCAATCTAATATGTTCCCCTATTTTGTAATAAAGGTGTTGTGGAGATGGTTTGCCACTGTATTATGGAGTGTGCCTCCTATAGGGATATATTTGTGAATTACAACCTTAGTGCAAGTAAGATAATCGACTTGTTTAAAGAAATGAAGTTAGTCAAAATGACAAGTATTTTTGATCAAGATCCACAGTAGAAGATCCAACTTTAAAAAGGAATTGGAAGTTTAACATGATTCTTAAGGTAGCCCTTACACCATAGCAACTAGTTGGATTCACACAAGTCAACATTATTGCAACTCTTGATCCTATAGACCATTTAGTCTTATGGCCATAGTTAAAATCTTTTATTTCATTCAATGAGTAATTTTAGGATTAAAAACAAATATTTAAAATCTCTTACCATCTTCTATTATTTTAAATTTATAAAGAGGATTTCCACGTTTAGGTTAATACATTCGGCATTGTTAATAACTTATTATGACGAAAGGAATTCCAAATGCGAGTGAGGCTTCCTGGAGTTGACGACAATCAGAAAATAAAAGGTAAAGATTGGAGTGTAGACGACATTGATGTACAGATTATTGGAGGCCATCGATCTGCAGTTGTAACCAGAACCAGAGGACTGAATTTTGTTTTTGGATGTCTAACCAGGTGATACAATCGAAACCAATCCGGACCCATTTCTCGGGGGTTGCGTAAAGGAAGAGCCATGGACCAAACGGGCTTACCTGTGGATTGGATTCTTCTTACTCTGCTTTGACCCCGTCCACCGTATTGACAAGTGTAGCGATGCGGTTTTCTTTGCCGGCGGGTATGTGTAGTTCTTGTTTTGTTGCATGATTGCATCAGAATCAGACATGAAGCATGTGATTAATGAAAGTTGCAGGAGTAGCGGTACCTGTTAAATTAACAAACATGTCGGAAAAGTAATCTGTGAGCGTAGATGCAGTAGAATTCTTGGCAGCGGCATAGAGCATGATATAATGGTTGAGAGCTACGAAGTCAATCGCCCACTGTGTTTCGCATGGAAGAGGGATAATCCCCAAAGAATATTGGGTCGAAAATCCTGAAACATCGATGCTCGGTCAGCTCTAAACCCTCACTCCATATATTAATAATTTCCTGCGAATGAAATTTCTTCGACTGATCACCATCCCACCGTAAAATAAAGAGCTCTTGATTGGGCCTTCAAATCTTTGAAAGTGGTTCGTACCAGAATTGGTTAATTGGAAATCCAACGGAAAATTTAACGTCTGGTAGATTGGATTCGTTTCCAAACAACTCGGCACGCAAAGAATGGCTGATTTTGACATTTACAAAGTGGTCGAGGATCTCTACTGAGCCATCATTGCCCCTTATTAATTTGGAGTATGGATTAGTGAAGAGGCATTTCAGCAGAGAAGCTTCCATGGCTCCCGTGAGAAGAGCGGTTGCACAATAGGTGAAAAGTATTTTCTGTTACATCACTGCTAGTTTTAACCAAATAGGTAACAACACATTATGTTGTAACCTATATAGGTAATAACGTAATGTGTTGTTACATATTCCGTCAAATTATCATTTGTGATTTTTAAAAAAGAACAAGGGTTGTATTGCTTCACACATGAATAGGATAGTTGGGTACGAGAAATGGGGCGTGGAAGTCATGGGTTCAAGACCGGGATGCAAAGATTAACATGAATGGTCAATATTATGTGCATGTTCACATCGACTGGCAAACATGCGTGACAGATAGGCACCACGGGCTCCTATTGTATGGAACACGACCAATGGAATACCAAACTTGGATGCTAAATCTATCGTCTAACCTGAGAAGACATCACTTGTGATGCATGTGGGTTTTTTTCAAACTCTCAGCTATGACTTGCTCCAACCATTTCTCGAACGACACGTAGAGTTTACGCGAAGAACAAAAGAACAACATTCTTTCCGCCGTGGACACAACATCAACACTTTCGAAGCCGGGAGAGAGGTCATCGATATATGGAAAAGATAAGAGGCGCAAATCGAATATCCGATCTCACCGCCTAGGATTGCAATTTTGAGGGACTGTTAGTGGTGGTGACAATGCTGATGGTAAGACCTTAAAAAAACGAGTAGGTTAGCGAGTTTTAGGAAAGGAATGAAATGACCCTCTGCCATGAAGGGAGACATTGCCACGTGTTGCCTTTCTACCATTGAACAATTCCTACAGAGAAATATTATTTGCAAAGGATTGATGAGATACAAGAACATTTCGTGACTATATAGATCATGATTTGTGTACAATTACTTGCAGAAAGGAAATTAGATAATAGTTTGTTTATCATATTTCCATAACCCAAGGTTGTGGCTTTTTCTAGGCAAAACAAAATGAATGCTACATGCTCTCAATAATTAGGCTTGGTTGTTACGCAGAAAGGAATTCTAAATGAGAACGAGCCATCCCAGTTGTTAACAATCACAATACTAGAAGGTGGAGATTATGACACAGATGATGTTGGTGCATGGACCGTCAGAGGCCGTCAATCTACAATTTTAGCCACTTTCAACATGCATTACACGCTATGCAGTTGGCTTCTTCTCCTGAGGCATCACCCTTCTTTCTTAAACTGAAAGTCCAATTTTCATTTTTATGCGGTTCATTGCAGTTTGTATAGTTGGCATTAACAACGTCCTTTTTGCTCAGTTGGTCACTGCTATATCTGTTATTTTATGGTAACTTTTAGATAACCATAGTTTTAAGCGATCAAATAAAACTATGAATCTATGTATGCAAGGAGGTCACAAATAAAAAATGAGCTCAAGGATTGCGTTTTCTAAGGATCATTCACATCGTCGATGCTTCAAATGATTTCATGTCGTCTATGGTGAATATATTAGACATCCAACTAGAAAAAACACTTTTTTTCTGCTCGTAAATGTATGTTTAAAACCCTTCTTTGATTTGAGGCAGAAGGGTTCAAAGGGTTGTTTGTTGTGAGGTAGAGGTGTTGTGGCCACCAATAATCCCACGTTGTTCGGTTAGGAACTACTCATGTGTAAATATCCATAGTCTTTAACTGTGTATGTTTTGAAATCCCTCTTTCCCTGCTTTATAAATTGTTGGTTTGATGCCAATTATGCAAGTGCAATGTCATAATGGCAATGAGTAATTTTCCTATTCACTTCCGCTTGTTTGGATTTTTTGCAAGGAGGAATTGGATCATTATCATACATGCAAACTGTTTAGGTATATTTGTAAGGCATGTGTTGCTTCCTAGCTGGTCACAGAGGTCTAAACCTAAGGGTATAATATATGAAAATTATCTGTTTACATCTCTAAACCTCTATCACTATAGATCCCTATCAGTATGAGATAAAAAGGGGGATGGAAGAACAATAGTGCTTTGGCTAATATTGGAACAAAAATGAGAAAGTAGCTATGTGAATTGGATACTTGCAAACAAAGGAACAAAAAAAAGAGAAATTTCCAATATTACTACGCTTCCATATGATACTTAATGCATAAATTGTATTACCCATTACAGAATTATTTCATCGTCCCCTGATGAATTAACCTCATGCCTGAGTCAAAGTAGATAACTTTTATAACAAAACGTAATCGACATATTTTTCTTTTATCTCAAACATTGTAGCAGAGTCCATTATATAGAGAGTGTAACTTTTTTCGATTAACTTTAATTCCTATCATATTAGATAGTAGTATTTTCCATCCACCTTATAAGTCATGAATATAATTTCTCGTATCAGAGATAAATTACAGCAATGCTTATGCCAAATATGCACCCAAAAACCAAGCCCCATTTTTACGCATATTCAGGCATGGAACTTGGTCATGGAGAAGAATTATGAGTGCATTTGGATCAGAGTGCAGTGGAAGCACCAATACTAGGTCCGTGCAAAAAAACCTCATGTCTCAGCCTTGCAGTTCAATAGTTGTTAAAAATTCAAAAAAGCCACATGGCTTTAGCGTACAACAACAACTATATCGGTCAAGTAAGAATATAACTGAATTACATGTCAATTTGTAAGGGGAAACTAAAACTTTAATAAAACCAGCCAGATCTATGCAGGAGGAAGAAAGGAGTTCGAGAAATGGTCCTGAAGAATTTGTACATATTTTCCCTCGCCACCTCCAGTGTATCTCACAACCCGATGTCGAATAAGCCTCCAAGCCTACCCTTTTCATCCCTCAACACAAATTGTAGGCACACCTTCCTCTAAAGTTCTATCATAATTAGTGACCAAGTGAATATTTAGGATAATTGTCCATTAAAAAAAAATCTAATTTTTCATATTTTTTGAGGTAGTTGGGTGGGGGGGGGGGCACAGTCAGAGCTCCGTTATTTTTCAAAACATGGAGAATTTCTATAGTAGAAAAATCATTAAAAAATACTATACTTGCTAAAAACTTCTAAAAAACCGAAGGGTCTAGCATTAAATTTCCAGATGCTAATAGTCATATCTATTCTACTAAAGCGTTTTCAAAACTGAGCTAAATGGGAGGCCTAATAAGCACAAATGGTGGGGGGAAAAGTACCCTATCACTAGTAATGTTTTAATGTTTCATCTAATTATAGGAAATTGAGGATGCACAAACAATCATTGATATTAGTTATTTTACCCACTCTAATGGTTGGTCCATTTAGCAATAAGGAGGATTATAGTACTTCCAGATAGACTTTTTAGACTCAAGAATGCTATGATTCAATGTTCTCACTGACAACAAAAACTTCCAATTATGCAGTGTAAACTACGCTCAAAAAACTCATACAAGTTGAACCCATTTTGTCTATTTTGTTCATAAATTCCCAATGTGTCCACTTCAAGGATCCCCCTTTTGGCATGCCCAACTGATGTGATGCTATGTTACCTATATACAAAAAAATGAATTTCTATAATTTTATGTTGTGGAACTAGGGGCTAAGTTCACCTGTCTACAATCAGGACTCTTATCTTATCATTGGCATGGTCTCGGGGAGAAGAAGAAGTAGACCCCCCTCGTTGCACTCTAGATACAGTAGGTATTGAACCTAGGGTAACATGCTTCTACTATCTAGGGGTCACTGACAGGAGACTCTACATATGTAGGACTTGGTGCCTTCTTGAAAACAATGGGGACTATCACTATACCTAAAGTGTAGGCGTTCATTGTGAAGATCGTGAAGACCATGTTCGTCATGCGTAACTTTCTCATAATGAATATTGCACTCAAGAAATACCTATTAAAGAGGTGAGAAAAAATGTTGGAAACATAGGTCCAAGTCCTCACTTGCCAGTATTGGCAATTTTGGCATCGCATATACATAAGGAACAACTCAAAAGTTTATAAAACATTTTGCAATTTGCCAACCACAGTGAAACCAAAAGCTTCATTGTACAAGTTGCCCAATGAACACCCCATGTGCAACGTGTGAAACACACAAAGTTTTTTCTATGAAGACATTGATGAACTCATTCAGAGAATCCCAGGTGGGAATACACCTAGGTCTTAATCCCTCATATGACACCTACACCATCACCCTATTTTACGAGAGACTGTGATAATAGAGAATTGTTGTCAATACTCCCTTCATATTTTCCATGCTAGCCACCATGTCAAAAGAGTCAGAGACGACGATGTTGAGGATAGCGTGTTTTACGTTTGACACATATCTTCTACGTATGCCAAATCCTCTACTATAATTACGTCTCATATAACACTAACATTGTTACTGAGATTACATACTTTATCCCTCCCACTTTAACAAGACTGCTTTGACATGGGGTTTTCTACTTTGAACTCTTACAACATCACACAATTTCTCATTTCTAATTTGTCAAGTGATTTAATTTTCTTCTATTATAAAATAAATCCACATTATAACTTTTTGAATTATAGATCAAGAAAATTTACAACACTTGATCACAAGGTTAAAAAAAATATTTGCAAGCTTTCGTATCACATTTTATGGTTCCATTCATTTGTTCCTCTGCTTCACGTTCTCCTTCATCAAATTCCACTAAAAAAATTATTTCTTTTAATTTCAACCCTTCACACCTCCTCTACTCTTTAATACTCTACCTGATCCCTTTCGGTGTTCACATTGCACTACTTGTATGCAATCGCTAGTAATTAAACCAGATATTCAAGTGTCTCTTTCAACCTCCTATTATTTGACATTTGAAGTGGTAATTCCCACATTTAGATTAATGTATTCGACATTGTTAATAACCGTTGATTAGTTAGACTCTGACACTTAGTGAAGAGAATATAGAAGGTTCGCATGCGGGAGAACAAAATGCATTCAAAGGCACAAAAGTTTTGGAAAGGATCAACACGTAAAGAACAAAAACAAATTCAAGGACTTAGTCGTTTTTATGATTTATGATCTATTTTTGGAGATAGAGTGTGAAGCACTCAAACCGATTAGAGACTTGTGTGTCACACATTGGCTATTTTTGGAGGATCAGATACAAAGTGCTTTGTATGGACATAGGCACATTAAATAGATCTATTATTGTCAATTAACTAAAAGTAGTCTATTGTTAGCACACTTACATGTGTGGCTATTTTTGTAACGATGCGTGGCTAATAATAGCATGCGACCTATTTTGGGATTAGATAAGTGGTGAAGGGAAAGTACCCACCCCTTATAAATATGTAGTGAACTATGTAGTAGATATAACGTAGATATATAGAGAGAGAGAGAACACAGGTGTGAGAATTGAGATATAGTGAGATTATGCTACTAAATCTGTTACACGCATGAGCGTATACTACTGTTATTGTAAGGAAGATTTTGTGTATTTACTATAATTAATATAAGGGAGATTATGGAAATGAATTTATCATGGTTATAATTCAGTATTGCATGCTTGATTTCATTATGACTATCCTTTACTACTGTTATTTTCTAGATCTAGATCTGATTATACACTGTAGAAAGATATAATAACTATAGATCCGAGTGATTAAAGTATTCTTTATCATGCTAACATCCTACAATAGCAACCCTAAAGAGGGGCCTGGTACCTTTGCGCACTTTGAGTGAGCACTCAGTCTAGGCTGAGTGATGTGTTAGTGCACCTGGGTTTTAATTGTTGAATTCTAGGCTACATCATTAGTTCCGTTGCCAGGACCTCTTTTTTAGTTGTTTTCAGGATGGTTCATGATGAAGACATAACGGTTGACCTTAGCAAGTGTTGAGGAGTGGATACAAGATCTGGAAGAAGAATACACATGGCGGTTCAACACTAAATCTAAGTTTAACACATGCGTGTGGGTGGAACAGAATCTGTATGACAATTTATATGAGATCTTCTTCACTATCTTTCCAATAGAATTGTATGAGTGGCTAGTTGCTTATGTATCTAAGTAGAATTGGAGGTGTCACACACTTGTCTGGATGCAGAAAGAATTTCAGGCCCTTTATGATGATCATCTGATTTGGACTCGAGCACTATGGATATGTGGTTTCATGGTGTTTTGAACAATTATATCTTGGAGTACTCAATTTCCACTTATTCGTGTCCAGAGATAGTTGAATTCCAGTTTTTATGATATCCCAGGGGAACTTACTTGCAAGGCATTCCACTGGCGATCAAGACCCTGATGATAACTTTGAATTTGGAGAGTAAACTGATGGCTAACTAAACACCACCACGCACAAGGGAAGGAGAATGGTTGGTAAATGATGGCAGACCTAGCGGCAAAAAGAAAGAGAGAGGAAAGGTGGCTTAAGTATAATGAGGCATGCGAGAGGGAGGTAGAGAAGCAACGTGACATTGCAAAAAGTATGGCGTTGAGGAGAGAGATGGATCATTAAGGATTTAAATCTCACATAGAAGACGTGGAGCCAAAGCATCAAGAACTCCCCCATCTATGAAAGCATGACAGGGATCCCTCCTTAGCCTGACGTAGAAGTGCACCAACAGAGAAAATACCTGGGCCGAGGCGCGCATCTGAATCCACCTGGAAACCTTGCCCTTGCACGTTTGGTTTTCTAGCATCTAGTACAACAAGCAGTCAACAAGCTAATTCAAGCAGTGGGAGAGTAGGAGTGAGTCTTATAAGAGGCATAACTGATGACAACACAAATAGCTTCATTGTTATATGGGAGTACCTTTTCAGGTGTATCATCAGCACAGAATACAAGTGCGCCAATTTTTGGACTAACTTCTGGGAGTGGTAACGCTTCACAGACTGTCAGGGTACAGTTCAATTTTACTATTGGGACATAGGGAAGTACATCTTCTGGTATGACCTCAACTACATGTTTAGGATCAGGAGGCATAGGTATCTCTAGTTCAGGTGGATCTGGTGGTTCTGGAGGTAGAGGAAACACAGGAGGTTCTGGATCTGGTGGGCAAGGTCCACACCAACCCCAGAATATTTACATGGAGATGTATGTTCATCTTCTAGAGTATAGGGGCATAGAAGATGTTTTTGAACATGTGCACATGTGTGAGATAATTTGGCGCACGAAAGGTATCATGGCTTCTGAGTGCATAGGAAAGTCAACTTGACCACTATGTTATCACGCACACATCTGGTACATAAAATTTGATCCTGATAGACTTGCGTAGACTATACAACTTTAAAATATTCATTCCTTAAATAGTTTCACATCCCTAAGTTTGAGCAGAAGAGTATAAGTGCACTCAAGGATATTAAACAAGGCACTACTGAAAGTGTTAGAGAGTATGATGCACAGTTTAAAACACTGTTATCTAAGCTTTCTTATGACATACACGTAAGCCAACATGCACAATGGTTCGTTGGGGGCTTGATTACACCTTTTAGGAGGGCATTATCACATAAGACATACACTGATCTATGCAAAGCACTTGAAGAAACCTTACGAGCTGAGGAAGTTGGAAGCATAGATACTGAGGTGAGCTCCTTTTTGAGAAGCACAGATCGTAGTTATGGCAAAACAGTTGGAGAAACTATCAGCAAATTCAGCACATGAGATGTGCACAAGGATTTGGTGTACGGATTATGAAGTAGAAGGTCACAAAAAGGATAGTTGTCCTCGTATATCAGTGTGTTCATTGTTGTTGGATTGTGAGATATGCCATTTAAACCATGATGCTAGTTGCTGCCATTATTACAATGCGCGATAAGGAAGAATGTTTCAAGTTATTGTAAAATCTACAAGTCCACGACTCATGACATAGAAGACTTCTGGCTGATTGGTCAGATCCATGATGCTATAGATATTGGTGTATGACCAGACAGGAGTTTCAGATAACTCTAAGGGAAAGAATGAGCATCAGGACCAAAATCACAATCATGCGTGCTATGATCGGAATGAAGGGTGTTTTGAAGGCAGTCATGGAAGAGGTTGAGGATACCATGGTGGATTCGGAGGACGAGGCCATGGTGGTGGAAGAAGTGAGTTCCCTCGTGGAACATGTTTTACATGTGGATCTCCTGACCACTACAAACGTGAATGTCCTCAGAATATTACATGTTCTTTTTGTGGAAAGAATCATAGTTATGAGGAGTGCCCAGACTTGTATGAGCATCTTAGTAAGCAACATAAACAAGAAAATAAAGGCGCAAGGATGGTTAGGATACAACATGCTGTTTAAAATCAATGGATGCCTAAGTTGGACAGCAGAGATCCGAAGTAGTTGCAAGTAAAGATTACGACCGTGCGTTGAGGTGGCACGCGCTAGAGAAGCATTACATCAGAATCCTACCATCACTAAGGAGGAGGTTCTACATGCAAGGTACCTAGATCCTGCCCATCAGAAGGAGGTTTATCAGGAAACCATGGAAGTTCTCAGGAATCTTCAGGGTGAAATACAATACTTAAAAGATAGCAATCATAGAAGATGGAGAAAAATAAAGCATCAGAGATTCAGTCCAAACTGATATAGATGACTTGCAAGGAAGTGTGCAAAATGTTGTGCCAAGAGAATATCATTCCGTTATTAGGGATTGGTTAAAGGGAAACAATCCACACGCAAGGTATTGAGACTAGATGGCAGATCCTGCATGTGAATCTTCCCCCTCATAGCCTAGATTATGACAAGGAAATAACTCTGAATGTTGTTGTGGATGGGTGGTTATTGAGTAATATACATGATTGATACAGGTGCATGGAAGTCAATGTTCTTACCTTATATGCATGGGTACAAATGGGAAGACCCCCATTACAGTCCATCTTCTAATGTATTGTTCATGGCTAATCAGACTAAGGCCACTCCCATCGGAGTTTTGAAAGATGCATCCATTACCATACAAGGAGCCAAGTTCACTGGAGACTTTGATAGTTTTAGCGCTGGTAGAGTCAGATAGCTTCCTAGCTCTATTGGGGCATCCTTGGTGCTATGAAAATAATGTTGATCTTACGGTTCAACAAGGGTTATATTAGTTTTGAAAACAAGGAGGAAAAATTATTATCCCTTTAACGGATGGAAAATTGTGCACCCTATGTTGAGCCCTTGAGTGAAGAAGATCTGAATAGGATTTATGTACGCGCAACATCTGAGACCCAGAGATACTTGATCCAACTAAAGAAGGGATAATTCTAGTGGGAGGATACATAGTCTATTAGTGATAATACAAGCATTGCTTGTGATAATTGGGCTCATGGCACTTATGAGATTGGTAGGGCGCGAAGTAAAGAGCATATTTCCTAGAGGTAGAAAACCCTCATTATGTCAGAAGACATAGGTAACAACTTGGTACCTTGTTACACTAGAGAAGGAGATCCTATGGTATTCATGCATGCCATGGAGGAACAGTGGATAGACCCATTGATGAAAGAAGAAATATGCTAGCATATACACTATGTGGGACAACAACACACTGGTGGGTGGCCCACAAGGATAATCTTGTAGGATGGAATGAAATTAGGATTTCTCTTGCTATTAGGTTCTTTAGAGAAATGCACGCTACTCAAATATGTACACTTATCATGGTAATCAACTTGTTCAACACCACGTTCAGAAGTGTGAGAGACTCTGGACAGAAGGGTATGAAGCTTTACCACCTTCGCTATGGGTGCACAAGTTTTATTCCACTTTACAAGGTTGTGTACGTGCTTGGTATGTATATGCAGAACTCCATAGAGAGACTAGAAATTGGTAGGATTTAATCTCATAGAATGGCCCAGATGTTTGAACTTCTTCTCTACAAATCCTCCAGTGGAAGAATAATTGAAATGTCATAAAGTGCTTAACTATGGGAGATAGTGCCAAGGCTGGAAGAACTCAGTTCAGGAGTTATTAAATGAAGGAAATTCAAGAACACATCTTGTTGAAGAAAAAAAGGCCGATGCCATACTACTTTAGTGCGCTTTCCTTGAGAAAGAAAGAGGAAAATAGTCTACTTAGTGGATGACGAAGAAGTAGAAAATCTGGATGTAAACCATTCAACAGGTAGGTGTGAGGTGTTGGACAGTGCAGATAAGACCACTTGCACGTGCCTATCATGAACCTATGAAGACAAAGCGGAGTGAATATTGGAACAGATACTGAGCCTAAGGAAGCCATAATTGGAGATTATTGGTCTGAATCTGAAGTGGAAAAAATCATAGAGTTACTAAGGGATTACCAGGACTTATTCCCTAGGGGGTACCATGAACTTAAAGGCGTGCATAAATCATTAGGGGAGATGAAGATAAAGCTTAAAGAGGGTGCGCACCCAGTTAGAAAGAGACCTTATAGGATGAATCCCAACCTGTGCATGAAAAGGTTAAAGAAGAGATTAACAAAATGTTGAAGTCTGGGATTATCAAGCCCCTTGATGAATCAGAATGGGTTAGTCCAATGGTGATCAGTATCAAGAAGGATGGACAGGATTAGGATTTGTGTGGACTATAGGGAGCTAAATGGTTGCATGTGTCACTGATCCCTTTCCTACGCCATTCACTGAGGAAATACTAGAAGGCATTGCAGGGTGTGAAATCTATTCATTTACAGATGGGTTCTCTAGGTATCATCAGGTTTGAATTACCCAAGAGGATCAGGAAAATACAACGTTTACTACTGAATGGGGTAGTTTCACCTATACTGTAATGCCTTTTGGTCTGAAAAATGTGCCTATTGTATTTTCACGCATAGTTGTCTCAATCATTCAAGGACTTTATTCATAACTTCTTACAGGTTTATTTAGATGATTGGATGGTGTATGGATTAGTTAAAGATCATTGTAACAATTTACGCTTAATGTTTGAAAGATGTAGATAGTTGTGTATCTCTTTGAACATCAAGAAGTACATATTTTCGACACCATGTTCGGGATACTGCTAGGACACATAATCTATAAGGAAGGTTTTTTGGTTGATCCAACCAAGGTTGTAGTCATTATAGGCCTAATAGAGCTTACCAGTTAGAGTGAAGTGCACAAATTTTTGGGTCATACAGGATATTATAGAAAGTTTTATCAAAGGATATGCCAAAATTTGCCACGCAATTGGAATAATTACTGAAGGGGAAAGGTACATTCTACTGGGCAGAACCACAAGCAACACACATTTGAGACATTAAAGGAGAAAACTTATTACCGCTGCCTATTCTATGTTTTCCTTCTGTGGGACAAACCATTTCATGTACATGTTGACACCTCTAGCACGACCATTGGCATGGTGTTGTCTCAACCTGGAGAAGGTATTGTAGATCATCCTATCTATTTTTGCTAGTAGAAATCTGAACTCCTACAGAAAAAAATTACACAACTACAGAGCATGAATCTTTGTTGCAATGATCTATGTGCTACATAAATTTTGCTAGTACCTACTAGCTACACCATTCATATTTTATACAGATTGCATGGCATTGAATTATTTGGTGAACAAGCCTGTTCTACAAGGGCGCACCTATGCAGATGGATACTCTTATTTCAAGAAATTTGATTTCACAGTTGTGTTAAAACCAGGGAAAAGTAATTATAGACCATATCATTTATCAAGAATACAATCAAGAGAAGAAGCACAGGAAATTGAAGATATCATGCTAGATGCACAGTTATACATATTACAATGAGCGTCATCAGAACTAGAGGACATTGTTGTCTTTTTACGAACAAGGGATGTCACCAGAAGGAATGAAGTCATTGGAGAAGAAACAACTTGTCTATATGTGCGAAACCCCCTATCATGTTAATTAGCGGTGACCTGTACAAGTTAGGTTCGGGATGAAGTATTGCATCGTTGTGTACTAGAACATGAGCTCACACATACTATAAAAGAAGCTCATGGTGGTATTACAGGTGGCCACTATGCTAGTGATGCCACTGAACGCAAGATTCTAACTCATTGGATTATGGTTGGGATACCCTATATAAAGGTTGTAAGGAATTTTGTAAGGCATGTGATCATTGTCAACGTCTTGGAAAACTAGCTCAACGAGATGAAATGCCTCTAAGACCCATTACTAGTGTAGAACCATTTGAGAAATGGGATATAGATTTTGTTGGGTCCTATTTCACTAGTTCCATGCAGAACTAGATCACACTACATCATAACTTGCACAAACTATCTGACAAGGTGGGCAGAAGAATTAGTACTTATAAAGGACTATGTACAGTGGCTACAACAACTAGGTTTCTATGGGAAAATATTATTACAAGGTATGGATGTCCTTTAAGTTTGACGAGTGATAGGGGCACACATTTTCTTAATGAGACAATCAGAATTTTATTAGATGAATTCATGATTACACACCATAAGACTACACCCTATCATCCTCAGAAAAATGGGACTGCTGAGGCTTTCAACAAAATTTTGAGCAAGAAATTGACAAAACATTTGTGATGTTGGATGAAAGGATTGGGATGATAAAGTATCTATAGTTTTTTGGGCATATTAGACAACATATAAAAGGTTGAACAAAGCCATACCATTTCAGTTAGTGTTTGGCACAAAAGCCATTCTTCCTATGTAATTTATGTTACCTTCTTTGCATATTGCGCATGTTGGAGCTCTTGCTGACAATAAATCACTAGAAGAACGGATTGAAAAGTTAATCAAGTTGCATGAGTGATGATCCATAACACATTAGAGTCAGAAACAAGAGAAGGCTAGGAAAAAATCATGGCATGACAAACACATCAAGGATAAAAATCTTGAGATAGGAAAAATGGTGCTACTTTTTTATTCTAAGTTTTTGCGCCATCCAGGAAAACTCAAGGTACATTGGTTAAGACCGTATGTTATCACTCACATACTCGAATCAAGCACTTGTCAGTTATAGGCACTTGATAGAATACGGTTTCCCGGTTACTTCAACGGGAGTAGGCTAAAGCCCTGCTATAAATAAGTCTTCTTGGTGTTTGTAATAAGGTAGTGTTGCCATTTAGATTAGGTTTTCAATTTTTCATTTCCTTAATGTGTTTCCTTCTTTGTCGTTATGCTTTGTCCATTTAGTTGGTGTGTTTGTGTAATAAGCATGTTTACACACCAGAAGATAATTACTATTTTAAGAATTTCTATGCACAGAGGACTGCACATACCCTTAGTGTGGGGTAGGTTGTTTATATCCAGGTATAGGATTGTTGAAAATAATTCCACATAAAAGGAACAAACTGGTACGAGTGCTATTCAAGGTTGGATAATTGAAAAAAAATCTAAACAAAGATTGCTTCAAGACATGGGGACCATAGAAAGAGATGAATGAAGAAACAAGTATAATGTGAGGTAAGAAGAGGCTGGGAAGACTACTGGTGGAAGGTGCAATGATGAGGTACTTAGGTGCATGGATGCGCGTTAAAGAGAAGTCTGTAACCAAAAGGTAGGAGGGCGTGCTAGAAGGTTATAGCTTGGGTGCATGAAGATGTACTGCGCAGAAACAATGAAAATGGTCAATTAATGAGAGGATTATTTCTAGGTGGAGGAGCAATAAATGAACTAACATTTTTGAAATTCTATATAAGGATGGGATTTGAGTTCATTTTTACCATTGAAATTGAGATAATTTGAAAATGGTTAAGTGCGAATGAGCTGAGAAATCGTATTGAGGTGCGAAGAGTGTGAAACCAGACATGGAGAGAAGGGTTGTGCATAGGAGAAGCTTGTGTTCCCATAGGAGAAGGGTTTGAGCAAATTAAACATGTTAAAAATGAGCTAGGGCATGTGATTTCCACTAGGACATGGATATTTAAGCTAGGGTTTTGACTTGCTCGACTACAAAGGGAGGAAAATATATATTTTTCTATGGAACCAAAGAAAGCACCCGTAGTATGAGATAAAGGGAAGAAGAAGGTTGAAGCGGAAGAAGAGATTGCTCCCTAGAGTAATTTCTCAGAAATGTAGTATCTAGAGGGTGTGATTGTTGGGACAAGAGTGGGATTCCCGTATCCATCAATGTAAAGTCAATGATTACAACCATTAGAGCATCAGACAATAAGAAGAAGCTTGATGTGTTGCTGAGAACGAAAATGGACAAGTGCACAGTAAAGGATATGTCAATATACGATGACACTGGGTGAGAATTTGTTAAAGTAAAACAGAGTCTACCAGCTGTATGAGATGCCATACTTTATAAAGTATGAACCATTGTATCGGAGGCTGATGAGAAAATTCTATTAGGAATTCTTCTACTTTACTGGACAGCAGGGTAAGAATCACAGCTGACCTTGATTTCAATGGTGATAGGACTAAGGGCCTCAAGTTCGGATTTAGATAGTGATTTAACTGATAAAGCCACAATCCTAGAGACAAGGAAGGAGCTGGGGTATACCAAGGGTCCATGCGGTATGAACATTGAGAAATTGAAGAAGTACCCACGAGTAGTGCAGGCAGCTGCACATATTGTGACAAATATAAATGACTAAGGAAGGTGGTCACAGGTAAACACAATGTGGTTACATGTCACCAAGAAGATATCTCAAGGAGTAGTCTACAACATTGCATATCACATAGCAAAGACAATTATTGAAGAATCGTGGATAGTTGACAGGAATAAGTTTTGGCATTGTATTATTATCCTTAGTATTTATGGAGATTGGGGTACCTGATGGGACAAAGGAGAAGATTTAGGAGTACCCCATGGAACACAAGTCACCTACGAGAGATATTTGGCAAGGTACTTGTGTGATGGATCAATGAGTGGACCATTCAATATGAAGGCATGGAGATGTGCTATGATAGACTCCATGCAGTATTCGAAGAAGAGTGGCGCATACCTAAGGATTTACCTTCAATGGTGAGTAAGGTAGTTCAGTTTGCCATATACCAACATTTTTGCATCGCACGATTTGTGATGAAGGACGGGGCTTGGAGTCCATGGTCCAAACTATTGTACACCTTCACAACAAGGTATTTTCTAGGCATCAGTTCATCGGTTCTCAGATGTGCACTACTTAACCTTCAATGTAGACAAGTTAGATTGTGACTACCACACTTTGAGGAATAAGTATTCATATCAAGGGCTCAATGCATACATCGAAAGACTTATTTCAGATATTATAAGCATGAAACTTGTAAGCTTGGAAGTTAGGGACACCATAGCATGCTTGTGTACCTACAAATCAAACCCAATCTAGAGAATACTAAGTATGTGGAGAATGAGTTTGTGCTTCGATGGCCACCAAAGGGTAAGCATACAATGGAAAATGTTCCAACACCCAAGCCCACAAAAACAATTCAAGTCGATGATGAAGAGGAGGAGCATGAAGATAGTGGTGGTTTGGAGCACAGATGCAGAAGACAACCTCTAAATAAGGATGAAGCTAAGCACACAACTACACCACCTCAGCCAAAAGGGGAATATGATGAGGACTTGGATGCAGTCCAAGGAGAGCACTGATTCAAGAGAGTGTTCAGGAGAACAAGGACCAAGGTGCTACCCTGTAAACAATGCAAAAATCACCTCGACTCTCTCCACAGAAGGAGACAACTGAGAAAATGAGAAGGAAATTGAAGCTGAATGAGGTAGTGGAATAGTCAGAGGAAAGCGTGCCCAATTCTCCTACACCTCCAGAGAATGTGGAAGAACAAAAAGATGAAGAAATGAAGGATGGGGAAGAGGAAGAAAAAGGAACAACTGAGACATCAACCGAGACTACTCAGGACGTAACATTACAAGTTCCAAATCATAAAGCCCAAGTTCCTAAGCATCATAGATCACGAAGAATAAGTGGGGAGTATATTCCAACTAGCCATGGGATACACCAAGGACATAGATGTAAAATTGTCCACGCCTGTTTCCAGAGAACAATGACACAAAAGGAGTTGTATGGTTGGGAGTTAATGGATGAAGATATGGCAACAATGCGCACAAGGAAGTAATTGTCATGGTTGATGCACATGCACATGGATGAACCATAATTTGATGTGTGTGAGGAGTCATGCGTGTCAAGGAGGTTGAAAAATACACCTCAGATTAGGCACATAACAGTAAAGCCTACTATTATATCAGATGAACATGTAAGCAATGCTTTGGTGAAGGTAATCGACAGAAAGCTGACACGATGGAATATAGATAAAGCTACCATAATTAGGGCACTAAGGGAAGAGATCAAGACTAAGGATGAGGAGATAGTGCATTCCTAAAGTAGGAAAGAGACTTGGCACAGAAGAAGAATGATGTGTTTATCAGCATCGCAGAGGAGATTGGTGACAATGTCATGAAGGCTAGGCCACACTTATATCCAAAGGTAACCAAGACGTTTCCTTTAGTGATACATTATGTAAGTACATTAGTGGACTTACTACTTGAAGATGAACCTCTGTGCATGCCAGCACCAAAGGATCTAACACAGGAAGCAGAAAGAGAAAAGGCTTCAGTGATGTGGAATATTGCATCATATGAAGGATTTATTCAGATCTTATAAGGAGGAACTGAAGAAGGTGGATCAAGTGTTGAATATTTGTACTAGCGCCAGAGGCTATTATAAGGACCAGGACCATTTTAGAAGACAATGAGGTCCTGAAGGCCATGAAGGATGAGACATTGGGCCACATGGAATATGATTAGCACTTGTTAAGCAGAAGCGCGAGGCCCTTAAAAAAACTCAGGAACCTTATAGGGAAAGGTTATATGAGCTTGGGAAACTCATCACTCAAAAGATGGACTTGTTAGAAGGGAGGATGACTGGCATGTCCAGCATTGTGTTTTTCTTACAGAATGAGAAAGTGAGAAATTGCGTAAGGGATGAGCTAGAATCAATTATAGTGGATATTCCAGAGAAGGCAGAGGCCATACTCAATGACTGGAAAACCTTAAAGGTGGAGATAAAAGAGGAATATATAGAATTTATTATTCCAATTGTAGAAGAAGATACAGAAAGTATGAAGGAATTCTTCCATTCATCTGAATTCTTTCTATTCTTCTATTCATATTCTTTCATTCATTTTTAGGAGAAAACCATTGTCTGGGTGGCAAAAATGAAACTAGTGTGGGGTAATGTTGATCAATCATACTCTAGCACTGTAGTAAAGAGAACGCAGAAGTTTCTCGCGGGAGAACAGAGCACATTCAAAGGCACAAAAGTATCGAAAAGGATCATGCGCGAAGAACAAAAACTAGGTTCGGGACTTAGCCGTTTTCATGACAAAGATCTATTTTTGGAGATAGCGTACGTGAAGCACTCAAACCGATTAGAGACATGCACGTAACGCATTGACTATTTTTGGAGGATCAACTATGAAGTGCTTTGCATGGACACATTCTGAAGAATAGATCTACTACTGTCAGATAACTAAAAGTAGTCTATTGTTAACACTCTTGCATGTAAGCCTCTTATTGTAACGAGCGTGTGGCTAATAATAGCATGCAACCTATTTTGGGATTAGATAAGTAATGAAGGGAAAGTCCCCACCCTTATAAGTATGTATTAAACTATGTAAAAAGAGATAACGTGGAGATAGAGAGAGTATAGCACATAGGTGTGAGAACTGAGATATGGTGAGATTATGCTGCTAAACCTCTGTACATGAGCATGAGCATATAATACTATCATTATAATGAAGCTTATGTGTATTTACTGCAATTAACATAATAGATATTATGGACTGAATCAAGGTTTTATCATGGTTTATAGTTCAGTATTTCATGCTTTATTTCATTATGGTTATCCTTTAATGTTGTTATTTTCTAGATCTAGATCTAAATATGCATTATAGAAAGAAATAATAACTATAGATTTAAATTCTTAAAGTCTTCATCATGCTAACATCCTACGCAAGAACAACCCTAAAGAGGGGTATGGTACCTTTGTGCATGCTTTGGGTGAGAACTCAACCTAGGTTGAGTAATGTGCCAGTGCACGCCTGGGTTTGTATTGATGAATTCTAGGTTGCATCAACAACTTATATGATTAAACAGATATTCAAATCTCTTTCCGTTGCCTATTATTTGAAATTCACATTGGGTATTTCCATATTTAGGTCAATACATTCCAAATTCCTCCCACACCTCTTCTTTTTTTCCTCATCCTTTCCTCTATCCTACCATGCCTGCTCTTTTGTTTTTGATGTTTTTCATGTTTTCCCTCTTTTCGATCTTCACTCTTCTTGCTCACTTAATTTCAAGTAATAATGTGTCTCAAAAACAATGGCTCTTGGGATTCAAAGCTGGCACTAAAATTGATCCTAACTCCTCTTTGTCAAACTAAAATTCTCATACTCCTCTCTGCAAATAGACTGGAATCAGTTGCACTAGTACTCCTACTTCTGAATATGTGACCGCCCTGGAATTATCCCTCTTGAATTTACAGGGCACCATTTCCCCTCTATTTGGGAACCTATCCTCTCTTGAATTACTCAATCTCTCTAAAAATACTTATTTTCGTCACATTCCACCTCAAATGGGTCAAATTTTCCATCTATAAATACCCAATCTTCACGGAAATCAATTATAAGGAACCATTTTTCTCGCTCTCTCCTGTTGTCACAATTTATTAGAGTTACAGCTCTCCCATAACAGACTACATGAAAGCATTCCACCTAAGCTCAGTCTCCTCTCAAGTCTGAAGTACCTTTACTTAGAAAGAATTTATCTCACATGTGTTATTCCTTCATCTTTAGGAAATGATTCAACCTTAGTTGAATTGGATTTGAGAGAAAACAATCTTGAGGGTCCCATTCCTCAAGAATTGGGCATTCTGGCTCAACTACAAATGCTTCATCTTGATACAAATAAGTTGTCAGTCACCATTCCCTTGTCTTTTAAAAAAATATCTCAAAATTGAATGAATTGGGTTTATATTAAACCCATCTTAGAGGACATACCCCATGGGAAATTGGTACCCAAGCTCACCAGATTGCAAATCCTTAATTTATGGGGAAATCAGCTAATTGGGAACATACTGAATTCCATTGGAAATTGTTCTAATCTCACAATACTTAATCTACGAAAAAAACCAGTTGAGTGGTATGGTGTCGACCAAGTTGGGTAAGTTGAGCCTGCTTAAAATGCTTAAGCTACAAAAAAATCAACTTGTTAGTGGTAACAAGGGTACATTGACATTTCTCACTTCTCTCACTAATTGCTCCCTCTTGGAAGAGCTACAATTGGGAAATAATAATTTATCTGGTGTTTTTCCTCTATCCATAGGCCAACTGTTTGCCAAACTCAGTAAATTTTCTTTACCATTCAATAGTATAAGCGGAAGCACACCTCAACAAATTTCCAATCTCACAAATTTAACCTACTTAGGTTTAGGCCATAATATTTTCAGTGGCAATATTCCATTTGGAATTATAAGATTACATAAGTTGGAAATATTGTTTTTGTGTTGGAACATACTAGAAGGAAGAATTCCAAATGAGATAGGTCAAATGCAAATTTTGGGACTCTTATCTCTTGATCAAAACAATTTATCCAAAAACATCCCTGATTATCTTTGTAGGATTCGCCAACTAAGACGTCTTTCTCTTAATTACAACTGTTTTTCAAGAGGTATACCTCCTAGTCTATAGGGATATCACTATTTGGAGCTCCTTGACTTTTCTAACAATAATTTAAGGGGAAGGATACCTCGATAAGTCATTTCTAGTTTAAAAAATCTTCATTTATCTCTCGATCTTTCATGGAACTCTCTGGAAGGATCCATAAACATTTCTGGAAATAAGCTTCAGGGGATGATTCCAAGTGTTGTAGGAGATTACATAGGTTTAGAGCATCCAAATCAGTCCTACAATGATTTCCAAGGTTCAATACCAGATGAACTTTCCATGTTAAAAAAATCTCCTAGAAATGGATCTTTCTACCAATTTTTTATCTGGTTCAATATCGACCACATCTCTTAGATGACTTAAAGTGCTTCGGTATATCAATCTTTCTTCCAACAAGTTGTCAGGTCAAATTCTAGAAGAAGGGTTGTTTCCAAATACCACTGTCATTACATTATTAATGGGAAATCCTAGCCTATGTGGTCCACAAAATTACTCATTACTTGCATACGCAACATGTTAGGATCGAAACATAGATGAGCAATAAAACGGAATTAAAACAGAAATAATATAAGCATGCAATCACAAGATAAACCAAAGATTTAACGGGGTTTACCCAATGTGGGCTACATCCACCAGAAACAATTCAACCTTCTCTTTTATTTAGTCCAGGGGAATACAATACAATTCTCTCTTTTTCATATTATAAAGAGTAAATTTGTGCACACACACACACACACACATAACTTGTGCACCTCTTTGTAAAAGTTTGCTTCAACCACAAGCAACCTAAATATAGCATGCTTATAAATAATAAATGCATATAAATAAGATAAACATAAAAATAATAACTCCCATCTATTAATAAGAAAATGCTATTTTTATCCATGGCCATGCTTTCCTCCCAAAATCAAGGAGAAAGCAAACTGCCACTTCATCTTGCAGTTAGACTCCACATCTTCAACAATCTCCCACTTGGAGACTAACTGCTGCAACCCACTATTACAGCTCATCCTCGGACTCTTCTCTAACTCGTTTATCTTCTTCAATATCAATCTTGAAGACATATCGAAGCCGAATAACCTTCCATCTTCTCTTTTGTCACCGCCTTTGTCAACATATCAGCAGGATTCTAACTTTTATGGACCTTCTCCAACATCAATTTCCCATCCTCCAAAACTGATCTAATGAAGTGATACCTGAGTTGTATATGTTTGGTTCTCGAATGGAATGCTGAATTCTTAGAAAGATGAATTACACTATGGATATCACTGAATAACCTGTAATCCTTCTTATTCTTTCCCAACTCTTCCATGAACCGATGCATCCATATCATCTCCTTTCTTGCTTCTATAGTAACAACATGCTCTGCCTCTGTAGTAGACAAGGCAACAATATTCTGCAATCTAGAAATCAAACTAACTTTCATGCCACCAACAGTGAATACATAACATGTGGTTCTCCTCCTACCATCCAAATCTCCATCCATGTCTGCATCAACATATCCGTGTAAAGAACCCCATGATCCTCCATAGCACAACTGTTTGCTACTGGTCCCTCTCAAGTATCTGAGAATCCAATGGTCTTATTTCCAGTGCTCCTTTCCTGGATTACTCATGTATATACTGAAAAATACCATTGCATGGTAAATGTATGGTCTTGTGCATACTATAGCATACACCAAAATTCCAACTGTTGAAGTGTATGGTACTCTAGACATATATTAAATTTCTTCATATGTTTTAGGACATTGTTCTTTACTCAACTTTAAGTGCCCTGCAAATGGTGTACTTACTAGTTTTACATCCTGCATCCTAAACCTCTCCAACACCTTGTTCACATACTCTTCTTGAGACAAAGTCAGTATTTTACTCTTTCTGTCTCTATTGATTCTCATGCTAAGAATTTTCTTTTTTGCACCAAAATCCTTCATGGCAAATGTATTGGCTAATTATCTCTTTAGCTCATTTATATCTTGCAAGTTTGACCATGCCACAAGCATGTCATCCACATAAAACAACAAGATAATATAGGTGCCATCATCCAGTCTCTTAAAATAAACACAGTGATCAGAATGACATCTAGAGTAACCTTGTTATATCATGAACATGTCAAATCTCAAATACCACTGCCTTGGAGCTTCCTTAAGGCCATACAAGCTCTTCAATCTGCACACCAAATTCTCCTTCCCCCTGAATTCATATCCCTGTGGCTTCTCCATATATATTTATTCCTCCAAATCACCATGAAGAAAAGTAGTCTTTACATCAAATTGTTCAAGATGCAAATCTTCCACAGCTACCAAACTTAAAACAATTCTAATGGAATTCATTTTAACAAAAGGAGAGAAAATTTCATCAAATTCTATTCCTTTTCCCTGTGCAAATCCTTCACAACAATTCTTGCCTTTTACCTCATTTTATCACCTTCCTCTTCTTTTAACCTGTAAACCCACTTGTTTTGCGATGCTCTTTTTCCTGTAGACAACTGAACCAAATCCCAAGTTTGTTTGTGATCCAAGGAGTCCATATCCTCATCCATACCTTGCTTCCACTTTTTCCGTGTTTCTACCTGCATTGCTTCTTCAAAAAAATTTGGTTCTCCACCATCTGTCAATAAACAATAGTAAAGATCATATGAAGATAATTGTGCAGGAGATTTACTTACCCTAGTAGAACGTCTTACAAGATTTTCTGGATTTTGAGGCTCTTGTTGTTCTTGTTGATTTTGATCTACAGAATCAACACCGACTAGGCAGAGATTGATGCCAACTTGCTGATTTTCTAACCCTTTGAGAACTTCTCTATCTTTTATCTCATCAAGTGCTACATACTTATACTTTTCCTACTTCTTATCTTGTAGTTGTTCCCTGTACATAACCCTTTCATTGAAAATAATATCCCTGCTCCTAATGATTTTCTTCTCATCCAAATTCCACAACCGGAATCCAAAATCATCAGTGCAATATCCAATGAAAGTACATTTCTTTGACTTAGCTTCTAGCTTGGTCCTATTCTCTTTATCAATGTGCACAAATGCTTCACAACCAAAAAATTTCAGAAAAGAATAGTTTACCTTCTTACCGGTCCAAGCCTCCTTGGGTACTATACCTTCAAAAGCACTTTAAGGTCCTCTATTTATCAAGTAAAGAGCAGTATCTAAAGCATCCTCCCAAAACTGTAAGGGAAATCTAGCATGCAATCTCATGTTCCTTACACGCTCCATGTTATTCATGTTCATTCTTTCTGACACACCATTTTGTTGTGGTGTTCTAGGAACTGTCTTCACCCTACAGATTCCATTCTGTGAACAATAGTTATTAAATTCATTATTGCAGTACTCTCCACCATTATTTGATCTGAGAAACTTCAAATTCAAACCTATTTCATTATAAACCAAATATTTCGACTTCTTGAAGGTATTAAATACATCAGATTTATTCTTTATATAGTAAACCCAAACCTTCTTAGTAGCATCATCAATAAAAGTAACATAATACCATGAACCACCAAGAGAAGATACCTGAGATGGCCCCCACACATCCGTATGAACAAGCTCTAACTTGTTCTCCTTCTTGGTTAATCCAACCTTGAGAAATATTACATGCTTTTTTTTCCCATACACACAATGCTCACAAAAGTCCAAGTCTATGTTTTTCAAATCTGACAACTTTCCCTGTGAATGTAAAATCTTCATCCCCTTCTCACTTGTATGGCCAATTTTGTGATGCCATAGAGTTGTGTCTATACCTATAGTAGCTAAAATATAAGATGGATCAGTACTAACAGTGGATAAATACAAACTACCTACTTTCTGACCTCTTTCTACCACAAGAGAACCCTTAGTAACTTTCCAAGAATATGTTGTAAATATAACCATACAATCATCATCTCCTAATTGCCCTATAGAAATTAGATTCCTCCTCAAGCTAGGAACATGCCTAACATTCTTCAACACCCAAGTGTTACCATTCTACAATTTAACATGAACACTACCTTTTCCAACAATGTTACATGGCTCATCATCACCAAGATATACTTGCCCAAAATTCCCTTGAACATAATCTTGAAAATACTATCTATGAGGAGTTGCATGAAATGAAGCACCAAAATCTAAAACCCAAGATTCTAATTTACTATCTAAATAAATAATAAGAGTATCTTGTAAACACATCACCTACTACATTTGCCTCTTTTCTCCCTTCTTGTTGATCTTTCCTTGATTTTAAAGACCAAAAATATTTCTTTGCATGTCCCGCTTTTCCACAATTCCAGCATACCATCCTGCTTCTAGATTTAGATCTACCCTTCTTATACCTTCCATGTTGTCCAGGACCTTTTGATTTTTCCTTTTGTCTTCCCCTTTTCTCTCAACTCAAAGCATTACTAGATAACTCACCTGTTCTTTTTCTTCTCATCTCTTCACTAAGAATCACACCAATAACATCATCAAACTTTAAAGTTTTTGAACCAGAAATATAATTACTCCCAACCATAACCAAAGTATTCCAACTTTTAGACAATGAGCATAAAATCAAAAGAGCCCTAACTTCATCATCAAAATTTACTCCTACAGAGCTTAATTGATTAGTAACTGTGTTGAATTCATTTAAATTATCATTTACTGAATCACCATCTGACATCTTCATATTAAATAAAATTTTCATGAGATATACCTTATTAGATGCTGAGGATTTTTCATACAATTTACCCAATATTTCCATTAGATCTACCATTGTATTTTCTGTAGAAATATTGAAAGCTACCGTAGCTGTCAGGCACAACCGTATTGTTCCTAGTGCCTTCCGATCAAGAATGCCCCATTCTTCATCTTTCATAGCTGACGGCTTCAAAGCTTTCCCTTTCAATGGTAGATACAGATCCTTATGATATAGGTATTCCTCCACTTGCATCTTCCATAGCTGAAAGTTCTGGCCGTTAAACTTCTCAACCCTGAACTTGTTATCTTCTATCATTGCTCCAACTCAAACAAGAAACCCTCATGTGAGATTTTTCTACCAAAACAAAATCCTTCTCTGATACCAGTTGTTAGGATCGAAACATAGATGAGCAATAAAACAGAATTAAAATAGAAATAATATAAGCATGCAATTACAAGATAAACCCAACATTTAACGTGGTTCACCCAATGTGGGCTACATCCACTAGAAACAAGTCATCCTTCTCCTTTATTCAGTCCAGAGGAATACAATACAATTCTCTCTTTTTCATATTCTAAAGAGTAAATCCATGTACATATATATAACTTGTGCACCTCTTTGTAAAAAAATTCTTCAACCACAAGCAACCTAAATATAAATGCTTATAAATAAGACATGCATATAAATAAGATAAACATAAAAATAAAAACTCCCATCTATTAATAAGACAATGCTATTTTTATTCATGGCCATGTTTTCCTCCCAAAATCAAGGAAAAAGAAAACTACCACTTCATCTTATAGTTAGACTCCACATCTTCAACACAACAAAGAGGCAAGGAAACCATCCCTTACTCACAAAAATAGGGTTATCAGTTGTTGGAATCATTACATTTATAATATGTTCTTTAATCTTGGGCGTGGTGTGGAGGCAAAAATTATCAAGACAACAATTCCCTTCCTCAAATTTTATTTTTGAAAGGCACCTAAGGTATCCTAAATTTTCATACCAGGATCTCATGACAGCAACAGATGTATTTGACGGGGAAAACTTGCTTGGAATGGGTAGTTTTGGATCAGTCTACAAAGGAAATTTGAATGATGGTAAGGATGTAGTTGTCATCAAAGTTCTCAATTTGTAGAATAGATTGTAGAGTGTTGGTGAGGATTCAACACCGCAATCTCATCAGAATCATAAGTGCATTTTCATACACTGGCTTTATAGGTCTAGTTCTTCAATTCACATCTAATGGGAGATTAGAAAAGTAGTTGTACCCTGATAGAGATGACTAGGACTTGTGTTAGTTGGAATTGAGTCAACGTTTGAATATTGTTATAGATGTAGGCCACGACATGGAATATCTGCATCATGATTGCTCTCTGCAAGTCGTGCATTGTGATTTAAAACCTTGCAATGTACTTCTAGGTTCCAACATGACAGTCATTGTCATTGATTCTATAAGAGGCCAAGTGATGACATTTTTGTAGGAGGCATGAACCTCCGCAACTGGGTGAGGGTGGATTTTCCAAAGAGAATAGGTGATATGGCTGAGAGATCTGAATGACGACATGGAAGAGAATATATGCCTTGTTTCTTTCTTTAATATTGGATTGGTTTGCAATATTGAATCACCGAGAGAATGACCCTCCATGACAGAGGTAGTAAGGACTCTTGAGAGCCTGAGGGAATATTTCATGGGTACTAGAAATACCGCTCTCAATCCCACTTGGAAATTGACATCCGAAAGCCAAATCTCTACATTTTAGATGTTCATGGATTCTATACATATCTCTATATTTTTATATGTTGGTTACTTTGTCTTCAATCATTAGCTCATCTTTTCTCATGCAAAATCCTAGTTGTTGCTATAAATTACAATTCCTTCAACTTGTAATCTCTTCTCCCATTCACATGCATACATCCTATTGGCTTTAATACATTGTCTATATAAATGCTGAAATGATGAAAAATGTGCAATATATTGTTCATTGGTGCGCAGATCATAGTATGTGAAAATTCAAGATTGTAATTTTGTCTTTCAAAAACATAAATACATTTTTAGATGAAATAGCAAGGATACTTAAAAAGCATGAATAATAATTTAAATATCATCCATGTTCAAAGTTATTTGAAACATTTGAAACAACTTTATAAGAAGGAACTCCTTGCAAAAAAAAAATCGATGTAGATGTAGTTAGGGAGTTTCATAAATAGCAAGCTTAGACCATGCAACCTATCATAATTGATGCACATGAACAATACAAGATTTATAATAGAAACAAAATAACCATATTATTTATTTATAAGAGGAACAACACACTCATATATAGACAAATTGTCTCTACCAACTAGTTAGCATTTTGTCTCATGAGCTTTCTCTGGAACAACAAGTGGATCTTGATCAATGCATAGCCATGGTTCCTTGTAAGCTCTATCAATCACAAATGATTGCTTGCAATATAATGCTAACTATTGAGGATATTTTTAAGGTAGTTTCTCAAATGGCTTATGTTAATTAACTAGGATACTTTTGAGCTTTCTCTACAATGGCAAGTGGCTCTCGATCAATGCATAGTTGTGGTTCTTTGTAAGCTCTCTCAATCACAACGTATTACTTGTGATAGAATGCTAACTACTAAGGATATTTTTGGTGGCCAATTACTCTGCTCAATGTATCTTATAAAATCATTTCCAAAGCTTTGGATTTGCGTTATATCTACAACATGTTACCTGAATTTGTTAGTCCAGAGAAAACAAGGTTTATCAAAAGCATACACGTCTTAAATAATATTATTGTGGTATGGGAAGGTAGGGAATGGGCTTGGCGGTCACACAAAAAATATATGTTTATTAAAATTTATTTTGAGAAAGCTTCTAGTAGGATTGAATGACACTTCATTTTTTCCATATTGTTCAAAGTGCTTGGTTTTGATCCTACCTTTATCAACATTGTGGCCATGATTTTTTATAACGCCTCTGCATATCTCTTCATCAATGAAATTCGCTCCAATCCTTTTGGCCTTTATCAACCTATTCATCAAGATTTCCCTCTAACACTTGCTTTGTATGTGTTAGTGGCCGAAGGATTTTTCTATCATATCATCAAAGCCACTCAATGTGGCTTAGTGAAAGGAGTTACACTACAAGGATTACCTCCCACTTAGCTCAATAATCACCATTTTTTTGGATGATTTATTTCTATCCTTACTTGAAGACAAGGCTAATGTTCCACATGATTTCTCTTGCTTGGACATTTATTTCCTTGCCTCGGGTTTGATAATTTGATGGAAAATGACTTAGTGCTACTGTAGTCAATAAATCACGCACTTTGGGTAATATTTAGTCTCGGTCTCATACAACTATTTAGAGGATGTTTGAGTGAAGAAAGTAATAATTAACCCCCATTTCTTGGCCATGTTTTGCAACCTTCATTGTATACATTCCCAATCATTTTTCATCATATTCCGTCATTTTAGCCTTGAATGGGGCACCTAGACCAGTACTGGAGTGCCCTAGGCGCCCTGGTCCTTTTTCCACTTTCCAACCACTTTTTGGGAACTTTCTAGCCATTGCAACATTCGATTTTTATTTTGGTCGGCCTCTTCAGGGTTAATTACGAAATCATATCAAGAGAACCTTATAAATACAAAGTTATGAGACCATAATGAGGTACCAAACACATATCACTACTATCATCCACCTAGAGTTGCATCCATCTATTGTATTGGAGATCATTTGTTCCACATAGCTCCATCACTTGGGACAAGGCTGGCTATTCTACATCACACAAGCATATGAGGGGAGTATTCATTTTATTCCATTCACCATTTATTACATTTTTCTACACATAGTTAGCTCACTACATCAAAAAGTGCGATTGGCACAAGATCAACCTATGGCATGATCACACACACACACACACACACACACACACACACACACACACACATTCGGGTCTGGAATGTAGTGAAACACTCAATTAGTAAGTCCACCCTTATGGCATCTGAGGTCAGTTTGACCCTTGTATATGCATTTTTATTTTGTAGGGATTGATGCTTGTTAGGGTTTTATAGATCTTCATTTCATCTTGGAGCACACAAAACATCTAGAATCATACAACTAATTTGATGCGAAAAACATCGAGGGTTTTATAATATTTTCCAAACTAATGAAGATTAGTTCCAGAGCTTTTACACAGACCAAGGTGCCCAGTTTGCACACTAGAATGCCCCAGGCGCCCCAGTCCTTCTGCAGGCACTCCAATCCAAAGAATCAACCTAGATCCACCCTTTTCAGGTTCTCTACATAGTCGTTCCTACTTCCTTTTTCTCCAATCACCTCTGCGACACATTCCTATGAGCATCTCCTATTCAATTGATTTCATTCCTTTTCTCTCTTGCACATTAGGGTTAACATTTTCATTTCCATAGCTATTTGGGTCATTTCCATACTACTTTATTGCATTTATTGATTTTTATTTACAGTTGTTCATAGCTTAGATTAACTAGTGCATTATACCACACTTTAGTTAATCATTTTGGTGAACCCGACATCTTATCATGGCTGAGGATATGTCTTCTCTATCTCTAATTATTTTGTAGTTTGATAGTTTTTTCATTCCTTTGTTGACACTCCAATTGATCTTTCAAGGTATAGGCCTTGCCCTTCGTTTATTCATTTTCCATCTTCTGGCATAGATACTAAAGCTCTTGATGATGTTATTATTGCTTATATGTGTACCATCGGTCCTAATACTTTAGCACGGGTCCTAGATGAGCTCACACCGAAAGAAGCTTCTCAAGCTGATCACATACCTACATCTTCTACCTTTACCGAAATTCAAGATGCTTCTCATATACCCATTAGTCCTCCCAAAATACATATAAGTGATTCTCTTGATGAAATATTTTCTCCTACATCTCCATATTATGCTATTGGGCCACAACCTATTGAATCTCAACATAACTTTGAAGCTACTATTTACATGGTTGATGGTGTTCCTTCCACTTCCTCACCACCTTCTGATGCTATGAATGCTATGGTCCTTTATACGAGGTCCACTCTAGAGCACTGCATTGCTTCACCTACTCCTCCATTGCACGTACCTCGTTCGATATTACTACCACCCTTCACATGCATGGTTTTTATAAATGATTCTTATTAGGAGCACGCATCGCTTGATACTTCCTGCCCAGCCACCATTCGTTCACACAATGGTCTTACTCGGCTTGGTTTTACCTTTGAGGATCTCCATTCCCCCTTATGTGATCCACATTTATATCATGGATCTGTTATTCTCACTACTACATATGGAATTTTTGTTTTCCATCATGTTGTTCACCTTGTGCGTTATCATACTACTTCTCCACTTACTCTCAGCCAATCTTGGCTAGATTATATCAGAGGCACACTTGACCCTGGTCATTCTGATATAGATTTTCTTATGCCATTTGGTACTATGCACATTTGTAATAGCTCCTTTATTTTTTATTCCCCTAATTTCACTATCTGGTATGCTCATGGATGTCCATTACCTCCCTTTATTGATGAACAATGTTCCCTGGAAATGTATAACTTGTGTGTTCACAGCTATTTGATGGACCAACTGGAAATATTACTTATCAGGTATCCCGTGTTGTTCCATATGATTTCGATAATGACCATGATGATCTTATTGATGACTTTACATGACCTTCTTGCACACACTTGGGTAGGGGTATCACACTCACACACCCCACCTCCCTCCCCATCATATCATCATATGGAAATTTCTCATATTTGCATTATTAGAAATTCACATCCTACATAACACTATATCATATTCATAGCATGTATACATACATTATCTTGACATCGTTCTACATGCATCCCATACGCATACATTTTCACCATCACATACATCGAAGGGAGGACCTTCATCCTTCACATTTATTTCTTAGTTTATTCATACATACACCCTTGGGTGGCATAACATATAAATCATTCCCCCCCACACATTATAACATCTTCATATCTATCGTATTTACATTCTTATACACTCATACACATACTCATTCATCCCTTATAATATTCATTCCCTGATGACACACTCGTGTGCTTCAGTTCACACTTGACTATTGAGGGCTTACTACACATGAACCCCACACACATCACTATAGGAATTACATCACACATTCATGTATTTATACATCATTATACTAGTCGTCATTCTATATACTTCCATTTACCATTCTACACTACTCATCATACATATACATTTCATCTTATATATCATGAATTACACATTATATACATCACATGGTCATCTTTCATACACTACATCATCTTCCACGTGCTGCACTCATCACCCTATGACGCACTTTAGTTCCTCAGTCCATACTCAACTTCCTAGGGTTTACAAATCAAATGGACCTTAGGTTCATCACATGTTTACCATTCTACCTCTCATCATACAAAATTTCTAAGCTTAATGACATACGCTATAGGATAAATCGTCATTTACTCTTTTCATCTAGTAGTCGTATACACTTTAGGCAACATCACCACTCCCATTCTATCATCTTATAATGGTATACACCTTAGGTTACATCACCACTTCCTCTTTTCATCTTATAGTGATATACGCTTAGGATAAATCATCATTTTTTCATTCATCTTTTCATGATATATGCTTCGGCTATAGGGTCCATCACTATGTCACATATCATCACTATCACTACATATACACATTCATCACAACACGTTAGACACAGCAAACACTTCGACCATTTCTTGATGACACACTCTCGTTTAGGGTTCATTCTTGATTACTGAGGGGAAAAATAAAATGAACCTCATTACATACACTTTCATATACCTAGGGGCACGCGGCTCCTATCATTCCATATTGCATTCCATTTCACCCATCCACAACATGTTGTATATTATGGTTTTTTATACTCTTGAGATTGCATTTGCTTGTTCCTGGTCACTTTCTTACACATTTTAGTTTGATTACTTGTATGTCATTTATCTATATCATCCACACATGAACATTTACATCTTTTTGTAGTTGTGATCGTAGATACAAGTCTCTTACATATAGTACATGGATGCTCAGCTATTAACCTTCCTACAATGGTTGTTGGAGGCATCTGAATTCATCTCTTACAGGTGTTATTGTTTCATTCTATACTTACCACTCTCCATTACTTGGTTATACATACTTTTTACATACTAGTTATCTTTCTAACATGCTAATGAGTGTTCCATGTGCAACATTTGTTATGCAAGGATAATTGTTTCCATACTTGTTTGTTACATTGTATGTTATTGCTTGTTCTTGTATATGGGCCTTGCCCTATGTTTGGTGTACACACTTGTTTTTTGTTTGCGGCCATGTTGGTCTTGCGTGTCTTGTAACATCATGAGTGATGTCCCATGTTTTTAGCCCACTTAGTATGGCTTACTTGTCTTATTGCATGTTTACATTACCTTTCTTGGTAGCTTTTACATTGTTTGCATAACATACACTTGTCTTTTACATGCATGCTTGTCATATTAACACTTTTCTTTGTTAGCCTTCTTTTTATGCATACCTTGGTATTTACCAAGTGCATCTCCTTCCCCCTGCAGAGTAGAGTTACAACGTTCATGAAGTTGGTCCTCTTTTGGGGCCATATTCTCCTATCAGTGACATCGCATGCGTCCCTAAAGAGGAGGGGGCATCATTATGGGTTTACAGTTTGCACAACACGTTTACATCAGTTCAGTATAGTGCACTTTCCACCCTTGTCATTATGGGTTTACATACAACAAGTGGGTTCAGACCAGTCTATGAGCCCCATCCACAACATATTTTATAAGACATGATGTCCTTAACACTTGGAGGATACAACGGAATTGCTCCCAATACTTATTCTACCACCAGCGTCGGATCACCCAAAAAACTAGGATAGTACAGAGATATTTTCAAACATAGTTTATGGAAGCAGTTAAAGGTTGGAGGACACAGAGCATTTCCTCCCTACATTTCTTCAACCTATGACTTCAAATTACCAAAAAAACCCCAAGAGTACAGGATATCCTTCTACACCCTTTCTCTCGACATGGATCAAGTGCACATGTTCCATTTAAACTTTTCATTTATGTATTTTACATTCACATGATTTTACATACATGCATATTTTACATACATACATATATTTGACTACTTGATCGTTTTCTCCTTGCAAGTTTGGTTGTATGAGAAATAATTAGTCAAATTATTTAATGATTTGTTCGAGAAACAATCTTCTAATTGCATAAAGAACCTTTGCACTGATAATGGGGGGGAGTACTTCAGCAATGAGTTTTCTAATTTTTTGGAAACTCAAGGCATTATTCACCAACATTCTATTCCTCATACTCCACAACAGAATGACTTTACAAAACGAAAGAATAAAACTTTGAAGGAAATGGATAATTTTATGATGCATTCTAGAGATTTACCTCCTATCTATTGGGAAGAAGAAGTTAATTGTGCTAACTACATTCAGAATTGCACATCACACAGAGCACTTGAGCATTTGACTCCAGAGGAAGCTTAGTCCAACACTAAGCCATATGTCTCATTTTTTCAAGTCTTTAGGAGCCATGTTTGGGCCTTTGTGCGAAAAAAAGAAAAGGAAAATTTTGGATAAGAAGATCAAACCCTTGATCTTTGTAGGGTATTATGAGGACATGAGAGCTTATCAACTTCTAAATTCTGATACTCATGACGTTCTTTTTTGAACACATGTTCAATTTGATGAGCACTTCACTCACAATTTTTCATCTTGTTCCATGCCTCCTTCTTCTTATTCATCTCATATTGAGGATACTTTCTTTGAGGAGGTTGATGAGGAGGTTATAGATGTCGTTGACGATCCTATTCCCACTGATGTTGTCACTATGCCTAAGTGGGATCGTACTACAGTTTCTGAGGTAGCACCTTTTATACAATATCTTCCACCCGCTAGGCATCATCACACACATTCCATAGGTTATGGAATTTTTTGTGAGATATTTTATGAGGATCCATAGTATTTTTAAAAGGCTCATGGGATACAGGGGTGGGATGATGCGATGACAGCTGAGTATTCTTTTTTGTTGAAGAATCATACTTGGGATTTGGTATCTCTTCTTAAAGAAAGAAATATGGTTAGGTGTGTAACATCCTCATTTTAAAACACCAGAACAAGGGAATTTTTTTTTTTGTATAACGTTCTCAGTATGAATTATAAAATTCAAACACGCGTTCAAGTTTTAATAATTGTTCTCTACCCAAACAACACAGTTTGGATCATACAATTTCTTTTTAAAACGAATGTTCCCTGTTCACATATTTACAGTATGGAACACACATTCAATGCCATTCAATCTCATAACAGATTCTATATGCTGCTGTAAATGACTCGATGAACTGCCGATCTTCCATTTTCATGGCTCGGGTTTCAACGATCCTTCATTTCATGACTCGGCAACAACTGATCCTTCATGTACATGACTCGGCAACAACCGATCCTTCATGTTTGTTTATGCATAGTATATTTTATATACTTGTTCTCATAACCTTCCCCGGTTATCAAAGTGATCCATTTAAGAAGCCTATCTGAATATCTGTTACTGATATTCATCTGACATCCTGCATCTTAAATTAAGTGATAAGGACAACGCAACCAGCAATTGCGATACTTTGGCCAAAGATTTTCACATGCTTTGCATGATCATATTCCTGAATGTGATACACATCTACGGAATACGTCCTTCACTTCACTTCACCTGTTATCTAGAATGGTCTTTCCTGATTCCTACCAGTCCTCATCGTTTAAGTTCCGTTTTAAACTTTCGATTCTAGCCAGTAATATGAGCGGGTATAGGAAGGCACTCCTGGTAACTAAAGATACGTAGACATACGATGTCGTTACCCCACGACTCCGTGTGTCTGATTATCTTTAGTATTCCGGAGTCACTCCGTATACCAAATCATACCCTATCTCCACCCCAACTAAGATCTACACTTTCAGCCTATGTATTCCCAATGTTTTAATTCGGGAGGGCATTGCTATATGTCAGCTGCAACATTGTGTCGTCATGAAGACCCCGTCTTCATGAAGACACCTTGCTGTAGCTGGCGTATGCCAATGTCCTGCAGAATTCCTCCCATCGAGAATTCACATCCTGCCCAAGTGACTTAGCTACGAGTTAATAGTTAAAGCAATTTTCAGCATCCACGCTGATCCCTTGATTCTCGTTTTCATTGCAGTTGTATATAACTAAAAGGGACTAAACTGTCCATTAGTTCGTTATGTATCGTCTCCTTCGTATCGAAGGGCTACATTTCCTTACTTGGTTTATTTCTTAATCATTAGATTAAGCAATCCGTACCGACGGACATAATAAGTTTAACCTATTAAACTTAACCAAGATGTTTCCAACTGCAACTTATTTCAGAATATTAACTTATTAGATGTCATTCAAACGAGGTCTAAACTTCAAGAATGAACTCATTTGTTTTCCCTTAACGTTATATAGTTAAGGATCATTAGTTATGGATATATGTATCCTATAACCTTTATTCTGAATTTTATCAAACGGGATCATTAATGAGGTTCGAAAACGAAGTTCGAATACTCCCAATTTAAATTGTTATTCCTTAGCTCCTAAGCTAATCCTGAATACCCTCTGATTATAAAATCATATTCTTCTTAATCCTTTTTAATGTCAATTCAAAATTCATCTTTATCCAAGTATGAATTAATTGCATTGTTCAACTTAAAGGTTGTATTTAAGTAAGAATAGATATCAGTTTCAATTCAGCATCCATCCAAGGACTATGAAACAATTCCTAATCAAGAATTAACATCTTATTCCCAATTTATATAACAATATCAAACTGATATAATTATTGAAAATATCACACTTGTAACTGTATTCAATATTTCAAGTCATAATTTGTACATTTTCCAATCCAACTGATTGGGTATAGTTTATACAAAGCATCCATACAACTCATGGACAGAAGAATATATTTTCTTCGTTCACAATCCCTCAAAGAGGAATAAAAGCAACAGTTACAATTTAATTTACATTTAATCAAGAGGCATCAGAAAATAGCCAAGTCTTCATTCTAATCAAATTCCATCTGCAAAATGAATTGCACGGATCAGTTCAATGAACTGAGCACATTAAGCACTTATCCTTAAAATAAGATGCTTCAACTAACTGTTTCAATAAAAGAACCCTGCTTTTATGAAACAACAACAAAACATCAATCTCGAAAAGCACAAAAGAGAGATCAGCATAACCACTAAACTATCAAAATATCATCACAACCAGCCAAGGAACTGCTGTCCCGTTTCCACATAATCATTGCAAGTATCAATTTACAAAATTTGTAAAGTTAGGAATTCAAGTAGCTTGCTGCCTATACAGCATACAGTTATCTTTTCCACGCCTTTCATTAACAACAAATGCAAAGGATGAAACTAACTGAATATAAATCCATTACTTCCCTTTCCGTTCATGAAGGACGTTAATTTTAAAGCATTCAAGTACAACAAGAAAGCGAACAGCAATGCATATAGTAGCTCCCATTCTAAGCACTATAAAATTCATCATTCACGAATTCCAGAATTCCAACTAAATGAAAGAGAAAGATCATTTTTCTAAAACATTCGTTCATATCTCTATTTCCTTCCACATGACTGTCCTAACAGTGGAATCCAAACGAAATTCAATTCGATATAACAGTTCAGAGTGAAACTTACAAAATCCACTCGTAATTCACTTTCTGGCAGTAAGAATAATTTCATTTATTTCCAGTTCATATGAATGCCAAACAGGTTAGTAAGACATTATATTTATCGTTGAGCAAGCCATATCAATATGTATACTAGGTATTTACTATACTAGAAGGTTCCATACTTCTTTCACTGTATAGTTAACCAAACAACCAGTTATACATCATGCAGTCAATAAACCACATAAATTCATAATCCTATGAACTTATCCCGTTCAAATAACATATTATTCATTGCTATTACCTACAGCAATTCCAAGATTAAGACACAATCACCAAAACAATTCGATCTTAAAGGACCGATCAACATTAATAAACACAGCCAATCATCATACTTTCCTAGCAAGAAACATTATATTTCTCTATGAGTTCAGAAGGAAAAACTATTCCTTTTTCCAACTCTCACGAACATTCATATAAAATTTTAATGTCCATTCCTTTAAAATATAAGATACCATTTCTTCATAATCTGAAATAGCAAAGGGAGAGAGAAGTCTTATCCCTTTTAGGCAAGAAAAGAAATGAACAGCCAAAACATGTTGTCTTTTCTTTCCCCAAGGCCATTCGTATGCTTATAAAGAAAACAATGTTGTATTCATAATAATCAACACAGCAGAGAGAGAGAAAGAAATTATTTCCTTTTCAAAAGAAGTTTTAGTATAGAACGACCTTAAACTTCTCATACATCCTGTACCACCATATCACAAAAGACCATATGACAAGAGCATTATCATAGTGGTGAAAACAACCATACAGTCTACCAGTTCAGGATATAAAACTCTAAACAGTGAATACCCATTCCATGAAGCTTCAAAAGAAATGATATTCCTTTTAAATCCGAACAGCATATAGCAAACAAAAAGATCTCATTTCCTTCAATGAAACTTCAGTATAGAAACAACGCCAAGCCGCTCACACAGCCTTCACCATTTTATCTCAAAAGTTCATGTGACAAAAGACAATCACACAACAATAAAACAATTCACACTGCCTGTACTGTTCCTATTAAACATCTTACGGAAAAGAATCCGTTTCAACTTCCATTCAACATCAACCACCAGCACGACAGGAGGGTAATTCATTTGAGAATTACAAAGACAGACAACTCAATAATCAAGAAAGTGTTCATATTATTTCCAAAGTGACTGAAAAAGTCAACGGAACCCAAATCATAACAAAATAACTCGACTGTATTTCCATTTCTATTTTTTTCATGCAAGGGCAATTCCTAATACAACAGTAAGAAACGATTGCACAGAAGAAGAACAACGCACAAATCCTGTTTCAATGCATACAACATGTACAGAGAAAGAAAATATCTATTTCATTCCACAATACGGTCAGCAACCATGACAGTAATTCATATTCCAACTCGACTCAAGCAGCAACACATCAAGGCCGAGCAACCAGAAGCAATTAAGCTTATCATTTCCCAAAGAAGAAGCAAGAACCAACAAAATCCATTTCCAAAACAACTCAATAACAATCATGCAATCCCAACCCAAGAGCAGGGTTGTTTTAATGAAACATTTAATCAAAGCAAGGATTTTAAAGAGAGGGGCTTAACATGCATGTATTCTCTCTTCCAAAATTCGAAGAAAACATTGTTTTCCGCGTTTTTCTTCCACAACGGCAACACAATATTCCCAGCACTTTCTTCCTTCTTCTGGCTGATCAACGGCCTCAAAACTTCCAAGAAAATGCCAAATGCAAGAGCTGGTTCGACCGAACCAGGTCAGAGAAACCAAATGCAGAGCAACGTTACAAAAGCTCGAACCAACAAAAATGAAATTCAATTTGTCCTCATGCTGTTTCCAAGGCAAGCTGGCCGCGAGGACCCAAAAACAATTAATGCATTAAAGGCTTGCCTTTCTCCTTATTTTCCACGCCACCTCCACTTGGGTTGGCAAGTCTCCAATTTTCAAATTTTTTCCATGCAAATGAATTTAGCCATACTTCCAAATGGATACCTCTATTTCCTACCTGCCCCGCCAAAACTGGCGCCGTCCCCGAAGGGTCAGTTCATAAATGCCAATGAATGCCTCCTACCCATCCTTATCCTTTTCTTCCCAAGGGTCTGCGTACCCCTTTAGCTTAGGATTAGTTTTAGGTTACATAGTTCATTCGACCTAGGTCTTAGTTAGACCTTAGGTTTTAGAATTTAGGTTTATTTTCCTTTCTTTTTTTTTTTGTAATTTAAAAATCCACTTAGGATAGTAGTGTAGGATGTATGTTAGGCCTTAGGGTTAGTTTAGGTTTAATTCACACTAACCACTAACACTAACAACTTCCATCCAGCCCCTTACTAACACCCATGTTAACGCAGAGCAGGACGTTCCGTCCTTCAGATTTCATGCCAAGACCACCCGTGTCCAGGCATTTCTCGCCCCACGAGGTCCTGAATTCGACAGTACAGGGTTCAAGAATCGAACCTCTGTCGTTGGCATTTTCGTGCTAGCTATTCACACTTGTAATCAGGCGCTGCACGCTTATAATAATCCTAGTCCAGTTCAAGTGTGAATTAACATAGAAAACACAAGAGGACCTCAATATACTTGAATCAATGGAATTGATTCAGGGTATGCTGTCAATCAGCACAAGAGCAAGTAATTATACGACAATCTGTCGTCACATCAGCAAACACACAAGTACAGTGTTCGCTGTCCCATGCAATAAATCACAGTATGCAAGAATCCAAATTAGCAACACATTCTCTTAAGATCAAAACATATCTTAACATGTTTGCTTTCATTCCAAAAGCTATAACAGTATGTAAAACATTCACCAAGTTAACATACAAAATCAGAGTGTTACATTCTTCCCTCCTTAAAGAATCATCGTCCCGATGATCAGATTTACAAATCAAGGAGTTCATAGGACAAAATTCAGTTATTGTCCTTTCATTCATAAGTTCGTACCAAAAACAGATTCTCTCTTAAAAACAACGTTTTAAGACAACTGTACAATAGACTAATAATTGTCTAAATTTGGTAAAATTTTCAGTTCTCTGAATTTCATATTCAGTTAAACAGATGTGGAAAAGTAGATCTCATTTCTTCGAGATTCTCCCAAGTTGCACTTTCTTCGCTGAACTGGTCCCACTGGACCTTACATTGGTTCACTTCGTGATTTCTCAAGTACAACTGGCGAGTTCCCAACACTCGAATGGGCTTAACCATGATTATTCCTGGGTCTTGGACCTGCAAGGAATTCCAATTTAGCACATGTGATAAATCTATCACGTATTTCTTAAGCAAAGAAATATGAAAAACATCATGCATTTGAGACAAAGCAGGAGGTAATGCTAGATGATAAGCTATAGGGTTGATTATTTCAATAATTTCAAAAGGTCCCACGTAACGTGGCGACAACTTGGCAGCTTTGCCAAAGGTTATGGAGCTCTTTTTTGGCTTCACCCGAAGAAAGACCTTCTCTCCAAGTTTATAATGCCTGTCAACCCGCTTCAAGTCTGCATAACTCTTCTACCTATTGGCAGCCTCCTTTAGATGTTCCCGAATCATTTTGATTTGCTGTTCCATTTCCATAAGGATTTCTAGCCCAATTACCTCTCTGTCCTCAACGCTGTCCCAGCTGACAGGGGTTCTGCATTTTCTTCCATACAATGCTTCAAAGGGTGCCATTTTTAAAGAGGCATGATAGGTGTTATTGTAAGCAAATTCTACCAGCGGAAGGTATTCCTCCCATTTATACTGCTGGTCCATGCAATACATCCTCAGCATGTCCTCTAAAACTTGATTAACTCTTTCAGTTTGTCCATCCGTTTCTGGATGATATGCAGAACTGAAGTTTAATTTAGTTCCCAAGGTTGCATTAAGCGTTTGCCAAAACCTTGATGTCATCCTCGGATCTCTGTCCGATATGATTAATTCCGGTATTCCATGCAACCTGAAGATTTCATGCACAAATCTTCTTGCTAAAACTGGTGCATCGTCCTTCAAATTACCAGCAATGAAGTGTGCCACTTTGGTCAATTTGTCGACTACAACCAGGATAATGTCATGTTTATTTCTTGACATAGGCAATCCTTGAACGAAATCCATCGTTATCACTTGTCACTTATACTGCGGAATGCTGTGGGGATACAATAATCCAGAAGGGTGCATATGTTCCGCTTTAACACGCTGACATTCCAAGCAGTGTGTTACAAACTCTACCACATCCTTTTTCATTCCCTTCCAAAAATATTGCTGCTTAAGATCAGCAAGCATTTTTGTGATGCCAGGGTGCCCAGAAAAAGGTGAATTATGGAATTCAGTGAGCAATTTCCCTCTTAAGTCATTTGCCACAGGTACATATACCCTATTTTCGAACCTCAGAACTCCTTCGTTATCAAAACAAAATCCCTTATACCTGCTGTCCTGCGGGTCTGCAGCAAGTGCTGATTTGACTTGCTGAAAATAGGGATCTGATTCCAAGGCATCTTTTACCTCATCCTTAAACTGAGTTCTTAACGTTATAAGAGCAGAGATATGCTTCCTTCGACTCAGAGCATCTGCTACTCTATTTTCCTTGCCCTTAATGTAGCTTATATCAAAATCATACTGAGACAGAAATTCTAACCATCTTCGTTGCCTTGCATTCAGATTTGGCTGAGTAAAAATATACTTCAGCCCCAAATGGTTTGTTTTTAATTCAAAGGGCTTGCCAAGAAGGTAATGCCTCCATATTTGAAGCACATGTACTATGGCAGCGAGCTCAAGATCGTGTGGAGCATAGTTCTGTTCATGTAACTTAAGCTTTCTGCTTTCATAAGCGATAACATGGTTATTCTGTAACAGTATACCTCCAAGGCCTTCTCCTGAGGCGTCCGGTACAACCATAAAATCTCCATTTGGATCAGGTACAGTCAAAATAGGTGCTATAGTTAACTGCTCCTTTAACCTTTTAAAGGCAGATTCACATTTGTCTGTCCAGGCAAATTTCTTTTCTTTCTTCTGCAACGAAGTGATTGGGGCAGCAATTTTTGAAAAGTCCTTAACAAACTTTCTATAATATCCAGCCAAGCCCATGAAACTCCTTACTTCATGCACGTTCTTAGGTGCAGGCCACTCAGTTATAGCTTTGATCTTTGAAGGGTCAACAGTTATCCCGTCTTTGCTTATAACGTGTCCCAAATAATGCACCTCTGCATCATAAAAGGAACATTTGGACAGTTTGCCATACAACTTCCTCTTTCTTAAGATTTCCAGCACTATCCTGAGATGTTCTTGGTGCTCTTCGACATTTTTAGAGTATATAAGAATGTCGTCTAAGAATACAAGCACAAACTTGTCTAAGTATTCTTGAAAAATGTTATTCATTAGATTCATGAAGGCGGCAGGTGCATTAGTCAGCCCAAAAGGCAACACCGTGAACTCATAGTGCCCATATCTCGTTCTAAAAGCTGTTTTATGAATATCTTCCTCTTTTATTCTCAGCTGATGGTACCCTGAGCGCAGATCTATTTTTGAATAGACTGATGCTCCTCGCATCTGATCAAACAGATCATCGATTCTTGGAAGTGGGTATCAATTTTTAATGGTTGCTTTGTTCAGCATTCTGTAATCAATGCACAACCTCAAAGTGCCATCCTTTTTCTTTACAAAGATTACCGGCGCTCCCCAAGGTGAGACGCTCAGTCTGATCAGCCCCTTAGTCAGAATTTCTTGTAACTGAGCCTTCAGTTCTATCAGCTCAATGGTAGTCATTCTATAAGGTGCCTTAGATATGGGTTCCGTTCCTGGTTTGATCTCTATAGCGAAGTCAAACTCACGTTTAGGCGGAAGACCCGGCAATTCCTCTGGAAACACATCACGGAAATCCCTCAACAATGGATATCTTTCCATGAAATCATTATCTTCCACTTCATTTTCTGTCATTTTTACCGCATACAAAGTGCAGCCTCTGTTTTTAGCCCTCTTTAGTTGCATAGCCATCAGTTTCCTAACTGCAACTACCCATTTTACACCTTGAACGATTGCTGCTTTCTGCAGGTCATCAAGGCAACTGATTTGTTTTTCATAACAGTCAACCTTTGCCTTATGTTCAGCCAACCAGTTAACTCCAATAATGATATCATATGATCCTAGAGGAGTGACATACAAGTCAACTTCGGTGGAGAACCCAGGCAGGTCAAGAATTGCCCCAAAAAGGCACATTTTGACTGTATGGATAGCATTATTCCCATAATGCACTGTCCATGTTTTATCCATTCTCGCAGCCTTTCTTTTTAATTTCATAGCAAGTTCAGTAGAAATAAAACAGTCTGTAGCTCCAGTATCAAAAAGTACAACTACAGGTTTACCGAATAGCTTACCAATAACTTCTATGGGCGTCACTTACTTTTCAGCTTGTCTGTTAGACACTGCAGCATGTATCCTATGCTGCTGTCCGCGATCATCCTTCTTCAGAGGACAGTGATTCGCATAGTGGTCCTTTCCACAGTTGAAGCATCCTCCAGCTGGCCCTTTTCTAGGTTCAAATTTATTACCAGCCTTAAAGTTATCATTCTAGCTTCCATAGGACTTCTGTCCAATGCCATTAACTTTTGGGAAGCTGTTCCGCACGCTATTTACAGGTCTGTTCATCACAGGTTTCTGGTTGCTATCTACAACAATTTTATTTTTCACACCAAACCTTTTCCAAGGTCCCCTTTTTGGTGCAAGAGACAAAGAAGGATTGGGAATCTTCTTCCTTATCTCTTCTCTGTGAGCAGAGATTACTCTCAATTTCTGTTCCTGTCTGATTACCTTTTCGACAACTCCATCCATGGTGGTTGGGCCGTGGACATCCACTTCACCACCAATGATGGGATTCAATCCCATTATGAATTTCTGTATTCTGAACTTCTCGTCAGCTTGGTACTGCGGCACATACTTAAGGAGTTTAGTAAACCCTTCCCAGTATTCCGTCACCGACAGCCTTCCTTGCGACCAGTTCTAAAATTCAGTCATTTTCTTATCAAAATAGAGTTGAGGCAGCCATCTTTGCCTAAAATAACCCTTAAATTGATCCCAAGTTATGTCTGATTCGACAATATTCAGCTCAACCTTACGGTTGTCCCACCAGGATGATGCTTCATGAGAAAGCTGATATGCTCCCCATATCGCTTTAGTCTCTTCGGAGAAGTTTCTTATTGCAAAGTATTTCTCCATTTCACTGAGCCAGTTCTCAGCTCCGTCCCCAAGAGTTGTTCCATCAAACTTTGGAGGACTTATTCTCTTTATATCATTCGTAAGTTCAGCTGCTAATCTTGCCCTTTTATTTTCAGGGGGATTAGGAGCAATTATGTTATTATCATCAACACCCGGATTCCCTCCGTTGATGTTGTCCACAGGAGGTAGCTGATCATTTATTTCAGCTTCATTCCCCTCCTCTTCATTGCCCATTGACTGCTGTTCCAGTACAGTCAAACGATCCCTCGTATCAAGAAGGGCAGCAAGGATTTCATCCAGCTTTTGGGCAGTTGCTGCTTCTCCACCCTGCAACGGGTTATTCGCAGCATTCCTTCTTGTCCTAACCATTTTCTGTTCAATAAGAAAATGTAAACTTTATTAATAACGTGGACTCATTAGGTCCAAGAGCTGCAACCTTCAGCTCTGATACCAAGATGTAACAACCCCATTTTAAAACACCAGAACAAGGGAAATTTTTTTTTTTTTTTTTTGTATAACGTTCTCAGTATGAATTATAAAATTCAAACACGCGTTCAAGTTTTAATAATTGTTCTCTACCCAAACAACATAGTTTGGATCATACAATTTCTTTTTAAAACGAATGTTCCCTGTTCACATATTTACAGTATGGAACAAACATTCAATGCCATTCAATCTCATAACAGATTCTATATGCTACTGTAAATGACTCGATGAACTGCCGATCTTCCATTTTCATGGCTCGGGTTTCAACGATCCTTCATTTCATGACTCGGCAACAACCGATCCTTCATGTACATGACTCTGCAACAGCCGATCCTTCATGTTTGTTTATGCATAGTATATTTTATATACTTGTTCTCATAACCTTCCCCGGTTATCGAAGTGATCCATTTAAGAAGCCTATCTGAGTATCTGTTACTGATATTCATCTGACATCCTGCATCTTAAATTAAGTGATAAGGACAACGCAACCAGCAATTGCGATACTTTGCCCAAAGATTTTCACATGCTTTGCATGATCATATTCCTGAATGTGATACACATCTACGGAATATGTCCTTCACTTCACTTCACCTGTTATCTAGAATGGTCTTTCCTGGTTCCCACCAGTCCTCATCGTTTAAGTTCCGTTTTAAACTTTCGATTCCAGCCAGTAATATGAGCGGGTATAGGAAGGCACTCCTGGTAACTGAAGATACGCAGACATACGGTGTCGTTACCCCACAACTCCGTGTGTCTGATTATCTTTAGTATTCCGGAGTCACTCCGTATACCAAATCATACCCTATCTCCACCCCAGCTAAGATCTACACTTTCAGCCTATGTATTCCCAATGTTTTAATTCGGGAGGGCATTGCTATATGTCAGCTGCAACATTGTGTCGTCATGAAGACCCCATCTTCATGAAGACACCTTGCTGTAGCTGGTGTATGCCAATGTCCTGCAGAATTCCTCCCATCGAGAATTCACATCCTGCCCAAGTGACTTAGCTACGAGTTAATAGTTAAAGCAATTTTCAGCATCCACGCTGATCCCTTGATTCTCGTTTTCGTTGCAGTTGTATATAACTAAAGGGACTAAACTGTCCATTAGTTCATTATGTATCGTCTCCTTCGTATCGAAGGGCTACATTTCCTTACTTGGTTTATTTCTTAATCATTAGATTAAGCAGTCCGTACCGACGGACATAATAAGTTTAACCTATTAAACTTAACCAAGATGTTTCCAACTGCAACTTATTTCAGAATATTAACTTATTAGACGTCATTCAAACGAGGTCTAAACTTCAAGAAATGAACTCATTTGTTTCCCCTTAACGTTATATAGTTAAGGATCATTAGTTATGGATATATGTATCCTATAACCTTTATTCTGAATTTTATCAAACGGGATCATTAATGAGGTTCGAAAACGAAGTTCGAATACTCCCAATTTAAATTGATATTCCTTAGCTCCTAAGCTAATCCTGAATACCCTCTGATTATAAAATCATATTCTTCTTAATCCTTTTTAATGTCAATTCAAAATTCATCTTTATCCAAGTATGAATTAATTGCATTGTTCAACTTAAAGGTTGTATTTAAGTAAGAATAGATATCAGTTTCAATTCAGCATCCATCCAAGGACTATGAAACAATTCCTAATCAAGAATTAACATCTTATTCCCAATTTATATAACAATATCAAACTGATATAATTATTGAAAATATCACACTTGTAACTGTATTCAATATTTCAAGTCATAATTTGTACATTTGCCAATCCAACTGATTGGGTATAGTTTATACAAAGCATCCATACAACTCATGGACAGAAGAATATATTTTCTTCGTTCACAATCCCTCAAAGAGGAATAAAAGCATCAGTTACAATTTAATTTACATTTAATCAAGAGGCATCAGAAAACAGCCAAGTCTTCATTCTAATCAAATTCCATCTGCAAAATGAATTGCACGGATCAGTTCAATGAACTGAGCACATTAAGCACTTATCCTTAAAATAAGATGCTTCAACTAACTGTTTCAATAAAAGAACCCTGCTTTTATGAAACAACAACAAAACATCAATCTCGAAAAGCACAAAAGAGAGATCAGCATAACCACTAAACTATCAAAATATCATCACAACCAGCCAAGGAACTGCTGTCCCGTTTCCACATAATCATTGCAAGTATCAATTTACAAAATTTGTAAAGTTAGGAATTCAAGTAGCTTGCTGCCTATACAGCATACAGTTATCTTTTCCACGCCTTTCATTAATAACAAATGCAAAGGATGAAACTAACTGAATATAAATCCATTACTTCCCTTTCCGTTCATGAAGCACGTTAATTTTAAAGCATTCAAGTACAACAAGAAAGCGAACAGCAATGCATATAGTAGCTCCCATTCTAAGCACTATAAAATTCATCATTCACGAATTCCAGAATTCCAACTAAATGAAAGAGAAAGATCATTTTTCTAAAACATTCGTTCATATCTCTATTTCCTTCCACATGACTGTCCTAACAGTGGAATCCAAACGAAATTCAATTCGATATAACAGTTCAGAGTGAAACTTACAAAATCCACTCGTAATTCACTTTCTGGCAGCAAGAATAATTTCATTTATTTCCAGTTCATATGAATGCCAAACAGGTTAGTAAGACATTATATTTATCGTTGAGCAAGCCATATCAATATGTATACTAGGTATTTACTATACTAGAAGGTTCCATACTTCTTTCACTATATAGTTAACCAAACAACCAGTTATACATCATGCAGTCAATAAACCACATAAATTCATAATCCTATGAACTTATCCCGTTCAAATAACATATTATTCATTGCTATTACCTACAGCAATTCCAAGATTAAGACACAATCACCAAAACAATTCGATCTTAAAGGACCGATCAACATTAATAAACACAGCCAATCATCATACTTTCCTAGCAAGAAACATTATATTTCTCTATGAGTTCAGAAGGAAAAACTATTCCTTTTTCCAACTCTCACGAACATTCATATAAAATTTTAATGTCCATTCCTTTAAAATATAAGATACCATTTCTTCATAATCCGAAATAGCAAAGGGAGAGAGAAGTCTTATCCCTTTTAGGCAAGAAAAGAAATGAACAGCCAAAACATGTTGTCTTTTCTTTCCCCAAGGCCATTCGTATGCTTATAAAGAAAACAATGTTGTATTCATAATAATCAACACAGCAGAGAGAGAGAGAAGAAATTATTTCCTTTTCAAAAGAAGTTTCAGTATAGAACGACCTTAAACTTCTCATACATCCTGTACCACCATATCACGAAAGACCATATGACAAGAGCATTATCATAGTGGTGAAAACAACCATACAGTCTACCAGTTCAGGATATAAAACTCTAAACAGTGAATACCCATTCCATGAAGCTTCAAAAGAAATGATATTCCTTTTAAATCCGAACAGCATATAGCAAACAAAAAGATCTCATTTCCTTCAATGAAACTTCAGTATAGAAACAACGCCAAGCCGCTCACACAGCCTTCACCATTTTATCTCAAAAGTTCATGTGACAAAAGACAATCACACAACAATAAAACAATTCACACTGCCTGTACTGTTCCTATTAAACATCTTACGGAAAAGAATCCGTTTTAAATTCCATTCAACATCAACCACCAGCACGACAGGAGGGTAATTCATTTGAGAATTACAAAGACAGACAACTCAATAATCAAGACAGTGTTCATATTATTTCCAAAGTGACTGAAAAAGTCAACGGAACCCAAATCATAACAAAATAACTCGACTGTATTTCCATTTCTATTTTTTTTTTATGCAAGGGCAGTTCCTAATACAACAGTAAGAAATGATTACACAGAAGAAGAACAACGCACAAATCCTGTTTCAATGCATACAACATGTACAGAGAAAGAAAATGTCTATTTCATTCCACAATACGGTCAGCAACTACGACAGTAATTCATATTCCAACTCGACTCAAGCAGCAACACATCAAGACCGAGCAACCAGAAGCAATTAAGCTTATCATTTCCCAAAGAAGAAGCAAGAACCAACAAAATCCATTTCCAAAACAACTCAATAACAATCATGCAATCCCAACCCAAGAGCAGGGTTGTTTTAATGAAACATTTAATCAAAGCAAGGATTTTAAAGAGAGGGGCTTAACATGCCTGTATTCTCTCTTCCAAAATTCGAAGAAAACGTTGTTTGCCGCGTTTTTCTTCCACAACGGCAACACAATATTCCCAGCACTTTCTTCCTTCTTCTGGCTGATCAACGGCCTCAAAACTTCCAAGAAAATGCCAAATGCAAGAGCTGGTTCGACCGAACCAGGTCAGAGAAACCAAATGCAGAGAAACTTTACAAAAGCTCGAACCAACAAAAATGAAAATCAATTTTTCCTCATGCTATTTCCAAGGCAAGCTGGTCGCGAGGACCCAAAAACAATTAATGCATTAAAGGCTTGCCTTTCTCCTTATTTTCCACGCCACCTCCACTTGGGTTGGCAAGTCTCCAATTTTCAAATTTTTTCCATGCAAATGAATTTAGCCATACTTCCAAATGGATACCTCTATTTCCTACCTGCCCCGCCAAAATTGGCGCCGTCCTCGAAGGGTTAGTTCATAAATGCCAATGAATGCCTCCTACCCATCCTTATCCTTTTCTTCCCAAGGGTCTGCGTACCCCTTTAGCTTAGGATTAGTTTTAGGTTACATAGTTCATTCGACCTAGGTCTTAGTTAGACCTTAGGTTTTAGAATTTAGATTTATTTTCCTTTCTTTTTTTTTTGTAATTTAAAAAAATCCACTTAGGATAGTAGTGTAGGATGTATGTTAGGCCTTAGGGTTAGTTTAGGTTTAATTCACACTAACCACTAACACTAACAACTTCCATCCAACCCCTTACTAACACCCACGTTAACGCAGAGCAGGACGTTCCGTCCTTCAGATTTCATGCCAAGACCACCCGTGTCCAGGCGTTTCTCACCCCACGAGGTCCCGAATTCGACAGTACAGGGTTCAAGAATCGAACCCCTGTCGTTGTCATTTTCGTGCTAGCTATTCACACCTGTAATCAGGCGCTGCACGCTTATAATAATCCTAGTCCAGTTTAAGTGTGAATTAACATAGAAAACACAAGAGGACCTCAGTATACTTGAATCAATGGAATTGATTCAAGGTATGCTGTCAATCAGCACAAGAGCAAGCAATTATACGACAATCTGTCGTCACATCAGCAAACACACAAGTACAGTGTTCGTTGTCCCATGCAATAAATCACAGTATGCAAGAATCCAAATTAGCAACACATTCTCTTAAGATCAAAACATATCTTAACATGTTTGCTTTCATTCCAAAAGCTATAACAGTATGTAAAACATTCACCAAGTTAACATACAAAATCAGAGTGTTACAAGGTGTAGGTGGGTATACCAAACCAAATACACAGTTGATGGGTCCATTGAAAAGTATAAGGCTCGTCTTGTTGCAAAGGGTTTATCACAAGTTGAAGGTATTGATTACTATGAGACTTTTGCACTCGTTGCCAAGATGGATTTTGTACTCCTTGTACTTGTTATTGTTGCATCACAAGGGTGGCCCATATACCAAATGGATGTGGAGAGTGTCTTCTTACAATGAAATCTACAAGAGGAAATATACATGGAGCAACCGGCTGGATTTGTTTAGGATTATTCTCTTGTTTTTAGGCTCCGAAGGTCTCTCTACGGTCTCAAACAAGCCCCTCGGGCTTGGTATGAGAAGATGGATTCTTTTCTTAAATCTACTGGTTTTGTTCATTTCCACTCCAATCATACAGTGTATCTCCAGTATGTTGGTGAGGATATTGTGATACTTGTCTTGTATGTTGATGATTTGTTACTTACTGGAAGCTCTTCTTTCCACATTCAGACTATTCAGAGGGATATTTCTACACAGTTTGACATGACATATCTTGGGTTATTGCATCATTTCCTTGGTTTACATATTTCTCAGAAAAATTCAGGGATTTATTTGAGTCAGCAAAAGTACACCCATGATCTTCTTCAGTGCTTTGATATGGCTAATTGCAAGCCAAGTCCATCTCCTTTTCAGTCTGGGGTTACTCTTACTTCCACATGTACCACTCCACTTTATGATCCTAATTTGTATAAGCAGTTGGTTGGAAGTCTCATGTAATTGACCCATACTCACCTTGATATTTAATTTGTTGTAGGGCTTGTATCTCAGTTTACACATTCTCCTCATAGTAGTCACTGGAAGGTTACTAAAAGTATTTTTTTCTATTTACACGACATTTCCCACTTTGCCCTACACTACACTAGGGGTTCTAATCAGTTGGTTGGATGTATAGACTCATATTGGGTAGGATTTATTGATGACAAGTGTTCCACTTCTGGCTATCTTTTTTTTCTTGTTTCTTCTCCAGTTGCTAGGGCATGAAAAAATCAATAGGCTATTGCACTTTCATCTTCAGAGACATAGTACAAGGCAGTAGTTACAGTGATTGATCATATTGTTTGGATTCGATGGTTATTGACAGAGTTTGGATTCCCACAGGATTCACTGAATGTACTTTGGTGTGACAATCAAATTGCAATTCACATTTCTCGCAACCAAGTAGAGCACCAACGGACCAAGCATATTGAGATACACATCCAGTTCATTCGTCAGCACATTCAGGATGGAGTTCTTTTCTTAGAGTACATTCTGAATCAACAGTATGTTGCATACATCTTTACGAATCCTTTTGCATCACCTTGCTACCTTGAGTTACATGGCATGCTTGGGGTTTCAGAATTTGTTCTTGGGGGTGTTCGTGAGAACAACTTCATTTTTCTTCTTCTTCTTTCAATTTCCTTCTAGTAGGATTATTTCCTTCTTTTGGTTTGATATTTCTTCATGGATATATTTCATACAAGTACCTCATCAGTCCTATTTTTCAGGACTCATACTGTGGACATGCAACTTCTATTTTAGCCCCTAGCTTTACTTGAGGGGGGTGTTAGGGTAGGTATTTACCTTAGCTCATGTTCACCTAAGTACTTTATTTACCTTTATTGTATTTATCCTCACCCACTTATGTGTGTAGATATTTATTTTTATTTATTTAGATATTAGGGGGATATTATCTAGTTTTTAGGTATAGTTCTTTCCTTGATATATGGTATTGACTAGATCCTTGATGTCTAGTTCTTTCCTAAATCTATAGTCTTGACTAGTTCTTTGATGACTAGTTCTTTCCTTGATTTATGGCTTGATCTATGACCTTGACTGGTTCTTATGTTTTTATTCCTTGCATATACAAGTAAGGACCATTTTCATTGCATTTCATTGAGTTCCATAATAATATATGATATTGTTTCTCATTTTTTTGCAAAGGTTTTAGTAAAGTTATTATGGCGAATTACTTTCATCTTATTAATCGTGGTGTTTGATTAGCATCTGATTTCTTGGCTTGGTACAATCTAGTTATTATTTGATTAATATCTAAAGACTTACCCATACTTGTGCTCCAAGAGGATCTCCTTCAAGTTGTTAGACTTGCTTCTCAAGGATCTGTTCTGATACCAATTATTGGAAGTAGAATGAAATGGGAGGGGTGAATTAGTCCTACAATATTTTTTTACTTCATTTATAAAACCATACATTCATCATCTAAGTTATCCATACAAAATTCATAACCATGTGAACTTATTAAGATATTTAACATTCAATCACAACAACATAATGCAAGATACACAACACATAAACACCATATATAATTGGGAAACCCTCATGGGGAAGAAAACCCACAGAAACTCTACTTATATTACACAAAGTAAAGAATTTTAGTGGGGCACCAACTCATGATTTAGTGAGGCACTAACCCCACAAGGAGCACCAACCCTACAAAGAGCACCAACCCCTAATTTAGTGAATAACCCACTCCACAAGGAGGCTACAACCCCCTAAGATAATAAAGAACCCACTCAATCATCTAAATATGAATGTATCTATTTTTTATTTCTGTAACAACTGATGAAGATCACCTATTCAGCTCACACTCCTTCAAACCCTTGTTCAAACCCTCATTCATCTAGCTCGTTATATCTACTTATTTCACCACTTTTTTTGGATTTAAAACCTTTCATACATGACCTCTAACATTATTCAAACATATAAAAATAATTGGATCTAAATTTGTTCCCTTAATCAGCTTTCAAACCCTCACCTAGGTCACATTTTCTCTATAAGTTGAACTTCTTCAAAAATGAACTCAATCATCACTTTTATATACTTCTCTTCTCAATAAATCATAAATGGTCAGTCCTATGCCTTTATCTAGACAAAAATAACTCAATAAAAAAATATTATATTCATATAAACTCATGAAATGGACCCATGTAGGTCATCCATGCTCAAATGCACCAAACAACTCAAAACCCCATCACCTGGATGAGCTAAAACCAAAAAACACCATAACCATGATTTTTAAAGCTATAAAATTCCTCATACATGTGAAATATAACATATCAACACCATACATGGTCATACAAAAGCTTTAACCAATCAAATTTTTCATAACAAACTCAATAAAGCCCATATCCTTCACAAAAACATTATTTCTAGAACCCTATCTTCACCTTTGGACCTCAAGAACTCACCAAAACGCATAAAATATATCATGTGACAACTCATTGGAATCTCCTAGACCTTTATATCACATCCATGCATGTTATAGTTTATGAAACATATATATGTGCAAACCACACCAACTTTCCTCTTCACCAAATTGAGCTACCCAGAAAGTAGTTTTACAACATGTTATCTATTTTTTATCTCCTGGGAAAAAAATGGACAGCAAGGGTCTATAGGCTGAAATGGTTGAGGATGGTGTATAATTTTTTTAATATTCTGCTATACTCCATGATGCATCAGAACCAAGGAAATTCCATGAATTCCATGATAATAAGAAACAAGGTTGAAAGTATGCTAGAATGGTCCATACAAGGTTAGCGTGCACAATGAATAAGGAGTACGACCTTCAATATAGCTTGGTCAAGCTAAATGAATGTGAGGCTAATTATTTTATCTCAACGAGCTCGTGAAGGCTACAAGCAAGCTATTCGGTGATTAACCTCTTCGAATGCATGTTGGTATATCCATGAGGAAGTACTAAATCCCAAATGTATCTCGGGTTAATTCAATAGGGTCTGAGTTAATAAGTAGCTCAATGACTCGAGCTTGATGATACTTAGATGAGCCACAAGTGTGTGTGTATGTGTGTGTGTCTACAAAGATTATGCAAAGATATACAAGGAAATCAAGTAATATATAATCAAAGTGATGATTTAATATTGATTCTTGGACAAGACGAAGCTACAAGCACATTGTTGGTAGTTTTTAGAGTTTTGTTTAAGCCTTTAACAAGCATAAAAATATACACCACATCAAAAACTATGTTAGCTTAATCAGCTTTCAAACCCTCACAATTTGTAGCAAAAATGTCGTTGTCTATACAAAAAATGAACGATTAGCTTCAAAAATGAACGCAGTTAACACTTTTATATGACTGCAGTCAATAACAATAAATCATAAATAGTTAGTCCTATGCCTTTATCTAGACCAAAATAACTCAACAAAAAAATATTAATGAAGTTCATATAAGCTCATGAAATGGACCCATGTAGGTCATCCATGCTCAAATGCACCAATACAATGATAAAAACTAGATCACCTGTAGCAAAAATTGAGCTAAAACCAAAAACACCATAACCATGATTTTTAAATCTATAAAATTCCTCATACATGTGAAATATAACATATCAACACCATACATGGTCATACACAAGCTTTAACCAATCAAATTTTTCATAACAAACTCAATAAAGCCCATATCCTTCACAAAAACATTGTTTCTAGAACCCTGTCTTCACCTTTGGACCTCAAGAACTCACCAAAACGCATAAAATATATCATGTGACAACTCATTGGAATCTCCTAGACCTTTATATCACATCCATGCATGTTATAGTTTATGAAACATATATATGTGCAAACCACACCAACTTTCCTCTTCACCAAATTGAGCTACCCAGAAAGTAGTTTTACAACATGTTATCTATTTTTTATCTCCTGGGAAAAAAATGGACATCAGGGGTCTATAGGCTGAAATGGTTGAGGATGGTGTATAATTTTTTTAATATTCTGCTATACTCCATGATGCATCAGAACCAAGGAAATTCCATGAATTCCATGATAATAAGAAACAAGGTTGAAAGTATGCTAGAATGGTCCATACAAGGTTAGCGTGCACAATGAATAAGGAGTACGACCTTCAATATAGCTTGGTCAAGCTAAATGAATGTGAGGCTAATTATTTTATCTCAACGAGCTCGTGAAGGCTACAAGCAAGCTATTCGGTGATTAACCTCTTCGAATGCATGTTGGTATATCCATGAGGAAGTACTAAATCCCAAATGTATCTCTGGTTAATTCAATAGGGTCTGAGTTAATAAGTAGCTCAATGACTCAAGCTTGATGCTACTTAGATGAGCCACAAGTGTCAGGGCTATTTTACGTAGAGAAAGGTAATGTTAAAGATCAAAAAAGGTCTCGACACCATTAAACCAAGAGGGAAACATTGCAAACAATGAACTAATTGTTAGCTCGGCTCGTTCGAGGAGTAAGAATGAATCAAATTGGGTTTGTCTGGCCAAAAAGGAGAGAGGAGCTCGGGGTATTCATAAAATTTTTGAGCTATAACTCGATTTGTGTGGCTGAGTTAGGGTTTAGTGGTTCAAGCCACTCACATAGTAAGTTATGTTGAGATGGGAAAGAGCTCATGTTAAAGGAAATAGTAAGTTCGACATATGGCCGGCCTTGAATAGTGATTGAATGAGTGATGAGTTAAGGAGATTCCTCAAAAGATGATTGAGAAGTTTACTTACATAACTTAATGGGGGTAATCAAACTTAGCAGTGGCTTGACTCAGATGATGAAGTCTGATGAAAAATAAATTGGCTTCGGAGTAGATGACCGTCTCAACCATTTATAGTTGAATCAAATATGAGAAATTTTTATTAATTATCTCAAGCCATTTATTGTAATATGCATGATGTTGGAGAATATCTCAAAGGAGATTCATATGGCATGAGGTAAAATGTCTGTGAAATAGCTCCAATCGAGTTTAGTTCTAGAAAATTTGTGGTAAAGCATTGAAAGGTTCTAGTGAAATGACATTGGAGTCACATGGTTGAGTTTTGCACGTTTGAGTACTAGATACTCATGGAGTGAGGTGTCAAGCCTAGGTCAAAGTATCTTGGAGGAATGTTTGGAAACACGAGTTCGAGAAAGCAAAATTATCGGCAAATCCAAAACATCAAAGGGTGAAGGAGCTTGGCGCTGACAACTCACGTAGGGGAAAGTTTAGATGTGTTTCATAGCTAGAGAAATAGTTCGATCACTTGAAACCTCGAGTCATATCAATGAGAATCTCAACACTTAACTCATGGTTCAAAGAAGCGTGTTTTGGGTCACTCAGTGCCATGGATCCATCGATTGGTAGAATAACTTGGACTTAGGTCAATCTTTGGTGAGCTGAGGAAAAACATAGATCCGAGCCAATATTTTAACAAAGGATGTGAAGTCCAAGGCCGATTCGAAAGTAAAATGGCTTGATGAGATGAATTGGGTTTCAGAAAACGAGTCATGAGTCATATCAAACTTGAGCGAAGTCGGTGAGTTAGCCAATTGCATGGGGAAGAGCTCGTTTAGGCTGAAAATTTGGAACTTAGATATTGATGAGCCAATTGAGAGCTCATCAAGATTATTTGAGGTTGGGGCAAGTTCATGCAGTGTTCGACTTGGTGATCCATGTGTAAGATTGTGTATCGATGGGTGGGGCTCAAGCGGTGAATAGCTCGACCTACGGTTTGGCGTTGCAGGCTCTAATGCAGTCTTTGAATAATTCGTAGGAGCATCATTCTCAGGAATAGCGCAAGGATAGCCTGAGTTAAAAGTTTGGCAGGGTTCGCAACAATGGAAAGTAGGCCTGAGCTCATCCATTAAGAAAGTGGCTCGCAGTAAGTGCATAAATTGATGTCAGGCCAAGGATTGAATGGAAGATCGAAGGGCTAGGCAAGAGGAGCTCGGGTTTGTGAGCTTGGATTGAGCGGCCGAGCCAGAGAAAATGAACATGTATGGTAAAAACAATGGTTGATTTGATCGAGTTTAGTTGAGTTGTGTCTCATAGGGAATTGCTCGTTTCGACTCATGATCAAGATGGAAGCGTATCTGGAAGACCTGCTCGGTGATTTGGGTTTTACAAATAAGTCATTTGGCCAGAGAAAATCAACCTAACTTTGGAGAAGAGTTGATATTCAAATCGTTCCTGAATGTTAGGTTCGGAAATGTATGCATTATTCGTGAGTTGAGCTACATAAACATGATCTGGATAGGAACAAGTTTGCAACTCAGAGAAATATGAGTATGGAGTGAATCATGGAAGCCCACTCAGTAGGGATCTCTTCAGACTAGTGAATCATTTATGATAAAAGTGATATATTAAGGGAGTTAATTTGGATGAGTCACTCAGCCTTTCCATGTTTATAGGAATCAGATCGATCCACTCACAAGGTAATACAAAGGAGACACTACGCATGAGGAACCCATGCAAGAAAAGAGCTCAGCCATGGCTTACAATATGGCCCAATGGAATGAAAGGAAATAGGGTGTTTATTGGGTTTTCTTAGCGGGAGTAAGAGCTCGATCCAAACCAAGATGGTAGTTACATGAATGAATGATCGCAGTAATCATGAAGAGCTCGCTTGGCTTTGGACCGAGTTAAGAAGAGAAAAACTTGAGATTGGGCTCGACCAGATAGAGAAATGAAGTGGGTTCAAAATTCTCAAATCATGCACAGAAACGACGAATAATGTGCTCAAGCGAGGGAAAACTTCACGTGGAGATAGCAACGATTGCACAGAAGCAGAGCCGAGTCAACTTGACTCGTGCATAACTCGATCAGATCAATGGCTCGGCATGTAGAAGTTTGCATAGATCAGGCGAATGAGTGGCAAAGACTTTTGGAGTTGTATTTCAGGAACTACCTACTTGTTCAAGCTTTCAAAATTACTTGTTTTGGAGCTCACCTGCTGAGTTGAAAAAAATAAGCTTGACGAGCTCGAAGCCCGAAAGCCCAAAACTTGGAAATTTGGAGTAACAGATTTTCGGGATTCGGAATTCCATGCCTTCAGGGTTTGTGAAAATGTTTGAGATGAGTTCTTTTGGATTTCAATTCCCAAAGTGGACCGAGTCAATATGAGGTCAGTAATTTCAGGGAGCTCGTGTGCCCAAATACGTGGCAAGTTGTGACGATCTCAAGTCAATTGACTCGGTTATGTAAGAGAATTCATTGGGAGTTCATGCCACGTGGTAGGGCTCGTTTGAGCTAGAATATGGTGACCCCAAAACATTAGCCAATGAATTATAGGGCGGTTTCTAAAGTCCGACATGAATAACTCGACATCATTTCAATATGAAACATGGAACTCCCCCAAAACTCGGTGGTGAATATAATGAAGCCAATTCAATGAAATACGTGGCAAATTTGGCGGCGAGGCTTGAGTGGATAGGTCGGGTAACTTCAATGCAAAGTGCGACATGCAATAACTCAACCGAGTTATATGAAATGAACACCATGTAAGGAGATGTGGCAGTGAGTTCTTCGCCAAGTCAGCCATATCGATTTCAATGCAATTGAAGGAAAATAACTCGAAGGGAAGTGAAGTTTGGGACCCGACACACCATTAATGGAATTTACAAGACCAAAGCTGGTATGACAACATGGATTTGAATGCGTAGAATTTAATATGGAGGTGTCCATTGTAATTCAATGTAAAACATGGGACTAACTAGATAGGGAATTATTGCAACAATCAAATGTGAGCTCATTTAGCGAGTTATTTGTTAAATCATCACCAAGAGACTCTCGAAGCATAATTTTTTACTCAGAGGGATTAAAGTGGGGTTCCATGATATATTAAAATATTATATTTTAATTAAATGGAGGTAAATTCAAAATTTGGATTTATGAAAACATATTAGCAGGTTGGATAAGCACAATTCCCAGGAAGCCCAAAATATAACCTTTCGCTCAACAAGCCATAATTTCCTCCTGGGTTGTCCGTTTTTCACAAAGTTATAGTCGATGGAATCAGGGGAATAAGAGATAAAAAAATGGAATCATCAGGTGATGTCTTTTCAGAGGTTTTAGTGTTCCAAATTTCTAGATTTCTTCACTCCACGAACACTGTCCAAGAGGTGGAGGTACAATTAATGAAGCAATCATGGTTGACCTGTTCAACTACATTCTTGCCTAGTTTTTAGGATTCTTCCCTCTTTCTATCAAAAACTCAAAATTTTATATAAAATTAAAAGGGGTGATTATTCCAAAGGAGTTAGACATTTTCCAAGCTCCCCCTCTTTTCACAAGCTAAGCTGTTGTGAATTTGCAGGCTCTCAAGCCTTTCTTCTAAAAAATCTAATGATAGTTTATGCCTTTCCCCGCTGTAATGGTACACTGTGCATGTGATTGGAGTAATGTAAATTACGTTTTGTGATCAATTATATGTCCTTACATTATTCTTTCTAGTTCCATTTGCCTCTCTTTGTGTCTGTAGGTGTACTGTGCAATCTTGGTGCCTTTTGCAAGTTTTGGAGGTCATTGTGCTTATCAAGGAGTGAAGTAATGTATGTAAATTGGGTCTGTAATGCATGTTAATTATTCCTCGTGATCATCTCTCTTCATTGGAAAGCCATAATTTTGTCTAGAAAAACCCCTTTTCTTGGTGCATCACTACTTCTAAGTTTATGTTTTATTTCTTGCAAATATCTCTCCCTATTCCCCTTGAAATGATAGTATAGTTCTAGGTAGTTGTTTTTATTACATTAGGAGTAGTGTTGTGTTTAGTTTAGGAAGAGGAAGTTGGAATTCTCCAAAGGTTCACCTCAAGCCCAAGTCCCACATCTTGAGAGGTGATACCATGCTACCCAATCACACCGAATGTCTTGTTCACATTCTGGCCATTCGAAGGGTGCAGTGATTTGGTGTTAACACAACCTCAACTGGTTTTCACCCTTTTTTGTCACTTTCAACATCTCAAAATTCCTTCAATAGGAACAAAACTTATCCCTCTTCACTCTCCAACTAATATAAATCATCAAACAATTCATCTCATACCTCATTTACCTCATTCTTTCAGCCTGAGAAATCTTGTCCTGAAAATCAAGTAACTTTCTTATCCACAAACTAAGCTAGATGACCTACCAAATCTCATCACCAAGACACAAAAAATGTACCACTATAAATCCCTATAAATCTTATTTCTAGAACACCTTACATTTCCTTCCAACTCCAAGTGGAAGGCCTTCAACTAGGTCTGTATCTGAAATTGATCATTTAGCCTTCTAGGCCTCAAGAACCAAGCTTGAGCTCAACTTGCTCCATCACCTCAAAAATCACTTCCTATCTTAACCAAATCATCTAATACCCTTAGAAATTATGTCTAATCACTCAAAAACCTTAAACAAACATGAATAACTAAAAATTAACACTTTACCTTATGAAGCTACTTGACACCATGCCAAACCAAATATCCTCCAAACTTGACCCTCAAAGAACAACTCATAACTTCTTCATACTTTACCAAAAACAAAATTTTGATATGCCATTAGAAATCTCTCTAAACCAAGATTAAAAAAAACTTTAATGGATTCCTAACTCCTCATGTAGTTCCTACAATTTCTTTTACCACAAGCTACTCCGAACTACCCCAAAAACCATTCTTCATAAATAGGGAACACTTTGTCATTTTTCTCTTCAAACTTGATCTAAAACTATCATGGACATGTATAAAAACTCCAGGGCTAAAACTAAGTCAATTTATTTCTCACTTTATTTGGAAAAATTCTTCACAAACTGAAGCTCTTCAAAAACTTGCATTTTCAGGTGGGGCCCACATACTGTCACATGCTCTATTATGATTTTTTGGAAATTTGGAGAAGTCCTCTACATCCTCCAATCATAAATTTTTTAAATGGAACCAAAACAAACTTTTTATGCACCTTTATCTCCAAGTCACTTTCAGCTAGGGTTTCAAAGCAACTTATCTTCATAACGATTGTTCATAAAAACGTGATGATCAAAGAACCTCATTATTGTTTTAAACTATTCATAACTGACCTAAAAATATATTCTAAATATCTCAAATCCCAATGTAAAAAACACAGTCCACAATGAGCATCAGAAAGTCAACTTTTGCCTTAAAATCACACTCTAAATCACCCGATTTTTCCAAAACTGATGTATCTTGCAATTCGTTCTTCATAATTACTTGAAAATTTTTATGAAGCATCATGAAAAAATCCTATAAGTTTTTATTCTCATCCCATGTCTCAAATTCATCTAAATCTCTCTAGCCATAGTGACTTGTGTTATCTTGCATGTTCTTCACCTATTTTCTTCCCAAGGACCTCATACATGCACTAAACCTCCGAGAGATGACTTAAAAATCATCATAAACCTCATATACACTACCACCATACTGATACCATGTTTTTTAGGATTGATCATCTCCAAAACTCATAGCTCTAACCCATTCTACATGCTCCAGGGCTAGGAATAAACTTGGAATGACCTGACTCGACCATGAAACCTCATGAACTGATTATGACAACCTTTAAAAACTCATTAACACATGTAACACAAATCTAGGACCATGAATAACCTTATGAAAACCTTTAACCAACTCTAGAGATCTCATACCATGACTATGTAGGATAAAACAATGTCAAGACAACATGACAACTCACCAAAACTTGACACTACTAATCAACATTCATGTTTGACAATGAAAGACACCTCATGGAGACTCGCATGACATCATGACACCATTTTCCATCATTGGACTTGATATCAATGAAAACACAAACACACAATGACCAGCATCTTACATAAATAAATTTGAAATTTTGAATACAAGGAGAACAATATGTTGCATATGTTAAGACAAAAAAACATGTGAGTTGCCTTCAAAATGTTATGTGAATAATGTGTTTTGAGGCATATGATGTGCCCATCAATGGTAACTGCATATTTCATGGAGTACCTATAGTTATTTATTTTGTGAATCTCTTGTATTGTTTGATCCACTAAATTGACTTGCTCTTTATGCAATATCAATGGAACCCCTTCTTTTATAAGATACCTCTTTGTCCAACTGACTTTTAGATTGGCTCTAGAATGTAGAGTGTATTTCTCTTTGTTATATATTTGATTCCATATATAAACCAATTTACATTTTTAAATATATGCATTATATCCAAAATATTCCCAACTAATAAATTCTCTCAATATGGGAGAATATAGAATATATGTAGTTTCTTCATTATTGTAGGCATTTCAACTCTATGGCTAATTTCATATAACCATACCCAATTTTTATACCCTATTTTAGATTAAGAAACAATATGCTTTGTTTATTTAAATTTTATTTAATGACATCAAATTTACATTAAATAGATGTAGGTCAGATACAAGTGGTTATTTTGATTAATTAGCTTTCAACATTAATTCTACAATATCATAATAGCATTTTGAAGTATGCAACAAATGATATGAACTTGAAAACACGAGAGAATGGATGTACTTAACTTGTTACATATTATTATGGGAATTTACAGGATTGTGCAATGCTAGAACATGGATATTTGAACTTAGAAGTGTTTTGGAACTAAGAATATAACTGTAAACTATCTTAGGGTAGGATTGTACCAATGTTTCAAAACTATACCATATATACTTAAACCTATCATATGATCTTGGACCTACTATGTTTCTATTCCTGCAAAATTATGTAAAGGTTTTGTACCTAAATTGTTGTCATTGTCAAACCCTAGTTGATAATCTTATTGCAAGGATCTCTATTCACTTGTTGTTATCCACCTACCATGTGATATCTATATAGATCAAACAAACTTGGAAACTTCTTTGACAATGTTTACTTTGATTATGGCTCTTGCTAAAATACTTGGATGGGGGATAATTGAGTACTTGAAAATTAGAGACAATGTTGTATTAACCTGGTAGGAATCTTCAAACATCATGTGGGTGTTTCCATAATGATTATAGATGTGTTATTGTGATATTCAGGTAGCTGTGAGTGCCTTTTATAAGTGTAAGAAGTGATTATATTAATACATTGCGATATGATTTCCAAATTCACAAATGAGGTAGTGTTTACTTGCATATATAGGGCTCCATAGATTATTTATCTAAGAAAGACTGACCCAGATGAAGTAAAAGACCCAAAAAAGAATGTAAAATTGAAAGCAAAGTTAGAGGACATGTCGGTCCAAAATAATACAAGTCAACCTAGATAGAATATAAAATCGTGACCAAACTATATGGCCATGTCCTAGGGTAATAAATATACTAAATATAGTTTAGAAGTTATTGCATGGTGTTTTAATATGTATTTTATGCATTTTTCTCTCATAATTTGTCGACATGTCAATGTATAAGGATAAAAAAGCTAAATAGATACCTTGGAAGGGAAAGGGGAGATGGTATTTATCATTACAAGAGTGTATCCCCAAATCAAGTGTTGTCAAAGTGCAAATAGTCAAATTTGAGTGTCTACATTCCCCCCTTAAGTATTAAATGAACATTACATGCTTAAAGGAAAATATACTTGAGTGTGAAAGCACACTTTTCCTATACTTGAATGTTTGTTTTGTAGTTGCCTTATTGTGCTTGGTGTTTGCATGTTCCATGATGAAAGCTACAACACAGAGTGTAATCAATTTCCACTATAAAGAATTGAAATTTAACTCAAATATAACATGTTGTGAATGATTTGCATTTGTATAAAAGTGAAATGAAAATATGTAAATAAGAAATGAATACACATGTCTACTTTATGGAAGGAGAGAACATTGTGCTTTTATTGTGCTTGGAGATTTGTATTGTTGAACTTTTCCAAATGATTAGTGGTCATCAGTCCCCAATTTGTGATATGGAAAAACCAGAGTGTTAGGTGCATGCAACCAAACACGAAGGTGTATGGAAGAGAGAATAATATATGGGTATAAATGCACCCTTGCAAAGGAATTTAAGAGTAGGTATCAAATTTATTTAGTAACTTTGATATCTTCCCCTTTGAATGTGATGTGAGAGGAATGGTTGCCTATGAAGACCTTATCTATTTTGATACCTTTCATAACCCCATGGATCACATTGTTTCGGACATATCTAGACACAATTTTGTAAATAAGTACATACAATACAATAGGGAATAAGTTCCCCCAAAACTCCCCCCATATGTCAAACGACTAAATAAAATATGAGTAAAAATTGAAAATGTGTTAAATTTTTGATAAATGAAGGAGGACCCTTGCCCCTAAGATATTTGAAATTATAGTAGAAAATGAATTCCATAATAAAGGATTGAAGTATTTTTTGCACCTTGTACTAATTTAAACTGAGTGAACTGAGCCTAAAATTATACCCAAAACTTGAGAATGTGGATGAAAACCTTATTTTGTTGATAAAGCCGATGTTTTTATCCCATGGGAAAAAATGTATGGGAATTTTAGGACCGTACTATTCATTCTTAACTAATATGTATGGTTATGAACATGTGAATTTTATCTAAATATATGTTCTTGACTATGTTTCTGAGTTCCTGTACCCTATATGTACCTGTGTGCCCCAAGAATTTTATCTATGTCTATTGTAAGTTTAGAAAGAAACGTGGATGGCTGACCCCTCTTTTGAGGCTTGTGAAAAAACCATGTTGAACATGTGGCTCCAAGTAAATAGATGTGTGTTGATGAAGGATATTTATGATAATTATGTAGTAGAATGTAGAGTTCCAAAGTGGTGGCCACATGGAATAACATGCACTTGCAAAACGGAAGGTGCTTTACACATCGTGTTAACCACGGTACACAAGAAAAGAATGATAGTGATAGATAGAAACCACATAGATAATAATAAAATTATTCTAAATGTGTGTAAATATAACGATAGTGGAGTAGGATGTAATAAATATGTAAACAATGTCAAACAAAAGGCATAAATCCTGCAAACATGGGATGCCCATGTTGTCACAAGACAATCCAGTCTCATAATCCTAAAAATAAGAGAGATAAATAACAAACAAGATAGGCATGATCCACAGTGTCATAAGACAGTCAAGTCACATAGCCTATAAGAAATGAAAATAAACAAATAGTAATATACACCCACAAGAAAATATGCATGAAACAAAAGTCTCAGAACATGATAACATGATATAGTAGTCAATATAGGTGAAATATGTGGAACAAAAGATGTCAATGGTGCACAAGACACATGTGTTGGTTCTAATAGTTTGAAAAATAACAAGTACACAATGTATGTAATTGATCATAAATGAGGAAGTATAAAGGAACTATGATAGAACAATAGTACTTATAAAAGATAGAGGGATTTCCCCTAAGAGAGGAATGTAAGTAATGATATGTTCTCCTATAAGCATGTATAAATATTTGTTCCTTGCATCCATTTACATATACCAACTGAATAAAGGTGCGTAAAGAATGCATGTTATTTAACAAACCAAAGTGATACTCAACATGTATAGTGTGAGGTGCTAACAAATCAAGGAAAATGCATAGGTCCAAGTTTTATATTTTTATAAATGATTTAATGTTGTATTATTGGAATGCATAGATATGTACAAAAATTATGAAGAGCATGAAAAATATCCAATGAGAACCTCCTGAAGAGGTTGATTTTTTTTTGGGGAAGACCGTGGCTTAGGTCTCAATTGTGATCCAAATTCTAGTGGTACCGTAGTGATAATATGTTATAAAGAATTCCTAGGGTATAAGGCGGGTGCAAAAGTAGCATTTAAATATTGGCGTTGGTGCAGTGGACTAGAATAAAGAGTGTTTCAAGTACTAGGATACGGTTGAAAAGTTATGTAGGTAGTATGTGTACTAGAGGACTAGAGTGTGAGCCTAGGGGAGTGAGGATGGTGAGAAGAATGACATGGGGCTACTAGACTATGAGAAGACATATAAATTTGAGATGTAGGGTGTGCAACCAAATTCATATTAGGAGACCTAGGAGAACCAAAGTGACTAAGGATAGGATGAAGGAGTACAGGCCTATGAAAGAACCTATGCTAAAAATATGAGAGCCAATGTGTGAAACCAAAGACCTATATGTAGATACACTAGGAATAAGAAAATAGGTGTATCCGTAAGGGGAACACCCGCAATTGTAATAACTTATTCATTATGAATGAACTTGACACATTGGTGGAGTATCGAGGTAATATCTCTATGAGCATGTAGCTAAGGGTACCTAACCGCAGGGCACCAAAACTAAGAGTGGAAGTAACCAGGAATGGAACTGATGTAATGATAATGCCAACAATGTTAGGTAAAGTGATGCATTGGAAGTGGGGATTAGTATCAAGTGCAAATTTTTGTGTGCAAATTCCAAAATATTAGAGTATTGTGATGGAGTATATATTATACATGTTATGTGGATAAACCAAAATAACATATATTGGTACATGATTAATAGATACAAAAATAGATAACATGTTGGAAACAAGTTTTTCATCTATATCAAAGTCATACAAAGTAATAAGTGGTGTAGAAGATGGTATGTGAGTGATAGTACAAATCATTTCATCTAAAGGGTGATCATAAGAGGGTAGTGCAAGTATTGTATGATAGGTGTTGTGCACTTGAGAAGTATATTTTCAATGTCATGTTTAGGAAGTGGATAATTAAATATTTTAAACTTAACATTATCATTGATTAGCTTGGAAGATTCAGTGTGCACATCCCATTCAATAGCTTTAGAATCGATAAGATCTTTTATAACGTGACAAAGATTTAGACATTTATCAGTAAGGTGACTGGTACATCGATGATAATCATAGCTTGAATTGACATCAAAATTCTTACTTTGAGGCTTACTCATATCAACCACAAATGATAAAAGGAGAGATATGAGATTAAATTTGAGAAATTATTTTCAATACAATGTGAAGAGGTATTTATAAATGAGTATATTGGTGTCTTGTGGGCTGAATTTGTAACTTAATAGATTGATAAACAGTAGTGAGAGTTTCCTTAAAATTAATTTTAATGTCATTAGTTTTTCCTTTGAATTTGGTTTGCTTGAAAAATTAGTAGTAGATGTGGTGGGAACATTGGCAACTTACTTGATTTGTCTCATATGTAACAACTCATCTTTGAGCTCTTTCAAAGTGTGACATAGATGGTCAAAATATTGAAACTTTTAAAAAATGACCAATTCTTGCAAGGGATAGAGTAAAATTTATGTAAATAAGACTTGTAACTCACTATTAGTTAAAACATTATTCATTTTGGTGAGAAAAATCTTGTAGCACAACACATAATTATGAATAGGTTCATTAGACCCTTATCATAGTTTATCCAATTGTGCATGGAATATTTTATCCCCAATGTTGATAGAAAATTGTACCAAAAATAAAATTTCCGAAGTAGTAAATGAGCACACAAAATGAGTGGGGAGATCATAAAACCATTGGAATTTGAAGTATTGAAGGCTTTAAGGGAAATTCACAATATTCTCAGTGGGTTGATTTGCAAGCCGAAGACTACACAAGAAGTTCATATAAGGAAAGCATATATAATCTAAAACAACACAACCCTTAAGGTAACTAGGATTTTCATATCAATAGGCCTAATACACAAGGAACTATGGAGATCTTATATAAGATAAAGGGTTCAATCAAAAGTGGTTTCACCAAAACGGTTACACCCTTTTTAGATTAAGAAACAATATGGTTTTCTAATCTAAATTTGATTTAGTGAGATTAGATTTACACTAAATGGATGTATGTTAGATTAAAAATGACAATTTTGATTAATTAACTTCTAAAATTAATTATATAATATCAAAATGACATGAAACACAAGATATAAACTTGAAAACACGAGAGAATGAATGTGTTTTCTTGTTACAAATGATTCTAGGAAGTTATAGGACTGTGCAATGTTGGAACAAGGAGATATGAACCTAGAATTGCTTCATAAATGATACTGTAACTATAAACTATATTAGGGAAGGAACATATTGTTGGAAGCAAAATCATTGAGAGGGAGGTTGAATCATTTTTTTTACAAAATTTTACTTTAGCTATCTTAACTTGCATTCAAAATATATGCATCATAGTGAGCTTTTACTTAACTTGTGTGAACCATCAAAGCATTTACCATTTGTTGGCGAAATAATTTCTTGTGAGGAAAATTTTTGGGATTTCAGAAACACTCTAGGACTATGTCCCCCTTCTTGAATGGGTCAGCTCCATTTATTGAAAGAAAGGAAATGAATAGAATATAAACTAATTTTTGGGGTGGCGCAAAGATCGGGGATCACACAAGAATACTTCCTTAAATCTATGGTAAATGCTTGTATGGAATACAATGGAGTAAAATTACTTAGTGAGAAATATAGGATAGGGAAATATGAGGGATATTTTAATCAAAAAATAGCATAGCTGAGTTCATTTCATTAAAATAAAAATATTTCACTTGCATCAATGAGACCATTCACAAAGAAGATGAACATTCAACAAGAAACACAAATTTTTATTGCATCATGTTGCACAAATTACAATGCTCATGGATTATAAGTTGAGATGGAGTTAGAATGACAAACTACAAGAGAATAGATAAAATGAAGGCCCTTGTTTCTATAAATACAATGAGAGATAGTAAACAAGAATTAACCATCCCCTTAAAATTATGAGGTCATATCCTTTTATATCTTTACAATACATCTCTTCGTCTACCCCCCACATGATTTTTCATATTCCCATTACAAGTGAATTTTTAAATGCCATTAGGAAATAAAAAATTGGTACCCTTTTTATAATTTCAAAAGTGACCTTTACATTGCAAAAATATTACATAGTCACTTTAATTAATAAGACAAAAATCATGATTACACACAATGAAGAATTAGAAGAAAGGGAGTAGAAGAAGAGTGAGAATAGAAGAAGGAGAAATACAATGGAGAATGATGAAGTATCCCCACTTTTTGATGAAGACCACTCCTATGATGAATGTTATGCCTTTGATTCATCCTATGCATATTCAATTGGCTTGAACTCAAGTCCTTTCACCTCTTTGACAAAACATACAACTGTCAGTGTGATCTTCTATGAATTCGGAATGCTCACATATTCCAATGTGTTGATCCAAGTATCTAGAATGTGGCTTAGCATATTGCACTCAGTGAACCAATTTTCATGATCTTAAGAAATGTTTTAACTTTAACCATGGATTGTTACGAGTGAATATAGAGTATCTTCATTGAAAGACAAGGGATCAACTACTTATTTTTGAACCATTTCTTGAAAAGAAGACACGATCTCTTCCAAAGATGTGTTTTTATTGATATGAGAGGCCCCAAGCTCTTCTACACATATTCTTATATCTTTAATAATTCCTTGAGCACTGTTCTCATACTCCTCAAGCTCTGTCAAAGTATATTTCAATACATCGCACCTTATAACCATGGTATGAAACCAAATAGGGGAAAATTTCTCAATTGAGTCCATGAACACATTTTTTCTTACCAAGAATGAGGAGTGAAGAATACCCATTTTAGACATTAGTGGGAGAACACTATCCTATATCATATTTTATTATCAATTTCCTCTCTGGTGCCTTTGATCCTTGAGATAGTACCTGAGACGAAGCGGAATATGGAGAGGGCCTCGAGAAAAAGCACATTACCTTTTTCAATGATTTTCCCCACCCAATCTCCCCCCTTCCTTGTGAATCCTTGGGCTTGCTTGAGGCCTTGCGGGTCAAAGTTGCTGATGGGTGATACCACCTCAACTAGATTTAAGGATGATGATTCTAGTTCCAAGAATGACTGCACATATGAAGACAAGGTCCTCACATGTTCCTCCAATTTTTTGATGGTTCATTTATATTCTTCATTCCACTTCAATATCTGAGTTAAATACTCCTTGAAAAGATGAACGTCACCCTCATGTGTATCCTATCTAAGCGATGAATTTTTCATCTCATAATCACTGGGAGTCATTTCTTCCAAAGGCTTGTTCACCTTTGGTCTTGCAACTTCTACAAACTAAGCTCTAGAAGCCTCAATGTAGAATCTTAAAGTGGTTTGTGCTTTATTTGACTTCTTGGATTTCATGTACTTCAATATGGCCTCAAAGTTCAGTGTCACAACTTGTTGCACCGTTCCTAATTCTACGCCAAGTAATTCATGGACCCATGGGAATGCATCTGATAATGTGGAAAATATGTTAGGGAGCTCTACTTCCAATTATGGGACCAATGATTTCTCACTGTGAGCTAACTCAACTTCCTCATATGAGACTCTTGGTTCTACTTGATGCACAAGAGATTGGTAGGGGTCAATCTCTCCTTATTATAACTCTTCAAATTTATCCTCCTCTTCAACTTGTTCTTCCCTGATCTTAGATTTATTGTGAAACTCCATGGGAGGTGAAACTTCATTGCTCTTGGTTTCTATAACCTTCCTCTTGTAGGTCCTCTCAGAATGATATGAATTGATAGATCTCTCGGGCTCCTTGAGAGATGATGAGTGTCACTGTTGTCTAAGTAAGGTTGAAGTGATGATTTATTCCATACTAGAGGCCTTCTTTCCTCTTAACCAATCTCTTGATCTTTGAATCACCACTTTGGTCCACTCTTTGATATCTCCATCTTCACGAACACTCCATGAGGGAGGATGAAGGGAATATGACTTCACTACCTGGTACTCTTTATTAAACAACTCAAAACCATCTTCTTAAACTCCTCCAGTGAACCAATCAAACCCCAATGCTTCCATCTCTTCAACAGTCATCCTCATGTAGTCTTTTTCCATGAATTCAAGATCATCCACATAATTTTCCGAATAGTCTTTCAATAAGTGAATGTGATGCAATCTGAGAACATTAAAAGAATCAAGATCTTTCCTTATGTCAAATTTGGGCCTAGGAACATATGAAAATAGGTGAAATGTAGTCGGGGAGGTCTCAATGTTTATGGCATCCACTAAAATCTTATAAGAGAAGACACCTAGTGAGATGGGGAATGAGATTCCTTTCTTCCTTGAACTCTTACACTTGAGATGTACCTGATAAAGTTTCATGTAGAGTTCTACCAGAGTGATCTTATCACTATGATACTTAGGTAGCATGAGTGGAGTGAGATCAAATCCACTCACCCTAATGTAGGTGAAGGTGTGAAACTATGTGAAGTGACACCCATACTTCTAAATCAACTCTGATGCTTGAGGATAGATTCTTCTTTTAATATTTCCTTCAAGTATCTGGATGTGAACATGGCGAATGCATCATTCACCCTCATGAATTGAACATTTCTTTCCTTGAAGGTAATATTTTTACTTCTCAAAATTAGGAGATCTTTGACCAAAATTTAAGGAAATGAACATTCCTATGTATGGTCTAGTGTATGTAAAGGCATACACTAGATATGAAGTCATTGGCAATCTCTTGGTGGTGAAAATTTGTTTCAACTGCTAGTGTAGACTATCACTGATGACCTGACCTCAATCTATTATTTTATTTACTTCCATGATTGTCAACATGAACCAGTCCATCCATTCATGGAATTACTTGGTGTGTTATTCACCCATCACTCTTCCCAGTAAGATAATAGAATCTAATTAGTATTCATAGAACTCTACCCTTGGCATTGATTTTGGTAGCCTTTATGGTTTTTTCTCATGTTTCAACCATGATTCAACTCCAATCCTTTGCAAGAAGGATTATGTCCCAAGCCATTGTTGAGTCGCAAAATCCTTTGTGATAATCACCATATTGCTTTGAGTCATGATTTTTAGACAACTTGAAATTCCTTTTGGATTTAGGACCGTCACCAGTGATTTGTCATTTGTAGTGATTGTTTGAGAGACAGGGTCATAGTGTTTGGCACAATTTAAGACCAATTAAGTTATTTAATATGAAAGCGAGTGACCTCCTACTCTGAAAATCCCACTAGAAAATATTTTTATTCTATTGGTTCCATGACCTCATTTTTCATCGTGATTCCTCATTTCTTCCAGATCAAGGTGGGCTACATCATTGTCTCCCATAAGTGGAAATTCTATAGACATAGTGGATATTGTCTCATACCTAGTATACTTGATCTTCATGGTTTCCCATAATAGTGATGGAATGAGGAGAGGAAAGTGTGTGAAATTTTTTTATATGATTTGAATAATTACTATTTTTAGTAAGTTACACCTTACCTTTACTTGCTAAGTTTAGCCAATTTCCCCCAATTTCACTATTTGTAGTTTTGGAGTCCCGAACTTGAGAATTGCACAAAGGTTTTTAGATGGTTGATTGTTTTTTATCAGAATTGCTATTTTTTATAATATTTAGAGGAAAAATTACTAAAATAATAAGTAGGGATTCTGGTTTTTGGATTGGGATGAAAATTGTCTCATCGTATTAGGAATTTCAACGCTATCACTTACTCCAATTTTTAAGTGCTTCTACCATCCAATTTTCTTTAAATTTGAAAAAAGCTAATATTTTTGGGAAGAAATGTACATGTGGGTAATATGAAAAAATAAGAGGATTGGTGGTGATCATTATTGGATCATCTTAAAGGCGTTCACTGTGGGAGTTCTAAGGAAACATTTCAAGAAAAACATAGCACAAACGGGTGAGTTATGAGAAAAAATTTCGCTTCATGTATGGGATTTCTTAGCAAAATATGAACATGAGAAAGTTGTAATAGCAATGGAGGGAGGAGAGTTCTTAAAAAATGGCTCCAAAATTACTTAGGGATATTTTAAATATTCAAACTTGAACCATGGTTAAGCTGAACTCACTTTTAACCCACTGGCACATCCTTCTCCTTAACCCGGGTTGAGGGAGGGTTGACACTTACTAAATGGGTCTAGAAGCATCCATTACACCTTACCACATTTATTAAGTTTTGCAATGGTTAAAAATTTAAAAAATAATGGAAAACTATTACGTGGGTAAGTTTGACATGAGGAGGGGGTCAGGTTGGTTCATTACGGTGATTTGTTAACAACTCTCCAGTGAGAAAATTGAGGGTTCAAGTGTCGAGAGTGAGAAGGCTTGCAAGGGGTCAATTTTTTTTCACTTGATTAAATTTTTAACCAGGTAAAAATGTGCATTAATTCTGAAAAAGTGTGCCAAGGGTTTAACTCATCATGGAGGAGGGATAGATTGGAGTTGTGCATACCTAACCAAGCAAGTTGTGATTTAAGTGACGAAATCATGCTCTTTCTTTGGGGTCATAATTTTTTGAACCAATTGAAATTTTTCATCAGGTTAAAAGGTTAAAAAATTCATCCCGAGTGCACCATGGGGGTGTTGGGTCATGAGGATGGGGCCATTTCAAGCGTGAGTGCATAACTTGTCCCTAACCACCAAAGTTGTCACTTAAGTGACGAATCACTTCAAACCAACTCTCCTCACCTTAGGGTCACAATTTTTTACATCCATTACACCTTTTAACCAAATTAAAATGGTTTAAAAATTCATCCAAGGTGTGAAAATGTGACTTGTATGCTTTTGGAAAGCCTGCCTTCACCAACAACTGCCAAAAATAGACATAGGAGAGTAAATGTTTTCCCACGGAGCTTCCCCGAGAGTTTCATGGGAAAAAAAATTATATTATTTTTACTTTAAAATACAAAATGAAACCAATTACACCAATTTTAGGAGCCAATTATACCTGCAATTTTAATTTTATCCTCCTTTTTTATTCTTCTCATGAGCGATTCCCAGAAGATCTAACTACCACCCAAGAGAAACTTGCATTATTATATAAATTATAACATGGGGCATGTAGAAATGGGGCATGTAGAGGGTTTAAATATATTCAATTTTCCTTTTGAATTATGTATAAATTCATTTGGAACTCCCATAATTCTCATTTTAATCTCTATCGGGATTGGGGATCTTCACTTGTATTGTCAGGAAAATTTTGTAATTTTACTTGTATTGTCAGGACAATATCTCAAAATACAAATGATAGAATCTCCCAAAACCTTTTGCAATGTGAAGTAGACCTTATTATATTTATGATGAGTATTTTTAACTTAAAAAAATACCCGAGGATCTTGCAACATCTAGAACAAACTATCTTTTTTGCTTCTTTCATTTCCCTGCACCGTGTTATAAGTAGGCCAATGTTGCACAACATGTTCCTAAACTTATTTCTCATTACAGAACTTCCCTAAATACCTCTAATGATATCATATCTCTGTCATGCACTACTTGGAAGCATTATATCTTCTTGATTCATTTCCAGAGGATGGCCATGAGCTACCAAAGTCCTAAAAATAGACCGTTTTAGACCTATGGGAGTAGTTCCTTCAAAGTGTGTCACAATAAACCCATGAACTGCTTCCCACAACCTTACCTACACATAAAATAAACTTTAAAAAAAAATCCACATCCCTCTTCTACATGATGGGGGTTTACATTACTTGGTTCAAGGATTTTTGAGTGTGTGCTTGGTTCTCATGGATTTTTTTTTCAATTTTTCATGCTAGACATTTAGCATGACAAAACCATTATATGATAAATGTCAATTAACTTAAGAAATCATAAAATAAACATAACATCCATCCACATGAATATTAAACAAGAGAGAACACATAAAAACATAATTTAGGTGGGAAACCCTAAAGGGGAATAAAACCTACTGATCATTTCATTAATAGACAAAAATCAATATTTAGTGAAGCACCAACTCCACAAGGAGCACTAACCCCTAATTTATCTAGCACCAAATATACTTTAGCAATCACTAACTTGTAAGGAGGTACCAACCCCCTAATTTATTAGGAACATATATATATTTAGCTAGCACCAAATTAAAATGATTCACCAACCCCATAGGTTTTTAGTGAAGCAATAAATCCACATGGAAGACCAAGCAACAATTCAATCACCTAAGAATGTTTTCCACCTTCTTCTTGTTTACTCAATAAACAATGGACATATTTGCAATTATTCTCTCTTCTTCTTGGTATTCTCTCTATCTCTGATATATCAACATGAAATCAGGCTTCTAACACACATTCTAGTCCTAAAACATCATCTCCTCTTTATATACAAACTCATCTTCCCTTGAAGACACTCAAAACTGCCTCCTTAGCTCACTTGCTCTTCTTCTTCTTCACCTTCACTAGGTCATGGAAAACCTGCCTTCTCCAAACTGATCATCTTCAGATATTGAAATCTCATGCATTTCCAAATGTCTTTATGACCCCATATATCCTTTACATGCCCTTATAGGTTGTTCATTTCATCTACAAGACACTAGTCCTAAAATTGCCCTTATACATGTATATATATATGACTCTCAAGAACTCAACCATATTGTTAAATTTTACATCATGTATGTCAGCCATGATATGGCCCAAAAACATCTGAGAAACATGAAAAAATCACAATATTGACTTTTTATGGACTTACATGACTCAATTTTTCTTTTACATCATTTTTAGGACTCAAGAAACCTTACAAAAACTAGGTATACAAGTATGACTTTACACCATGACATTTCTTAACAAAATATAGTATTCATCAAGAATTTAAAATATTCAAGAACAATTTCCATGACCTCCTACGACCTTCATCATGCTTATATAGCTCTGCAACATCCATTCATACCATAAAATCACCTCAAAACCAAGACTATCCTATTAGGACTGTACACCTAGAAAACTACCTTGCAAGAATGAAGCTTCTACCACCTCAACCAACTCATCCAATACAAATGAAACACATTAATAGGTACTAAAACATATCAAAATCATCCCAATTGCATTATAATCGTCAAATCAAAACACAAGGGATCAAAAACAACACTTCTCTAAGCACTATCAAAATTGTCTCAACACCTCAAAAACTAGTCATGAATGATTGAATTGGTAGGCATACTAAATGACTAAATATTTTCCAAAAATTATAATGAAAAATTATCATGTGTTTATATCATCCTCAAACATCCATTTATTCAATATGTACATTATACAACTTGACTGCTACAACAAAATATTCAGAAACAACCTATTTTCAGTGGGGTCCAATAAATCATATGTACACAAAAAACCACCTGTAGATATATATGAGAGTCCTCTATATTATCCAATGATAAAATTTGCAAAATTATTCCATTTTGGACTTATTTGAGCAATATCTCTCCAATTGACTTCAAGTTAGGGTTTTAGGAGGAATTTTTACTTGTCTTTCTGTTAACGATTGTTCATAAAGATGTTGACCTTAAAACATAAAATAATGTCAAAAATTATTAGGTAGGACACATACCAACATGTCTTAAATATTTTAGGATCCCATGCAGAATATTAACATACCAACGAGTATCTCAACATTGACTTATAACTGGGAAACACCATTTCTAAAAAACTGATTTTACCAAAAAACTGAATATCTTGCAAAATACTCCAAACCATGACCTAAAACGTTTTCCACATACATAAAACAACATGAAAAAACACTTCCCATACTCTCATTTTCATACTGACACTGGAAAATGATTGACCTACCTCATCATGAGAGGAAATTCTCAAGGATTCCTCTAGGTTCAGTCCATAAAACAAATGTTCATGTTTTTTCTTCAAGATTTGACCTAAAAAATTTATGAAAATTCCTAGGAAAACATGTAACAACTATGAAAATACTCACATGCCCATAATTTCCTTAGAAACTGAGCCTCATACCTTAGTAGGACTCGATTTCTTCATCTTTCCTTCAAATTCTCTCTCTAATACAAATGACCTCACAAGCAATTGAAATACATCATGCAGATATTGACATCATCATTATGTATCAGATGAAATAAATCACAACATGCATCATTTGTTGTCATCAACAAGGCACAATCTTCATTTTGACATTAATGACCACAACCTTCTAACAAGTTCTCCATGAAACCAATCATGCACAACACTACCTTGACATCAATGACAACTTTCCAACAATCTCCCCCTTTTTAATTAATGGAAAACGCATTGATATCAAACATACTAAAAACTTAAAACACTTCAAAATGATACTTACTTTGCATTTTCTCATTTTCCCTTTATGGTACATACATGTGCCATTAACTCATTCTCCCCCATTTAACATGAATGAAAAAGGATCTTCAACACAATAGGGTCTTCCAAAAGTTTCAATATCAATCTCAAAACACAAAATATGACACCAATAGTTGACCAAATACACTCACCTTAGAATTCTTCACAACATGAAGCAACATGATACCAAGTGTAGAACATAAAACATGTTCCCCCTTAGCTGAACATACTCCTCCTTTTAAATCACACTAATAACCACCATACATCGAAGAAATGGTTAGAAATAGCAACCAAACATAGAAGCTCAAAATCAATTTACAAGATCCCCCTTACTCAATGCACACCTTCTTCAAATGAACTTAAGAGCAAAAAACAACTCACCTTGACTAGGTCACCATATTCTTGATACCAACTAAAACCACTACTACTAGTACCTGATACTAATAGACCAACTTCTTTAACGAACTGCTACCAATTACAAGAAATAATGAAAAAAATATCACCTTTCAATAACACTTCTTAGTTGTCAACAATGACTCAACTTGTCTTAAAGACTCAACATTTCTTCTTGGCACTACAGACCTACTAATGGGGCTAAAAATTCACTTGGTTAGCTCCTGTTGACTTCTTAACTCTTTCACATACTACTAGAATGATACCAAATGATATTTTTCAATCCTTTCTCACCTTCTTTCTTCTTAATGCAACTGAGACAAACCTTCACAAAAACTGAACTAGGAGACCTTCATTTTTTACTTCAAAGCATGTATTTTATCAATTGTACACTCAAACCTATCCATAAGAAAACTGATACTTATCACAATAAAAATACAAGAAATTTTTCATACCTTGATTCAACTAATTTTTAGAGTATAAATAGCTCCCACCAAGACCAAACTCTCCTCTTTAATCCATACACAGAATAACAAGTACAATCAATCTTTATCATGACACCAAACATAGCTAGGTCAAACTGCAACAAGATATATTATTCGAAGACACAAAACTAGTCCACCAACTAGATTAAATATCATTCACGCCTTTTTTAACATCAGGATACCTCCTTCATGTTTCAAAAATAAAACCTCGTCACCACAACTACTTTTGTATCTTCATTATGTTGTCAACTAGGTCTTTAATTACATGATTGTTGGTGAAATAATTTGTCATTTTGTAAATTATGTGTTTCCACCAACGGTCATGGGGATAAGCCCCTCTTTCTTGGGTATGGTGAGGATCCCATTATTGAATATAAACTATCCTAATTATGTGGGGTGTCCAAATAGGTCAGGGATCATACAGGAACACTTCATTGAACCTATGGAAAAATTATTGTATGGGGTATAAGGGAGGAATTCACAACAATGAGGGATACATGTGAGAAATTAGGAAAGAGAGAGTTATTGTTATGAGTAGACACTATCAAAGTTCACACAAAATAACCATAGTAGGTACACATTCGATTAGAGGAAAGAAAAAATGTAAGCAATTAGTAAGACTTATAAACTAGAGACACACAATTCTTTAGATTCATTAATCAAGGACACAAAGTTCCTTCTTGGTTATTTAATATTACCATGCTTGAAAAGTTGCATAATAGAGAGATAATTTAGGAAAACATAAGCAAATAAAATGGAAGAAATTCATATCTTATTTCTTGTGTAGTTGTGATACAAAGATCAACAACCTACAAAAATCCACAATTGCTACAAAAAAAATAACATTCAATCCCATTTAGAATGGAGAAGCCATTATAATTCATAGCATTGAAATACCACCCACATGACCCTTCAAGTTCTTATTCCACTTGTGACTTTACATATTCCTAGGAGGTGAGTAAATAAGTCCCTTTTTATAAATCAAAAGGTACCTTTACAATAACATTAAAGAGTCACTTAAGTGAATAATATGAAATACCATGATTTCATACAATGAAGAATTAGAAAGGGAGATAGAAGAAAGAGGGGGAAGAAGAAGGAAGTTGACTACCCTGATGAATATGAAATCCTACATGATGGATAAATTTTTGATTCATGATCCTTTAGGGAGAGTTTTTAGAATGAACTCTTGTCCTTTGAATTCTTTTCTAAACTGATACAACACTATTTCCACCTTTTCTTCTTCAGGAATGAAAACATAACTCAACACATCTAACCATGTCTTTGAAACATCACTGATATCCTTGCACTAATTAAACCATTCTTTGTGGTCTCTTGCAATGTTATCAAAATATCCTTTGATGCTAAAAATGGACTCTAAGGTATCTTCATTGAAGGAAATATGATCACTTGCATCTTTCTCGACCAACTCCTAGAGGGAAACAATGAGTTCTTCTGATGATGAATTATCGATGAGTGGAGGGAACTCAAGGCTCTGAACATAGTTGCAAACCTCATTAAAAATATTGAAAGAATTTTGTCCACTAGATTCAAGTTTGGAGATTGTAACTTCGATCATATTGTATCTAACATCCATGATGCAGACCCAAACTAGGGAGAAGTTCTCAGTAGCTGATGTGAACACATTTTTTCTCACAAGGGCATGATGTCAGTGGATCTCACCTCGGAAAAAAGTGGGAACACCTCATCCAATTTAATATTTTCTCTTTCAATCTCCTCCATTTCTTTCTTCACTTCTGATAAAGTAATGATAATATATTTGATTAGAGAGAGGACCTCTGGAAACAATGTCTTTCCTTTTTGGATGATCTTCTTGATCCATCTCTTAATAATATTCCCCTACATCATATACCTTTGTGATTTCTTGAGCACTTCAAGGTCAAAGCTACTGATTGGAAGAATGTATTCCATAGGGAGTGAAGGTCACGAAATGGGATATATAAAAGGTTGGATGTAAGCACTAAGAGTTTTTACATGTTCTTTCGATTGCTCGATTGTTCATTTGTAATATTGATTTTGAGTAAGAAGGCGGGAAAAAATATGCCTTAAATAAATGATAATCACCCTCGTGGGTAGCTTGACACAAAGAGACCTTCATCATTACATAATCACTAGGTATTATTTCTTTCACTATATTATTTACCTTCGGATGTGTCACCTCCACATATTCAGCTCCAGATGCCTCGGTGTTGATACAAGAAGTTGCATGTGATCTCTTTCCCTTTATGGTCCTCATGTATTTCAAGATGGCCTCAAAGATAGGTGTCACTGCTTGTTGCACTGTCCTTGATTCTTCTCCAAGTATTCATTCACCCATGAAAAAGGCTCAAAAGGTGTGGAAATGAAACTATACATCTCAAGTGTTTGCTAAGGGACCAAAGTATGACTGATATGGGCCGATTCAAGTACTTTAATAGAAACATCTGGATCTTCCAGATGGCTAGGATACTAAGAAGGATCAAGTTCACCTAGTTCAAGTTGTTTTGGAGGATGTTCTCCAACCTTATACCTCTTATATACCTTCATAGAAGCTTCATAGAAGTATATAATTCAATATCATCACAATATGCCCTCTTTCTCTTTCTCGAATGAGATGAACTTGAATCTTCATCAACCATGGTTATTTTATTTGATGTCACTTGTTTCTAGAAGCATGGAAAGAGAAGATGATTGCAACGGTTCAAATTCAAGATGAAAATGGGGATGAAGGTTTGTGTGAAATTTTAACTTCATCTGAATACTTACTATTTTTAGTAAGTCACAACTCACCCCCAGTTTCTATTTTTAGCCAATTTTCCCAAATTTCAAATTTTGTAGTCTTGTTAAGTTTTAGACTTTGGAGAATTACACGAAGGTTTAAAATCCTTGTCTTTAACACTTAATATTGTTATTATGGATCTGGTGCCAAATTACTAAAAATAGAATTTCACCTTTTGGGTGTCCGATTGAGCTGAAAAATGCTTTTTTAGATTAGTTTTTCTAATGTGGTTTCATGCTCTAATTTTTAGAAGTTTTCAATAGCTAGAACTCTTAGGATATGAAAATTCAACATTTTTTAATGGAATATTCAAGGAGCTTCTATAAAAAAATTATTTTATCAATAGAAATGATTTTTTTTCATCACAAAGGCATTCAGGAATATAAGCCATAGACCAAGTTTCAAGGAAAATGGAGCAAGGATCAAGGAGATATGAACAAAAGTGTGGATTTAGCAATGGGGTTTCCTAGAAAATTTTGAACCATAATAGCACACTAGAAGAAATGGAGGGAAAGAAAATATTTTAAATGATTCAAAAATGGATAATTAGGATTATTATACTCATCCCTCCTAGCTAACTCACCCTACTTAACCTAGGATAGATGAGATGAGAACATGGGTTAGAAGTTATTAAATGGGTCTCAGATGTCCCTATGTCCCTTATAATATTTAGTAAGGGAAAAAGGGACACCATGGGTGGAAGCATCATGAATAGGGGTTCAAAAATATAAGTTGGAGAGTTGGAAACATAAACCTAGCACCCCATGTTGTGACTTTAAGTGGCGAAATTTCTCCTCTATGTGTGGTAGCCATACTTACTAAATGGGTCTCAAACCCCCTCATGTCCCTTACCACATTTAATAAGGTAAAAAGTGGGAAAAGGGACAAAATTTCTTGAAAAAATCACCATGGGGTAGCCTTATCATGAGAAAGGGGGGCAGATTTGAGAGTAAGGTGAAAACATGCTCCCAACACTCCATGTTATATTTTAAGTGATGCAAAACTTCATTGCCATGTGGGGTGAAATTTTGTGTCCCTCATGTACCTTTGGAAAGTTTAAAAATGAAAACAAGGCCCTCATAAGTGTGCCTAGGTTTTTATCTTCATGAGGAAGGGGCTAGATTAAGTTATGAGTGGATAACACCTTTCTAACACTTCAAGTGAGGTTTCAAGTGACGCAACCTTCAAATATGATTATCTCACCATGGTGGTGGATTATTTTTTCATCCATGTCCCCTTTTACTTTTTTCAAAGGGGAAAATTAACATCATGGGTCTTCAAGTGCGAAATTACTAATTTTGGAAGCTTGCCTTCACCATTGCACTGCTAAAAATAGTCTACTGGAGCGTCTTCTTGCCCCAAGAGCTTCCCTATGTGTTCCATAGGAAAAAATTATATGATTTTTGAGTGTAAAAAACTAAAGGAATATGTTTTCATGATTTTAAGACCTTTATTCTACCTCCTTTTTAAAATTCAGGCCCCTTTGCAAAACTGGTCATGAGTAGTTCCAGGAAGGTCCAACTGCCACCAGAAGAAAATCTACATTTTTATCTAACTTATCCTATGGAGAATGTATACGGTTGAATTTTATTCACTTTTTTATTTTAAGTAGATCCCAAATCTCCTTTTAACTCCCATAATCCTCATCCGAGTCTTCACTAGGATCAGAGATCTTCACCTACAATGTCGAGACAAGATCTGAAAATATTCTCCTTAGAATGTATTGAAACATTTTTCAATGTGAAGTAGGAATTATTATATTTTTAATGAGTATATGATTCCTTTCCAAATCATCTTGAGGCTCATGATACATCCAAAACAAGCCAACTAAATTTTTCATTGTTTTCATTTCCTTACACCATGCTACAACTAGCCCAGTGTTACATAACTTGTTCCTAAACCTAGTTTTAATTATATAACTTTCCTAAAATTCCTCATATGATTGCATTTATCTACCACACACCTCTTGGATTCTTTTTCCTTTCCCTGTATGTTCCCATGGGGGTTCTCATCGGGTGTAAAAAGGCCAAAAATAACCCTTCTTGGAACCTACAGAAGCACTTGTCTTCTCTCGGGTCCAGATATATTCATGAATAAACTTGAATAACATCCCCTACACATGAAACAAACTTTAAAATAAAATTATCACATTACTCCTATCCATTATGAGGGTAACACAGTGACTAAGTTATCCAAAGGACAAGTTTACATTAACCAAGAGAAGGATTTTCAAATGTGGCTTAGGCTGTCATGGATTTTTTTTAGATTTTTCATGCTACACATTTTGCATGACAATAATGACTACTATGACAACTCCTTTTTACTTCATATAATTTTCTCAACCGCTATACATACAGACCTTATAAGGAAATTATGACACCAATATCACAATAAAGCTTTGACATACCTTTGAATTCTTAAAGGATATAAACACTTCAAATGTCTTCATCAAGACTCCATACTCAACTTCGTATAATCGGTAACCCACAAATTTTTTCATGGCATTCTCATTACATCAACTTTCCAACTAGAACACCTCTTCATACTAGTTTTTCATGTGCAAACCCAAATTTCTCTATCACTTGTCATGGTATCCTTTCTTCATGACATGTTAGTCATACTGATCATACCTTCAACAACACTCATCATGGACTCATCTAGGCTACCATATCCCTAATATAGGCTTATAATCTCAAAAACTTATTATTCTTATAGACTAATCATTTTCTCTCAAGGACACAACAAGCATGGTTACCTTATTCTTCCAAACTATCTATCTTATTGCAAATCCTTTACACGTTATTCTTGATGTTCATCACCTAGAAACCTAATCATTATGATTGATACTGAATAGGTCATACATCATACATACATGTCTTCTATAACTCAATAATTGTACTACTATGCACACATCTCTTCATGTTAGACATCAATTAACAATTATGCAAACTTTCCTTATATGATTCCATTGATCATACCCTGAACCTTCATGTATAAGAAACACGTAATTCTTCATGTTGATATCAAAAACACTTCAACCTGGCAAGTTGTATCATGCATATCCATATTTAAGAATGCTAACCCGATGTTCTACCTCTAACTATCTAATTATGACCTTAATAAAACTCTTATATACTTTTCAACATATGTAATAATAAAATACACAATAGTTCATGATGATCAACTCAACAACTCTACACAAGGTTTATGCTTCATGATTTCATCATACTCTTCCTACTCAAATCCTTTCCAACCTCTTGATCATAGCCCTTAAAAGCTCTTTAATGGACACATTTAGGTTCTTCAAATCCTTCATAGCCTTATAGGCTATACCTTAAAGATATATTGGTCTCATCGACCAATTCCTTGCTTCTCATATACAACACAAACCTACATTAGGACTTAAAGCATAGACTTAAGCTTTAAACATGCACACCTTACATCTTCAAGTTTTCAAACCTCAAATCACATACCTATTTCTCTTCTAAGTTATCTTTCTTCCTTCATAGTCTTCACACACTTATTCAAAACTCATAGAACCATTATTACTTCATGATAATTCTTTAATAAACAAGCCATCATACGTAGACGTTGATTAGATAAAATGGCTAAGTACTAGCCATGTGCAAAAGTTAAAGACCACACAGAAGAGGGCGCACATGAAATAAGAGAAAACAACTAAGGTCGAAGTAACATGTGGAATCAAACACACATGAAAACAAAGAACATGCCATTATGTGGAGGTTCATGTGAGGGGAAAATGAGGTTAGTGCACAAAGGTTTGTGCATGCACACACAAGTTCAGGACTTAGCCAATTTTAATGTGAAGGCTAAAAATAGGAAAAATCAAAGATGGCGTAGCATGCAAGGCACATCCAAAAATAGGAAAAGGAGATTTGTAGTAATGAAAAAAGGAAAATCACATGCGAGATAGGTAAAGAACATGTAAGGACATATTTATTTATAGGAAGAAATCATGAACTATTTATGGCACAAGCTAGAGATTAAAGTAAGTTTTAAAGGCATGCATCCTAGATTGAATACATCTATTGTTAGAATTAAAACATGTAATTGGTGAAGGGAAATTCCCCACCGTATATAAATAGGTTCCACACTCAATGTAAAGAGATGTGTTCTAGAGAGAGGTAGAAGGAGCTAGAGGTATGCGGTTATAAAATGTATGTGCATGCTAAGTGATGCGCGCATGGATGTAATCAGTGAGTTTATGTATGATAATGAATTATGTTGTGATGGAAAATTTGTATGGATTGTTATAATTAATAGAGATGTGTATAATATAATGGATATTCAAATATTGTTGTTGATTTTTTTTGTTAATAAATGATCAACTATGTTGATTAGTTTTTTTCCACATATGTTATTTTTGATATACTTTGTTGCTATTGTTGTTCATGATATAATGTCTAAGTATACAAACTAGATCTTGACAAGTGAACAAAGGAGGAACTCAGTAAGTTTTGTGTACTTTGGGTGAGCACCTAGACATCTATCTAGGTGAAGTTCCAACACACTCGAACTTGTAAAGTTTTGACAATTAGACTCCAATTTTTTGGTTTCATTGTTGGGACCTTATTTTATTCTTATCTACAATATGTGGCATACACATGGGGTTCTGACTATCACTAGAGAATATTGAGTGTTGGGTGGAAGAAAATGTATATGAGACGTTCTTCAGTTTCTTACCAGAAGAGTTACATGAATGGTTAGCAACTTATGCATAGAATAGGTGTGTATGGCTGGGAAAGAAGTAAGTGTTGATCCAGGATTAGTACAAATAACTCTCTGATTTGGATGAACAATGGAATCGAGCTATATATCATTAGTGGGAAGGTGTGTTGTGTAATTATACCTTGGAATACATGATTTTGATGTATTTTTGTCCAAAGGAGGTAGAGTTCTAGTTTTTGTGCGAGCCAAGGGGATCATACTTACACATGCTATTGTTAGCTATAAATATCTTGATGATTTATCTATGAATGGAGAACTTACTTATGGAAGGATAAAACTCCATCACACAGAACGACAGAAAGTAGGTTTGGGAAAGATGGTGCTAGTCCAAGTAAAGGAAAGAGATGGGGAAGAGAGACTGCGTATATAATGATGCGTGAGATAGGGACCCTACAAAAGGAAAGGGACCATAAGATCATGTCCTTATAGTATTTGGGAAGCACAATAGAAGTATCCCTTTGGTATCTAGTGAGAGCAAGTATGATGAAATAATGAGAATTGTTGGTGCACATCTAACCCATCCTGGACACCTAACCCTTGTGATTGGTGCTTTGAATTTGGAAATTTTTATAGAGGATCATCATTGTGACAGAGAGTAATTGAGTAATCAACGATTTCCACATTGGGTTGAAGATATAGGTAAGAATATTTTAGTATCAACACAAGAGGAAGAATAATTAAACTAGGGAAACATGATCCCATGTTTAGATAGAGTTTATTTGGAAGTAATCCAGTTAGTACGATGTCATGACAAAGAAGTGGTGTGCTGACTATTAGAGGTAATCCTATAGTTGGGGTAGTGGGAAAAATGGTTGGTGTGTAGTTTAGCACTACTATGAAGGTGTAGGGTAGTACTTATATAGGTCCCCAAGTCATAGAAGGAGGATCAGGAGGCTCATGTATTCCACCGCATGGAGGAAATCCTAGTGGAGAATCAAGTTCAGGATTTGGCCCCACTCTAGGATAAGGACCACTAAAATCAGGACAATAAAAAACCCCATAGATATTTTTCAATATTTCCTTTCATTTAATAGAATATTAAGGTGTGGAAGATGCAGTAAAGCATGTGCACATGCGTGAAATTTTATAGAGGGCCAAAGGAATAACATCTCCATATCGAAATGCTAGTCAGTTTGGAACAATACTTCAGGGCCACGCACATAATTGATATAGGAAATATGACCCACATCATACATCAATGGATTATGATGTTTTGTGTGCCGCATTCTTAGCTAAATTCCACATACATAATTTTAAGTAGTAGATAATTAGTGTGCTGAAATATTTAAAGAAGGGCTTGTCTGAGAGTGTGAGATAATGTGATGATTTCAATACCTTATTGCCCAATATTTCTTATGAGATTCATTAGATCCAACATGTGAATTTTTTTACAGGAGGCTTGCTAACACCTTTCCAAAGATCATTATGACATAAGACAATCACTAACCCATGTGAGGGTTTAGAAGCAACATTACACATAAAAGCGGTTGTGAGCATAGGTATTGGATTGAGTCCATTCCTTGAGGCCCAAATTGCAGAAATGACCACTCAATTAGAAATGTTATCTGTTAATTTATCTCATGAGATGTGTACTGTACTCTGGTGCACTGATTATGAAGTATAAGGGAATTCAAGGATAGTTGTCCACTCAGGAATGTTCACACATTATTGAAAGCTTGTGGAATTTATCACAAGAACCATGATGTCCACAAATTTTTTCTTTTGTAAGGTTCTACGTAGAAGAACGTTTCATTGTATTGAAAAATATGTGATGCACATACTCATGACACAACTAATTATTGTATGATTGATCAAATGTATGAGGCATGTGAAATAGGGGTACGTCAGAATGACGTAAAGAGCATGCCACAGGTGTAAGAAGGAAAAAGTAATGAAGGGCTAAAATGATAATTGAGGCTTTAGATGTGGATACCGAAGCAGAGGTCATGGTGTCCGAGGACAGTTTACAAGGGGAACATGTTACACTTGTGGGTCACCTGATCACTATCAGCACAAGTGCCCGAAGAATTTGGCTTGCACATATTGTGGTAAGGTTCATAAGGTCAAATATTTTCTAGATTTATATGCCCACATGTGTAAAAATAATAAGAAGGATAAGGGTGCAACCATGATTAAGGTTAAATGCACCAAGAAAGGGAAAAAGACACCTAAGAATTCAGTTGTAGCATAACCTCGTTCATTATTTGTCAGTACACACATAGAAGTACGGTGTGTGCATGAGCAAGGGAGATCAAGACCGCTCATTAGAATAGAGAAGGTTATTTATACAAAGTATCTATATGTGGGCCAAAAGAAGGAAGTATATTAAGATACAATGGATGTTATCAAGGTGATCTAGAGAGAGATACATTTCTTGAAACTATCACCAAAATATGTGGATGATCTCAGAGAGGTATGCAGAATGATCAGGGAGGAGAATATCATACCGATGTTGGGAGAATGGTTGCTAGACATAATACCACATTCAATTAGAGAAATGGTGTTCCAAATTCTCCATTCCATTTTACCACGACAAGATCACAAGTATGACAAAGAAATCACATTGGATGCAGTGAGTAATTGATGGATGGAAAGTAATGTCCTCATTTATACATACGCAGAAGTCAATGTCCTCACACTTAATGCTTGGAACCAAATGGGAAGGATTCCATTGCATCCATCCTTAAATGTTTTATACATGTCTAACAACACAAGGGTTATTCCTAATGGGGTTTTTAAGGATGCTTCTATCACCATTCAAGGAGCCAAGTTCAAGGGTGAATTTGAGGTCTTGGAGCTAGCTGAAGCAGATAATTTCGTTGCACTAATAGGTTGTCTGTGATTTTATGCCAACAATGCAGACCTACATTTTAACAAGCATTATGTGATTTTTGAGAATAGATATGAGCACGTTGTGATACCAATGGATGACATGAATATTGTGCCTTAAATAGAACCCATCAGTGAAGAATATCTTAACATAATCTATGCACATACAGTGCGCGACATAAAGAATATGGAGTCATCAAAGGAGGGCATGCTTCAGTAGGAAGATGTGCAGTCCATAAGTGACACTACTAGTGTCGCTTGTGATAATTGGGCTCATGGTACTTACGATATGGTTGGGAAAAAGGTTTGAGGAAGAGTGACAAGGGTGATTAGACTGCAGCTAGTTACGCGGTTGGATAAGGTTAGTTTTTTGAAGTACAATGGAGAAGAAAATCCTAAATCATTCTTTTGTATGATGGAGGAATAGTTGCAAAATAAGGGGTATAGGAGAAATATGATGGTATACACGTTGTGTGGGACCACAACGTGGTGGTGGACTATACATAGAGAGAGCTTACTTGGTTGGTGTGAGATCAGAGTGGCTTTCTTGATAAGGTTTGTCTGAAACAATCTCCCTTCATTCACATAGGATTATGATGAGAAGAATTCTCTGATGGTACATGTTCACAATTGTGAGAGGCATTGGATGGAGGGGAAAGACACTCTACCAAAATCTTTATGGGTGCATAATTTTTATTCTACTTTTTGTGGGTGTGCACATGTCTGGTATATACATGATGAGATAAATCAAGAAATAATGAATTAATGGGACTTGAGTGTATGTATTATTCATAATTTTTATTAATTTTCTACTAAACCATTGGTTCATGAAGCTCTTCAGATCATGTGATGCATTACATTGGGGGATAGTGTGAAGGCTGAAGAAATTACAACTCAATTATTTAGTGAATCTAGTACTGAAGTGACAACATGGTGGAATCATAGGATACCTTGTTAGGATGCACTTAGAAGGAAAAGTAGAAAGGGAAGATTGTTTATCTCATAGACAATGAATAAGTCAAGGATCCAAATATTAAGCATACAAAAAGTGTGTGTGAGGTGTTGTAATAAGTAAATGATAAATTGTAAGCTTAACATGTACCATTGAAGATGAAGAAAGTCAACATTGACATTGAGAGCGTGCTGAAGGATGTAATTATTAGTGACTACTGGTCTGAACAAGAGGTGGTGAAAATCATTGAGCTATTGCATGAATTTAAGGATATATTTTCTAGAGGATACCATGAATTAAAGGATGTGCATCCATCATTAGGAAAAAAAAAATCAAACTCAAGGATGATGCGTGAACGGTTAGGAAAAGGCTTTACCGGATGAATCCTAATCTACATGTCAAGGTGAAGGATGAAATTGACAAAATTCTCAAGGAATACATAATTGAGCCCGTTGAAGAGTCATAATATATAATCTAAGCATTCAGAACTATATAATGGAGTTTATTCATAAATTTCTTTAGGTATACTTAGATGATTGGACTATTTATGGGTTCGTTAAAGATCATTATGACTGCTTGAGGATGATATTTGAAAGATAAAGGTAGCTTAACATCTCTTTGAATATTAAGAAGTGTATCTTTGCAACACCATTTGGTAATTTTCTTGGACACATTATATATAAAGAACGATTTTTGGTGGACCCAGCTAAAATTATAGTCATCCTAGGATTGTAGGATCCCACCAATCAAAGTGAAGTGTGCAGATTCCTTAGACATATTGGTTATTACCATAAATCTATTAAGGGGTATGCAAAGATTTATTGGGCCACTTGAAGAATTGTTAAAATAAAATGGAAAATTCTATTGGGGTGATGCGCTACAGTTAGTGTTTGAGACTTTAAAGAAGAATTTAACCACTGCACCTATCTTATGCTTCCCTTCTTGGAATAAGACATTCCATGTTCATGTAGATGCCTCTGGTACAACCATTAGAGCAATGTTAGTGCAACCAGGGAAAGGTAATTGTCAATCATCCTCTTTTTTTTACAAGTACAAATCTAATATCGGTTGAGCAGAATTATACAACCACAGAGCACAAATTGTTGTCAATGGTGTACACACTTCACAAATTTAAACAATATATTTTAACCACACCATTTATCTTTTACACTGATCACATGCCATTAAAATATCTGGTTAACAAGTTGGTTTTGCAAGACTGCATTTTCATTGGATACTTTTGTTTTAAGAGTTTGATTTCTTAGTTATAGTGAAGCCCATAAAAATTAACTTGGGACCATACCACTTATCAAGAATTAATTCCAACGAAGACATGCAAAGCATAGAATAAACAATTTTAGATGCTTAGTTATTAAACCACACCACATGTCTATTGACTTAGAATATATTGTGGTATTCTTGTGCATAGGAGTTATGCTTGAAGGTATGAAGAACCTAGAGAAGAAACAACTAAGGATTTGCATATCGCCCTACCATCTAGTTGGAGGAGACCTATATAACATGGGTATAGATGAAGTCTTGTGCAAGTGTGTGTTGGAACAGTAGCATGTAACTATAATGGAAGAAGCGCATGGAGTAATTGTAGGGGTTCACTATGTAGGTGAAGCAATAAAATGAAATAACTTATTGGATTATGGTGGGAGACACTCTATAAAGATACCAAGGCATTTGTTAAGGATTGTGATCATTGTAAGAGGTTAGGAAAGCCAGGAAACTGGGATGAAATACCACTGTGACCTATAGTTTTAGACATAAAATCTATGCACTTGGGTAAATTTCAAGGTCATAGAGCATACTAGTATATACATGATTCCTACGAAAAAAACTAGTGGTTGACAAGGTCTTTTAGGTCTTTTTGCTTTGTCTCTTATACTTTTATTGACCTTACACACCTTACTTCCTATTGGTATTTGAGTGATTCATCTTTTATGGCCTCATAAAATATCGCCTATTTAGGACAAAAGCACCTAAGCGCTTTTGTCCCTTTTGGGAGCTCTTGACCTTCTTTGCCTTTTTCTTACTCTTTTGGGCCTCTTTTAATTTTGGTCATCTTTTATAACTTTGGGTCGGCCTTTTAGCTATAAATTATGAAATTCAAATAAGGGAATCATATATATACATAATTATAGCTCTCAAATAAGGGGACAAGAACTAAGCATTACATATCATCACCTAATATTGCATTCAAAGGCATAAGATCACTTCAAAGTCATTCATCTAGCATACTCATACAAGGGACAAAGGATGCATCACTCTACATACACAACATAGGAGTGGGAATTTCATTTTATTCCATCACACACATTCTATACATTTCTATATTCTAAATCTATCATGATATTACTGTGCAACTTACACAAGGGCATCCTGGGGAATCATTACACACACATACACATAGAACTACATGGATTCTGAAATGTGGTATAGCCCTCGGTACTAAGTTCACTCTTTGAGTGAGCACAGGGGTCAGTCAACTCCACATCATGCATAATTTTTTATTAGAGTTGACGTGGTTTGTGGAAATATGCAGGTAGATAATTATTTTGCAAGTTACAGGTGAAATCAACAATCTAGGAGTGACAAAAGGAAACTAACAGTGAAGATTATCCTACACAAAAAGGATAGAACCTAAGCACCTGACTGCACACTAGCACCCATATCAGTCACTAGCACCCGAGCACTCCTGTCCTCTTGCGGGTACTTCTTTCCTGCATATCTTTGAGTCGTAGAATCTCCAGTGAGCCTTCACGACACTGTTTACAGTATTTTTTAAACAATTTGCCTGCCCATATCATCTTCATATTTTGATAAATCAGCTAAGTCACCCTTTCTCTATCTCTTACTCAGGGTTTCATATTGTACATGATTATTTTCTTGTGTATTCTATATAATATCACTTTTATATCATTAGTACATTAAATTTACTCTGAAATTAGATTTAATCACATTTATATTAAATCATCTAGTGAACCCTAATTATGATCAAACACTTGGATCTTTATTTTCCATGTTCTATTGGATCTTATTTCATGGCTTCTCTAGTCTTATTATATAAATTACTTCGAATTCACCCACATTACAAATATGTTCTCCAAAATTCCCTAGACACTATGTACCTCCATAACAATACACCACCTAAACAAGTAAGTTTCATTTTTGATCATCTCTTTGATGACTCTATTAGTCCAAATACCATAACCAATTAACTCATCTTCAATTCAATTCAATATTTACACAGTTTATTTCAATATAAATTTCAAGTTATGGAAACCATGATTACATCCCTCACAACTGAAATCCAACATCTTAATGCTACTTCTCAATCCCATGTTATTTATTATTCTACACCTTATCCTAATCCCATGTCTACTACATGTGCTCATACAAGTGAAGCTAAATTCTTACCGCTACCATCACCTCTCAAGTTTGATCTAAATGCTAAGAAACATGATATTCTTCTAGAGCTCCTCAATCACCAGTTGATCAACTTGCCACCTACTCATTACTAACTCCTTATCATCTCGCAAAATATAAAGGTCATTCATTTTTCAACTATCATATAATTAATGGACATCATGAAAATGATTACTACGCTTTAAGATGAAGAATTGCATACCTTGAGCATCAGATTTTTATTTCATTTGATACACAACATTCTACTAAATGCATATCTCCAATTGCTAAATCCCACTAGGCTCCTAAATAGTTTCCCTCTATGTCTAATGAGCATCATTCCATAATTACTAATGTTCCTTCTCTGGTAAGTCAAGATCCTCCTATCTAACCTAGTGTCATACCACCTTTTAAAATAATTACCCCATTACCTCCCTCTATCAAGTCCTCTACAGTGTTACCAATTCCAAATAAGTAACCACCTTTAAAAAACAATTACCCCATTACCTACTCCTATCAAGTCTTCTATGGCATTACCAATCCCAAATAATCAACCCACCATCTAAGGAAGCACAATCAATTCACTCAACACAAGATTTGATCTGTCACCTACTTGGATTTCCTTCATTAATCCCAAAATATGATGTTAGTCATGATATTGCTCCTACCTACCATTGTGAAAACCATATGTATTCTTATGATAGATTTCAAACGCATCCACCATGGCACAATCCTTCTCCCATCATCACATAGATCTCATTAACTTGCACACTTGGGGGCATCATATTTCCCCCCCTCCACCACTATTGGTTGTCTCTAGTACATATTTATAGCTTCTTTACTACCCTTCATGCTCTGTGCTCAATATATATCTTCCTAAGCTCTCTTACATATTTCGTATGCACATTACCCAATGACGCACTCTAGTTCCTCAGTTTATACTCGACTGTTGAGGGTCCAATTATCAAATGAACCTCACTTCAGCTACACTTCACGCTCTGTGCTTCATGATGCATCTTTTCTACACACTCTCACATCTCTAGTACATTGTACCATCATTACCCGATGACACACTCTTGTCCTATGGTTCATTCTTGACTGTTGAGGGATCATTTCTAAGTGAATCAAATCATGTGCACATTCACTGGGGGAAACACCTACACATTTTATATATCACAACACAACATCGCATATACACCACATTTATGCAGCTTGGTTGTATTTGATCTTGATCACTTATACTACTCACATGACCACTTTGTTTCATATGTTAGCTAGATACTTAGTATGTCATTTAAATTTTTTATATACACATGTGCATCCACTTGGTATCTTGAGGTGAATGCAGAAATTTTAAAAATTTGCACACAATGCATGACATTCGACACCACACTTTACCGGTCCCACCAAGGCTCCTAGGGAATCTACCTTTACTACTTTTACACTCTACACATGCAGGCTCTATTGCTACCTTATTTACTATGTCTCATTACTATAAGTTTACTTTTTAATTATTTATACATGATTTGAAATACTATTTATCTCTATAACATGCTAACGGGTTCTTCATGAGTAGCATTTTCCTTGCAGGACTCTATGCAATCATGGTTATCTGTAACCTTTTGCTTACTACTTACCTTCTATTGTTTGCTCTTTTTTGTGGGCTATGCCCTATGTCTTACTTGACCATTTTTTTCTAATGGTTGTTTCAGCCTTGATTTTCTTGTGACATTGTGAGCAATGTCCCATGTATGCAAACCGCTTTATGCATTACATCTTGTCTTCATAGTTGTTTGTTACATTGTTTTCGATTGCATGTTATCTACTATTACACTAACACTTGTTTCTAATCTATCTTATTTGCATGTGTCTTGGTTTCTACCATGCACATCCCCTACCCCCTACAAGTATCCACACTCAGATATACATATCAGCTTCAAGTTTGGTTTTTTTGGGTTGTGTTCTCCTATAGTCATCACATGCACCTTGAATGAGGGGGGCATCTATTGGGTGAAAAAATCACCCGTACAATAGCTCAAAGATTCAGAATAGATCAGTACAGTATAGAATTGGCACAGTCACGTAGGTACATAGTGGTCCAGAACTGGAATTGGATCATGAACAAAAAGTGGACACTAGCACCCAAATAAGATAGTAGTGGTGGGTGCTTGTGTCTTAAGGAAAAGACAAAAAATTTCTTAGTTCAACACAATTTCCAGCAGTTTACAACATATTTCCATAGTAGCAGTCACTTGACTCTAGTTTCAAATTTCTATTAACATTCATTTTATGTTTAGTTATATATAGTTACAAGCAGTTACATACAGGGACATGCCTTTTACATTGGAAATTATTTGAGAAGCATCATGGATGGAAAGTAAAATATACCTCTCCCCCCAACATGATTCTATCAGTGTGAGATCACCCAAAAAACTCACCTTTGGCATGCGATCACCCAAAAAACTCATCTTTGGTGTGAGATTGCCCAAAAAACTCACTCTTAGCAAGAGATTTCCCAAAAACCTCACCATTCGAAAATGAATCCAACAACATCTCCAAGAAAATCAGGATAATTTTCTTTTGCTCTCTTATACATCGGTGCACACTTTCCTTTAACACACTTTTACATTTTCTCTTACTTATACACATGTTACTTTGATTTTTTATATACAAAAAGTTTGACTACTCTCTTGCTCTTCTTTTTGCAAGTCCATCCTTATGCGCAACAAGAAGCAAATCACATCAATGAACATAATCCACAAACTACTATGCATACACTTTGCCCCTAGGTTCTACCTCCTCTTTCTGTTTTCCACACTTCACATTACGGTCACTCCACACTTCACCTATCCACTCGACATGCTATCGGATACATTCTTTTCTACAATATCATAAAGTATTCACTCAACAACATAAAGTAGGGGAATATGTAGACACAAAATATATGTACTTGGGTACATTTCTAGGTCTTAGAGAATATTAGTATATACATGATTCCTAAGCAAGAAAACTAGTGGTTGACAACGTCTTTTGGGCCTTTTTGTTTTGTCTCTTATACTTTTATTGACCATACACACCTTACATCTTGTCGATGTTTGATGGATTTATCTTTTATTACCTCAGACAGTAACACCAGTTTAGGATAGAAGTGCCTAGGCACTCTTGTCCATTCTGGGTGCTCATGGCCTTCTTTTCCTTCTTCTTACTCTTTTAGGCCTCTTTTACTTTTGGTCATCTTTTATAAATTTGGGTCGGCCTTTTATTTGTCAATTACAGGAATCATATATATTCATAGTTATAGCTCTCAAATAAGGGTCCAAGTAATAAGCATTACCTATCATCACCTAAGCTTGCATTCAAAGGCACAAGAGCACTTCAAAGGAATTCATCTTGCACACTCATAGATGGGACAAGGGTTTCATTACTATGTATACAAAACATAGGAGGGGGAAGTTCATTTTATTCCATCACATACATTTTATGTATTGCTACATTCTAGATCTAGCCTATTATTACTGTGTAACTTGCACAATGGCATCATTGCACACATACACACAAAACTATATGGAGTCTGAAATGTAGTATAGTGATTGATACTAAGTTCATTCTTCAGGTGACCACTAAGATTAGTCTAACTCCACATGTTGCATCATTTTGATTAGATTTGATGTGGTTTGTGGAAATGTGCAGGTAGATAATTGTTTTACAGGTTATATGTGCAAGCAAAGATCTAGGATCCAAACCAGAGTGACAAAAGGAAACTAACATCAAAGCTCCGCATGTACAAAAAAGGATAGAACCCAAACACCTGACTAGACACTAGCACTTAGATTAGTCATTAGTTCCCAGGTGTTCCTTTCCTCACGTGGGCGCTTATATCTTACACATCTCTAAGTCCCAAAACCTCCAACTAGCCTTGACGACACTGCTTATAGTATGTTTCAATAATTCTCCCACCCATATCACCTCTAGATTGTGTGAAACTAGCTAAGTCACCCTCTCTCTTTCTCTTTCTTAGGTTTCCATATTGTACAAGTTTATGTGTTTGCATCTTACTGTAAATTATCACTTGTACATCATTAGTACAGTAAATTTACTCTAGAATTAGATTTAATTGCATTTATATTAAATGAATAGCAAGTGCAACGTCATTTGAGAAGTGGGAAATTGATTTTGTTGGCCCAATTACACGAATTACACAACAGATAAGCACACATTACATCATCACATGAAAAAATTACTCGAAAAGGAGAGAATCCAATGGAAAAGATCTTAAATGGACGCAAGCTAGAATGATCACAGGGTCATAGAAAAACATCAAGGTATGCACAACTAAATGTGATAAATAGGTGAAATCCTTTGTACACGAGGAATCAAGTGAAAAAATATGCTTCTGCAAGGGACGATGATGAAAATAATGGTTTCCCGGCATATGTAATGAGAGAAGGTCGAAAGGCAAGTAGTGAAAAATTATGCCCCAAAGGGGAGAGAAGTATGGCCACAAGGTGGAATTTGTGCATAAATTAGATAGGATTGTAAAAATAAAATGCCCGAAGAGGGAATATGTATGGCCAAAAATGTGGACTTTAATGAATACCAAGAAGAGGTCATAAAAATAAGGATCAGGGAAGCCAAAACAAAGGATACCAAGGCCAATAGATGGTGACTAATGCCAATTGATGACGACCTAAGGGGGTCGAAGGAGACGAGATGTCAGTGGCTATATAATCCTGGGAGTTGGCTGATGATGCTCATTTTCACATGTAAAATTGATGATAAGGATCAGAGTGATTAAAGAGAAATTTGAGAAATGGAGGCCACAGGAGCTACAAGGAAATGCTAAAGGGTGCGGAGGATGGTGAGTAATAAAACTCAAGCTTGTTTGTAGTTGAATTTTGTATTTATTTATTTATTTACATGTTTTTAGAAAAAGTGGATGACACCAGGGGCGATTGGCGGTGACCTATGTGGGTTGATGTCGATTGGTCCCTAAGGCATGGTAATTAACCCTGAAAAAAGTTGATCAACCTAGGCCGGCGTCGACTATAGTTAGATTTTCTATGTTTAGGATTAAATTGAATTTTGGATTTTTGATATGATATTTTACATGTTCTGTTTGTGATTACAGGCTAGAGAGACCCTATATTTGAGATACTGAGCACCTACCCTATACAAGTAGATTAAAGGAGATGTTACATATGCTAAGTGGGATCACTTAGCTACAGTGGAAATAGGTGGGTTCATGCATTATCATAAGATTCCAAGAGATGTGGGATTGATGATCGCTTTGGTGGAGAGATGAGACCAGTAGACAGGGACCTTTTGGTTTTCAACATGGGAGATTACCATCACCATAGAGGATGTGTATAGGATTATAAGATTGATTATACATGGGGAGCAGATAGTTCCCATAACATCTAATAATAGGGTAGCGGTTTTCACATGGCTATTTGGAGCCTATGCACCCCACATCATGTTTTCTTTAAGGGTGTTTTCATATGAGTTGAGGTATAAGGTAGGCGTACCTTAGAGCCAAGTGATCTTCTTAGTGATGATGGTAGTGTCTTGTTATTATTTTTCAGACTTCGGTGGAGCTCAGTTTCCATGGGAGGAGGTGTGGTGGTAGATATATTTGAGCAGTAGAATGTGGAATTGCAAAAAAATGTGGTGGTAGATAAGTGCTTTGAGCAGTTGAGACACTTACCTCAGGTATACCATGAGCTCTTAGTGTACATGGCAGGAAAGAGGTCAGAGTTGGACATAGGCTTCTTGCTTCATTGCTAGGCCTATATGAAAATCATTTTCATTCAACCACCAGAGCTTCCATTGGACACATGAGACCATATAGAGCTGGTGGTGATATTTTTGAGATGGAGGGTCGACCAAGATCATGGAGAAAGAGGGAAAAAATGAGTAGATTGGTCTATTGATCAGTTTGAAGAGTTAGATACTGATCAAATTAGATGACAGTTGTATAGGGACTTTCCCGCATGGCCTGGAGCAGATGCAAAGTTTTTCAGGATGATGCAGACATGGTGGGTTCAAGGGAGACATCTAGAGATGATCAAAGCCATTCAGTTTGATTGAGTGTGATGAAATTTTGGGGTCTTCAATAATATACCTCATGATCCTATTTTGTATAGACATGAGGAGTTATAGACAGAGAGCTTCCAAGCCCTATTATGAAAGATCCATTAGAGGATGAGGCTATAGCATGGGATGAAGATGATGATGTAGGCATCGGAGTTGGATTTGGTGAATCAATGACCACCATCTGGGTAACTAGGTTGGCTGTAGAGGGAGGAGAGGAGGATGTAGAGGAGATGAATATTAGGGGAGATGCAGCTTTGTGAGGTAAATATGTAGGAGTTGGAGAGACTACCGAGTTAGAAAGGCCTCATGCCAAGTTAGACCAGATGAGGGTGGAGAGAGACACTTTTTGCCCAAGACTAGGGATTTAGTAATGTACCCCAAGATCAATGGATGTTTTTTTCTTATACAAAAAACCCCTTGATGCAGAAAAAATTCCTTCAATGATCACAACATAAGGAACACTTATAATCTAGCATAGAATTGTACCTATAGAATCCATATAATAACATATATAAACATGTGCACAGTTATAAGATTCAAAACAAGATTTAATGTGGTTCACCTTTATGTGGGCTCTATGTTGAGTGTACAGAAGTTGTCTCATATTTGGTTAACCTATCAATTTAGAGTTAAACCAATTCTCAGTGTCAGTTCTCTTAAGTGTATAATTGGACAACCATATCACTCATGAACTCATAAAAAAGGCTATATCCCAAACCAATGTTTTTTACAGACATCCTAAGACATAATTGAAATGTAATTGTTCTAAGGCCTTGATCACCCTTGATCACCTCTTCAATGTTCTAAGACTTCAGAGGTCTTTTGATCACTCAAGATGCATTAGGATGCCCCTAATACCTCTATTTATAAGATTAAAATCATTCTAGGAAGTTATCCATAGCTGACCCTAAAAATCTGAAAGTCGTGACCTATTCAGAATTCCCATGGACTGAAAAATTTGTCACTGTTTGTTTACAATCCCTACAAAAACTACTGCCAATTTACAACAAGTCTACACAACATGAAAATTCAGATTTTCATGTGACTGCAGAATTCTCATGAAGTCATTAAAAATTAGGATAGTTTAAACTCCAACATTTCAATTGTCTGAGTTTCTGAAAGATCCAAAAGAAATAGGACTTTCACAGTTTTCAAAAATGTCACACTTGGAGACGATTTCCAATTTCGATAAAATTTTACAACCCTTCATTATCCAAAGTCCATGAAGATCCTAACTTTTTAGACTTCTCCCTTGTGACTACCTAGGGTCATCATATCCTTTGGAGATTCTAATCAGTAATTAATCTTTTCTAGCTTCAACCGTATCTTCTTCCAAAGTTTCCCTGATGAATATAATGATCTCTAGCTAAACTCAGATGTTTTATTCCTAAAGTTGGAAAGTTACTTGTCAGTTCTTCACCAAATGACATAGTTGCTCTAACATATCATTCTGTGTAGTCTCCTGAACTTCCTCTCCTTTCTTACCTCTGTGGTTAACAAATCCACAACCTTGTTATATCCATGAAATACAACTCAAAGCTATATCAACAACTATAAATGCATAACCTCTCATGTTCCTCATGATGTATAAATCTCCTACCATTTTCGAATCCACATAGCCATGCAATGTAGTATCCGATGCACTGATACAAAATTCTTCTTCTATGGTCTCTCTCAAATACCGAAGGATCCACTTCACTCCCTATCATTTCTCTCTACCTAGATCATCTTATAAACCTACTCACTAGTCCTACTCCATGGGCAATATCAAGCCTAGTGCATACCGTAGCATACATCAAGATTCCAACCACTGATGAGAACGGTACCCTAGAAATCTATATTCTATCCTCCTTATTCTTGGGACTCTCCTCCTTTGATAATTTAAAGTGACATGCCAAAGGATTACCAACCGGTTTAGCATCCTGCATATTGAATCTCTCTAAGACCTTTTTTATGTAAACTTCTTGAGATAATACCAGTTTCCTCTCCATCCTCTTCTGAGTTATTTTCATACTAAGGATTTACTTTGCTGACCCCGGAAATCCTTCATATAAAATGATTCATTTAGTTGATTTTTTATTACCTCTATTTAATTTCATGTTCTTCCCTGCAATAATCATATCATTCACAGAACAGGAATTGAATAATATAAATACCATAAAAAAACTTCTTTATGTACATGCAATTGGCATGAGTGACACCTAGAGCAACCTTGCTCCAACATAAATACTGTCAAAATTCTTGTAGCACTATTGATGGATCTTGTTTCAGGCCATATAAGCTCTTCTTCAATTTTCACACTAACCTCTCCTTCCCTTTGGACTCATAGGACCTTGTGGCTGCTATATATAAAATCCCTTGTTTCAACTCACGATCAAGGAACGCAGTCTTTACATGCAAGTACTCTAAGTGCAAGTCTTCTACTTATACTAAAAAAATTCCTAATAGAAGTCATTTTAACAATAGGAGAAAAAATTTCATCAAAGTCTATACCTTTCTTCTATTTTCTTGACCACCAACTGGTCCTTATTGTTAGGAATATCTATGTTGTAGTGTGAACATAGAATATTATGTAAGTGATTATATTATCTAGGATAATATAATATGTGTTGTAATAATTAATTACATTATTGTAAATGTAATTATGAGTGGGTGAGTAAATATTGTTATGAGTTGTTGAGTAAACAAATCATTAACAATATTAGTTTTGTGAGAAAACAAAATCTCACGTATAATAGCATGGAGTTGTTTTAGGAGTTATGTGTGGAGATATTTATGGAGATTATATCTCCTTAAATATAGGAACAACATCTCCTATTTAAATGGATGTAATACTTCCTATGTATTGAGCAAGAATAAAGAGTAAGATTTCGAATTTTCTTTATGCAATTATGATATTAACTTTTCATTTGGTAACAGAGCAGGTTTGATGCAAGAAATTTCAGTGCTTTCATGATCAGATCCGTCTCAAAGAATATATTATATTTTTCGTTTCCAGATGTGGGTTTTTCTATAATTTTGTGTGCAGAATCACGTGCTGGTCAAGAAACTACAGAAGAAATTTCAGAAGAACCCAGAACGTAGTTTGGAAGAAATACGGATTTTACTATGCAGCTATCAAATTAAGCACATCAATTCTTCTACTGAAAGTTTTCTCCAATTTTCAATAATGTTGAATTGTTAATACAAGTTCTTGACTTGCTTGGAGGTTAAAAGGTATTCAATATAAAATTTTAAAGTACTTGATTCAATTTTGTATTTTTTTATCAGTATTGTACAAAATAATGGAGAAACTAAATCTGATTGAAAAGTTTGAAGGACAAGATTTCCATACATGGCAACTACAGATGCAATTACATTTAATAGAAAAGGATCTATGGGATGTGGTGAAGTCTAATTCAACTCCACCCACTGGAGGAAATGAATTGGCAAAATGGAATGCAAAAGATCAGAGAGCATTGGGTACCATTGGTCTGGGCTTATCAAAAGCCTATCTACATCATGTGGATTTCACAAAATCTGCAAAAGAAATTTGGGAGTCTCTTAACAAATTGTTTGGTTCTGAAGCTGAAATGGCAAAGACTACATTGAAGCAACGCTTGTACGGGTTGAAAATGGAAGAGAACTCAAAAATGGCAGATCATATAAGTAAGTTTCGTTCTTTGCTAAATCAACTAGCTGGAATTAAAGAACATGTAAAAGATGATGATGCTAAAGCTATTCTTCTTAATAGCATGCCTAAGAGTTACTCAAATATTGTATTTACTTTGAGTAAAATTACTATTAGTCTAGAAGGAGTGATTTCTACATTGTTAGAACAAAGCAATCATGAAGAACATGAAGAAGTACTATATGTAGGAAACAAACCGAGCTCCTCATCTAAGAAGGAAAAACATAAACCAAAGAAGGTTCCTTCACATGGAAAAATAAAATGCTTTTATTGTAATGAGATTGGGCATGTAATACTGAACTGTAAAAAGAGAGCTCAGGATCTTCTTGATGACAAGATAGATCAGAAAGCCCTTCTAGCTGAAGTAGAAACTGATTGGGAAGTCTACTCAACTGATGAAGAACTTTCATGTCCTAGTGATGAGGATTTCCTATGGTAGACTCTTTTCTTGTTGGAGGAAGGAGGCAATGGAGGAAGGAGGAAAATCAGCGTCCTCTCGTCATTCACCAACGATGGGGTCGCAGACAGATGTGGTGATATTTTATTTCAGTTATGTGGTGTGTTTATACACAAGGGGGTGAAACTAGTTTCATGTTTTGATTTTAATGTGTTCACATAGACTAACAACAGTTCCTGAGTGTCTATTTGGTGTGGAAGAAGCAAACTGCATGACTCAGCTTACAGGGGAAAATCATCTACGTACGGTCCTCTGACTGTCGTACGGTCCTCTGACTGCCATACTTCGGTGGAAGGTACTTCGGTGGAAGGTGATCAGTCGATGAAGATGTTCATACGACAAGGATGATCATTAGCAGCAAGATCCAGATAGCAAGATCCAGTAGCAATGAATACTCCGACAAGGTTGATGTTTCCAGGAGCTCTTACCCCATGTTCACACTAAGGGGGCGAATGTTAGGAATATCTATGTTGTAGTGTGAACATAGAATATTATGTAAGTGATTATATTATCTAGGATAATATAATATGTGTTGTAATAATTAATTACATTATTGTAAATGTAATTATGAGTGGGTGAGTAAATATTGTTATGAGTTGTTGAGTAAACAAATCATTAACAATATTAGTTTTGTGAGAAAACAAAATCTCACGTATAATAGCATGGAGTTGTTTTAGGAGTTATGTGTGGAGATATTTATGGAGATTATATCTCCTTAAATATAGGAACAACATCTCCTATTTAAATGGATGTAATACTTCCTATGTATTGAGCAAGAATAAAGAGTAAGATTTCGAATTTTCTTTATGCAATTATGATATTAACTTTTCAATAAGTAATGATGAAATCCTATCTGACTAAGAATTTATCCAAATTACCCAAAACTATGCATCGATTGGATTTTATTCAGGAAGTCAACGATCTTACTGTGCTATTAAGAAAAGTCTCAGGTCTTCCTTCTACAAAGGATTTCCAGGAGTGGATGTTTTTGTATATAGTAACTATCAAGAAGAATGATGAGTTAATCTGATGGGGAGAGAATATTAGGAGTAACATTGACTCTCAGTTGGGTAAAGTGTCAGAAACAAAGACCTTTTACATGACATCTTGCTTGGTATATGCGGCTACTGCTATGGGAGTTTTTGCGGGTTTGAATACCATTGGAATTCGCAGCACCTCTCAAATATATGAGTTTTATCCCCAACTCATTTTGGATGAGGGAAGAAAGCATTTTCGAAGAGTCAATGACACTTTCTTCACTATCATCCTCTATCATTTTGAAAAATAATTATACAATTGGATGGTTTCCGATGAGGCTTTCCAAGAGGTGTGAGAATGGGGAGTAATCTACTTTCAGTTTCCTACATTCACCTACATTCAGATTTTGGGTTTCATAGGTGCCCCAAGAAAATTACCGAGATGTACCACTGACAAATGGATTCTTTTGGAATTAGTTCGGTAGTTATTTGATTATCATCGAATCTAAAATAAGCATCACAAAACGGGAATGCATTTCCTTGTTTCGATTGGTAGGTATTCTTGCCCAAATATTCACAAGGAAAAAAATGTTGATGCAGAAATGGCCGAGGTAACCCTACAGACCTTTCATCCGCAGACTAATTTTGACTATTGGGGTAAGTTTGGGAAGACAGGTCGGTCCAGTGCTCACGTAACCCAATTAGAAGATATATGGATTCATTTTCGGGATGAATATATCATGCAACAAAGGGATTATGAAAGGTTAACCCTTAATGAAGTTTGGCAATTTGGTTTGGCTGATGTGCCAAAGGATATGTAGGATAATGATGAGGTCCTAGATTCATCATACAAGAGTGATAATATTTCCAATCAACCATTGTCATGGGTTGATTGGTATGTGGAAGAATGCAGCAATACTAAGGAAAGGGCGAGACCCATTCTAAAGAGGACTTTCAGTTGGTTGACCACCTTGGGAATCTCACCCAAAGGGGAAAATAAACCTACAAATACAGGAGATACACTAGCAATAAACCAACCAACACCCACAAAAGGAAAGAGGTCGACTCAAAGGGTTCCTACAATTCCAAAGAAGATTTCATTTGTTGTTGGCGGCTCATCTCTCTCTAAGTCTGCTGCTCCTAAGATTACATCACCTGTAGTGTCAGTGACAGAAGTATTTGAAGTCGGTGACTCTCCTAGTGTCATCCAGGATCCATCACATCTCCTCCTTCCTCCATTATCACTTCCCATATCAGTTCTTTCCACTTCCACCATCATTTCTTCTTTCCCATCCCCTTCTATGGCCCATGTATTCTCCTCACTTCCAGTTCTATCAGCTAGGGAAAATATTGGATTGCCCATTTCCTCTTCACTTCCTTTAACACTCCCATTTTCTTCAATTACAACCCCAAACATTGCTTTGTCAATTCCTATGGCTATCCTTAATTCCACGCCTTCCATCATCGCTACCTTTGCTCAAATACTAGTTGATATTTCTAGTGATCTTTCTCTAACTGATGCTTCAGGTATTAGATCTACTACTCCATCTTCATCAGCTCTAGCCATACCAGAATGGTTGTTTAGATAGACTCCCAAGAAAAAGAAAAAGGTTACTCTAGGATATGTTATAGATCTCAGCATATTGGAATCTATGCCCAAAAGATAGGCCAAGAGACTGAGAACCGTATCAATTCTGATGGTTAATCCATATAGAGAGCGTGTAATAGAAGTTGGCTACCCCCGTTGAGGGAAAACTAAGGAAACAATCACAACAGCAGATTACCAGATATCAAAGTTCTCATTGGGGAAGGATACTCATGAAGGAGCCAAGAAAGATGTACACACTACTCTTGGGGCCCTTTTGGAGAAATATGACAAAGATAAGGCCACAAAGGATGAGCTCAAGGCCAAGGTTGAGCAGCTCACTGCACTGCTACGTAAAGTAACCCAACCCACTCCATCCACTGACATCTCAACTACTACGGCTATGATAATTTCATCTACAATCAATGATATTTCTTATCATGAGCTCAAGAAGCTAGGCCAAAAAGGGAGATTAGTGAGTGGATGGATAGAAAGAATTCTGCAGGAAGCTAATCCTTTGATCAAGGAAGCTGTTGAGATATATAATGATTTTCAGGTTGCAAAAATCACCATTTCTAAGATGGAAGAATCCTTCTCTGAGGATAATAATAATTTAAATTTAACTTTGGCAACATGGAGTGACATTAGAGAAGAGGATTCTGACTTGCTTCTTCAAGAAGAGGTGATTGATGATGCCTCTAAATTGTTTGAATATCAAAAGGCCATGGAATTCCAGTGTCAAGTATTACAAGATCTGATTAAGAAATTGGAGGAGAAATAAGTGGAGATTACAGATGCCCTGAATGACATCTCAGAGGAGTTTGACAATGCCAACTGCAAATTCTTCAATGAAAATATCGATGCTCTTCTTGAGGATCAAATTAAGGAAAATTTCAAAGATTTGGTGAAGCGTGATGATGACGTCACAAGACTTTCAATAGTGACTCCATTGACTGACTGGTCTTATGTCAAAATTTCATAGGGAGACTAAAGAAAGTCACAAATAAACTTTGAAGGTTGCCAGCCAGGATCACGAAAGAGATCGAGACAGCAGACGTAGTGAATCACTATGCATGTGGGCCTAGAGATGAAGAAACTTAGGGTGTTATCAAGCGCTTCTTCGAGTACAGACACCGTAATGGATGTATGGGAGGAAGGATAACAGAAACTTATAGAGAAAGGAGATGTAGATGAATCAGGCCAAAGCTGAGTGGCCATGAAAGGACAGGTTCAAGCTCTGGAATCAGTCAAAGTTGCAGGGTTGACTTGGTCAAACCTTTTGCAAAAAAATTTGCTATTTTCATGGGAGCATGTTCCCTTAATATTAATGACATTTCTATTTTTAGTTAAATGTTAGTTAAATGCCCAGCTGTAATGGCTCAGCCTAGGAACTTATAAATAGTGGAATGCTTCCATTATTTGAGATAGACATATTTTAGAGATTTTTGGTGAAGTTTCTCTTCAAGCTTGGAAGAGTGCTTTCAGAGATTTGTTGAAACCTTTTAATTATATTCAGAGTTATACCTTACACTTGAAGATCTATTTTATTGTGTTGAATGATTAGTCATTGTATGCTTTGTGAATGTGATTCCTTAGCATTATTGATTAATTTACCTTTATTTCAGATTATCTATTTCATATTGTGAAAAGAATAGTGTGATTACCTTTCATCAGTTGTGAGAAACTATTTTCCTTCTGTTGATTAAGAGTTGCATTATTATTATCACTTAAGTAGATGCTTGACATGTGCTTGTGATTATCCTCTTGATAAATTATCTGTGTATCAAATCAAAGCTGATCTTTCTATTGTGTATGTTTAAATTTTAATGAAGGAACGTGTGCTTCCAGTCTGTGGTATTTTGTACCCTTTCCAAGTTGCAATAGGTGAAGGTGGCCAATGATGTGAGCATCCTACCCACATTAACCCTTCTAGAAGTTGAACATCCCTTTTCTTGGTGCATCACCACTTCTAGCATAGATTTTATTTCCTTGCATTCTCTCTCCCTAATCCCATGAAATGTTAGCATAGGTCTAGTTAGCCATCTTTCTTACATCAGAAGTAGTGTTGTGTTTAGTTTAGGAAGAGGAAGTTGGCCTTCTCCAGAGGTTCACCTCAAGCACAAGTCCCACAGCTTGAGAGGTGATCCCATGTGTCCCAATCACACCGAATGTTGTGATTAATTCCCAGGCCATTCAGGGGGTGCAGTGATTTGGAGACAACAGTTTTTGGCACACCCGGTGGGACAGAGAGTTGGTACTTCTCTTCTCATTCCATTGACACAAGGTACCTGGTGACTCCATCTCTCTGGATTTCAAAGTTTAGTACATCAACTTATGTGAAGAATTCACACAAGATATTCTTCAAGGTGGGACAATTATAATCATACAGAGCTTTCTTTGTCTCCCCCAAGAAGAAGGGGAAGAAACCTTTCAGTATCATCAGTTGCCGCTTTACCTCATAGAGGACATTCAACTCCTCCTGAAGGACATTTTTTCCCATCAAGACACAACCAGCTTTTGAACATCATGGCAGCCAATACTTGTCCTCCTATTCAATGCCAGCAGTCCTTTGTTGTTAGCACAAAGAGATGCCATACCAACAGCTGCCTTGAAAATTTTACCATTTTACACTGGGGAGACTAATGTTTCACCTCAGGAGCACATACTGGATGTAGCTAGCATCTGCACAGTACACAGTATCACGGAAGATAACATGGTAGTTTGACTCCTTACTACTTCATTCAAAGGAAGAGCACTTCAATGGTTCTAGAGTTTAGCTATTGGATCTGTTACCACTTGGAATGATTTAGGCACAAAGTTGTGTAAACAGTTTGAGGATAAAAGTGATAATCTCTCACTTGTAGAACAATTTCATACTATCAAGCGGTCTCCTCAAGAGTATATGAGTGATTTCAACCTCCATTTTGACAAGACTTGGAAATGGATCCCAACACTTGTAAGGCCATCCCTAGAAAGCATTTCTATATTACTTATAGGCATTGAATAGTGATGTCTCCATCATGATTCAATCCATGGGGGGACCATTATCCCTGATGCTTACAAAGTTTTCGTACGAGCTGAAAATTACTTGATTCAAGCAAGTAAAATTGCTCCTAGACCTCCCATTCCTATTTTTACAGAGCTTGCAGGCCAACAACCAGTCATTGCCCCAATTCTGGTAGCTTCTATTCTAGTAGCCATGCATGCATCCAATCCCTCAAATGATTTGGCTGAGGTAAAGTCACTATTACAAACTTTCAGGAATGAACTCGTAGTAATGAAGAGGCAGCAGTCCTAGTATGCTCACCCCTTTCAACCCCAATATCAGATGAACCATCCTCCATTCCATGGAAATGGTCAGTCACAAAATCAGGCCACAAGCCAAGCTGCGAATGTAAAACCTTTGAATTTTTGGAACCCTTCTACTACCAGTTCTTCCCAAGCTATAGTCCCAGGTCCAGAACAACCTCATCCAAGACTATGAATGGTGCTACCCTTGTTCTCAGCCCCATAATCAGAATCTCTACCCAAATGGAGTTTTGAGTCAAGCCCTCATGGTTCAAAGCATAACCACTCCACCTAAATCATCTGCTAGACCATCCACTTCAGAAAGCCAAGACCAAGCTCCTGATGAAACCACATTACTAAATTGGCAAGCAGAGGACTTTTGTGGTGTGAATACTGACTCCTCCACCATAGCATCTAACACATGTTCCAAGAAAAGGGAAATAGACCCACAGTCTTCCAATACTGATCAGGTGTCCACTTCTCAGGCCCCAACACAGGTACCAGATGATAAAGGCACGAGAAAGAAATCATCAGAAGTATCCACGGATCAGACTACAAAGAAAGATGGGATGTCAAGTATCACGGTACCCAATAAGCATTATCCAAAGGAAGACCCCAATGCCCCAAAAGGCATTAGCAAAGTGGGAGTGATTCCATTCAGCATCGTGGAACAAATGAAGAAGACCAATTTGAGCATCACAATGTGGGATGCACTTTCGATTCCTTCTCAAAGGAACTTTCTACGAGAGGCTTTGAATAGCTTTGGCACTACTAACAGACCATCAGGTCAAGAAGTAGCAGTGGCAACCAGCTTATGCCAACCTGAGACAAAAATACATGCTAAGACCAACAAGCCTCCACCATTTTATATCTCGTTGATTATTGGTGACCATTTGGTGCACAATTGTATGATCGATTCTGGAGCCAGTAGTTCCATGATGCCTAAGTAGGTCACAGATGTACTACAAATTCCATATGCTCCAATTTCAAGAGAGGGGTTGTTCAGCTAGATGGTACTACAGTCCAAACTGTGGGGGTCATTAAGGGGCTTCATCTTACTATCCATGCATGTCCTAGTTTGACTTTCACACAGGATATATTTTCATTGATCTCCCTCCCCTCTTTTCCATCTACTTATCACAGGATTTCACCACAAAAATGGGAGGTTATTTGTCATCAGACTGGTCACATATGATCCTGAGGACCCGATATGGGACTAAGGTAACTATAAGGGTAGAACCAATCTGTCACAATCACATGGAACCTTACACATCCAAACCCATAAATGGTAATTACACCATTTTTGATCACGAAGATGAGGATACAGATCATGAGCCAACTACTCTTGTCGAAGAGGTTCCAGATATGATTCTCGATGAAGTGAGTATAAACCATCAATACGACCCCTATGCTGATTTATTGGAAAATGAAGAATCTGGTTTGTTGTTCTTGGAGGAGACTGGATTAGGTATGTATTGCATTCATGAAGAAGATGCCATCGTACCTCAGCTGGTTAAGGCATCAAGTGATACAAACAGACTGTGGTAGATGTTCTTTGATGGATCACGAAGTAAAAATGGATCTGGTGCAGGGGTTATGTTAGTATCTCCAGAAGGAAACAAATATTTCTCTTCCTTTCAGTTGCAGTTCAGTTGCACTAATAATGTCACTGAATATGAAGCTCTTATACAAGGAATTCAGTTGGCCCAACGAAGAGGAATCCACACCTTGACTGTCTTTGGCGATAGTGAATTGGTTGTGCACCAAGTTACAACCCGTAGTGCATCAAAAAATGATTTACTGCGGTCATACAAAAATCAGGTCTGGGATCTGATAGAAGATTTTGAAGCTTTTGGAATTCATGCAATCCCCAGGAAACAAAATCAAGATGCTGACAGGCTGGCTACCATTGGTTCTCAATACGACATACCAACAGACATCATGAAAGAAGGGAAGCAGATGGTCAAAATGGTGGTTCATCCTATGGTACCAGATAATGTGAGTAGTTGGTAGGTGTTTGATAGCGATCAATAGATTGTTCTCTTCCTACAGCAAGAAGTAGAATTCACTGCCAAACACCAGGATAAACTCCAAAACTCTTATGGATGATCAGATTATACAGCTGAAAGGAAACAAGCTGCCAAAAGGCCTGGTTACATTGGAATCCATTTTTAATCCAGATGATCAAGCCAAACAGAGCACCAATATGGTGGTCAAAGAGGAAGATTTTGAAGAGGTTGAGGTGGAAAGTGAGAAGGTCCTGAAAATTGGTAAGGTATGCACTACTCAGGAGAAAGAGGATTTTGTCCATTATGTCAGGAATACCATGATATTTTTGCATGGAGTTACAAGGACTTGCGTGGTTTCGATCCCAGCTTGGCTCAACATACTATTGAACTAGATCCAAACTCCAAACCAGTTTGTCAAAAGTAGAGGCCAATTAATCCCAAAATCGAACCACTGATGCAGAAAGAGCTAACCAAGCTTATCGAGGCCTGTATAATTTTTCCTATCAAGCATTCTTCATGGGTAGCTAATTTGGTACCCGTAAGGAAAAAGAACGGTGAAATTCAGCTGTGCGTGGATTTCAGGGACCTGAACCACGCCTCTTTGAAAGACCACTACCCTCTCCCCTCAATGGAACAAATCCTCCAAATAGTGGCAGGGGCTCAAATATTTTCCTTTCTCGATGGATATTCAGGATACAATCAGATTCTGGTCCAAGAATCTGATCAATTCAAGATGGCTTTCACCACCAAATGGGGCACGTATGCTTACAACAAGATGCCTTTTGGATTATCTAATGCAGGGCCACCTTTCAGAGAGCCATGGATATGGTATTTAAGGGACTCATCAATGATATGATCTTGGTTTACCTTGACGATATCACTGTCTACTCCAAACATGCTGAGGATCATATCACCCATCTAAGGAAAGTTTTTCGAAGGTGTAGGGAATTTGGCATCTCACTGAATCTAAAAAAGTGCATTTTCATGGTGCAGGAAGGAAATTTGTTGGGACATATTGTTTCAGCAGTAGGTTTGTCTATCAACCCAGCTAGGATTCAGTCAATTATGTCCTTATCCCTCCCAAGTCATAAAAAGGGTCTCCAGAGTTTTTTAGGAACTATAAATTTTGTGCGGAGATTTATTCCTCAGTTTGCAACGTTGGCAAAACCACTGACGGCCATGCTTAAAAATAATATTCCATTTTCATGGATGAAGGAGGGAAGAGAAAGTTTTGAAGCCATCAAGATAGCTATCTCCCAAGCTCCTACACTGGTGAATCCTCATTTTGACAGGGATTTTATTCTCTACACTTTCACAGGTCAGGAAAGTATTTCAGGAATTCTCACTCAGCAAAATGATGACCTGATGGAGCAACCCATTGCCTTTTTCAGTCAGTCTCTTAAGGAATATGAACTCAAATATTCCTTTGTCGAAAAATAGGTCTTTGCAGTCATTCGAGCCCTAAAGAAGTTTAGGCATCTGTTGTCTAACAACAAAATCCATTTAATGGTTTCTCATCCTGGCGTCAAAGAATTTTTGTTGAATAAGGAGATGAATGAGAAATGAGCTAGGTGGATTACGAAAGTAATGGAGTATGACGTACACATCAAGGTCACTAAGCTTGTCAGGGGCAAAGGGTTATGTCAGCAGTTGGCCGTGGACATGGAGACCAAAGATATGGAAGAAGTCATGCTTCTGCATGATGATGAAGGAAATGATCAGATTGATTGGTCAACTAGGATGAAGAATTTTCTTCTCTCGGGGATATATCCTCCAAACATGAATAAAGTCCAGAGACAAAATTTCCATCTGCAGTCTATCCCATATGTCATGATAGATAATGTTCTCTTCCAAAAGGATCTAAATGGTGTTCTTCTACACTGTGTCAGGCCAGAACAGGTGAACAAGGTATTAGAGGAATTCCACAATGGCCTGTCTGGAGGACATTTCTCTGCACGAACAACTGCCACCAAGATCATGTGAGCTAGTTATTACTAGCCAGACTTGTTCAAAGACTCTCATATCTGGGTGAGGAAATGTAAAGAGTGTGCTCTTTTCATAGGAAAACAGAGGCTGACAGCTCTCCCATTACGCCCCGTTCAGGTGGATCAACCCTTCATTCAGTGGGGTTTAGATTTCATCGGGATGATTAATCCTCCATCCAGCAAGGGGCATAAATGGGTCCTTACTGCCATGGATTATTTCACTCACTGGACAGAGGCAGTCACCCTAAAAGAAAGTAATGAAAAGGTTGTTCTAAATTTTCTAGAAAGTTTGATGACAAGGTTTGGTGTTCCTTTTACTGTTATCTCAGACAATGCTATGTCTTTCCTCAAGGATGAAGATAAGTGAATGGGCCATCAAGAACGGAGTTTACCTCAAGACTTCATCTAATTATTACCCATAGGGAAATGGGTTGGCTGAATCCAAGCAACAAGAATCTTATAAGAATCATTAAGCGCACTATGGAGGCCAATAGAAGAACCTGGCATACACAGCTCAAGACCACCCTATGGGCTGATCAAATAACACCTAAAAAGGCCATCGGGGTTTCTCCTTTCATGCTCATATATGGAAGGGAAGAAAAACTTCCACTTTCCTTGGAAATGCCTTCCCTGGATTTGGCTTATCAGCTTGAAGTTATGGAAGATGAGGCCTTAACAGTGAGGTTTTCTGAACTCATGGAGCTAGAGGAGATTTGAAACACCACCATGAATATGTTGACAGAGCATCAGGCTCAAGTTAAGAAATCCTTTGATAGGAAATCCTCTGATAGGTTGTTCAGGGAAGGGGATTTGGTTCTAAAATGGGATGAAGATCACACCAAACCAGGCAAGCACGCCAAGTTCAATGCTCTCTGGAGCGGGCCCTATGTTATTACAAGCTGCAAAGAGGTGAATTCATTTTTCCTATCCAGACTCAATGGAGAATAATTTCCCATTCATGTGAATGGGATACACCTCAAAGCTTTCTTTTGAGGAGGTTCCACCCTGTACAGTGTTTTGTCTTTTCCTCCAAGTGCTCTGCACATTGTTTTGTTTTTCTTTTCTTTTTCTTAAGTGTTTTCTATTTTGGTTTTGGTTTTTTAGACTCCTTTGCCCAATGTTTTTCTTAAGGCTACTGGTCTAAAATCTTAGCAGGAAAGCTTTCCCTGGAGATCACCAAAAATGTTAACCATTTAACCTACCCAGAAGAAGGCTATATGTCAGACCAATGTTTTTTAAAGAAATCCTCGCACAGTGAATTTTTTGCTAAGGCCAAGAATCTAAAAAAAATTCAATTTTTGGACTTCAGAGTTTTTTCTCTTTTGGAGTTTTTAAGCTCAGTTTCAGAATTTCATTTGAAATTTTCTGAAGTCTGAAACTCTGAAAGTCTGAATTTTCAGACTTTTGGGTTTTCGGGTTTTGGGACTTTTTGGCTCTTTTTGTTTAAATCCCTCTCGGACTTCTAAAGTCTGAATGTCTGAAAACCTGAAATTTTGGTTTTCAGGTTTCGGGTTTTCAGAGTTCTCCAAGTCATTTTTAGGATTTTCACTTGAAGTTTTCCAAAGTCTGAATTTCTGAAAGTCCAAATTTTTAGACTTTCAGGTTTTCGGGTTTTAGACTTTTCAATCACCAATTCATCTTTTTGCTTCCCATTTTCTGAAGTCTGAAATCCCAAATTTTTAGAATTTCAGGCTTTCGGGTTTCGACCTTCAGATTCTGTGTGTAATTAATTTTCACCTACCTCCATACGGATCAGATTTTTACCATTAATATCAGGATTTCTATTTAAACTCAGTATTTTTACTTGTCATTTTTACCTGACACATTCACTCTGACATTCCATTCTTGTACTTTGCGATGTCTTTTTCAAGGTATGTTTTTTGTTTATTTTTCTTTTGGTTTTAGGTCTTTTTTCTCCATTTCCTCCTCATTTGGGTTTTTCTTTTGGTTTCCCTCTGTTTTTTAGGTGATGTCATTCTTTTGGTTCACCATGTTTCATTTTTTGAGTTTCCTCCAGGTTTTCAAAGTTGTTCAAAGGATATTTTTAGGCCTCTCGTGCTTCTTTTCATTTCTCATTTTCTAAATCTTGGTGATTTAACATTAGTTTTGCAAATTCCTTAGAAATCTTTAGAAAGACTCATTTAGGAGAATTCCTTCAAGATCACAAAGTAGGGAAATTCATTCTGAGAACTCCTTCAGGATCTCAATTTTTCAGAGATTCATTTTGGATTTTTCCTAGTTCAGGAAATTCATTTAGAGAATTTTTTTCTCAGTTTCAGGAATTTCAGAGAATTGTTCTCTTTCAGGATTTCAGAGATTTGTTGCTTTCAGGTTTTTGGAACCTCCAGCTTTGGGAAACTCTTTTCAGAAAAATTATTTTCAGACAAATTGGTTTCGGAGATTTCTTTCAAAACTTTTGATTTCAGAAATTTTTTCGGAAACTCTTTCAAGGATTTCGATTTGGTGATTCCTTTCAGAAATTTTCCAGTTCAGAATTTTGGAGATTTGTTGTTTTTAGGTTTTCAGAATTTCTACAACATTCAGCTCCCGAAACACAGGTTTTGATGTCTTCCTCCACTTCAAAGGGAAAAGAGAAGATGAAGTACTCATTTCTTGGGGTTGCTCCCCAATCCTTCCTGTCCTCCGAACTTAGGAAATATTGGGGACACTGATCTAGGAAAAATTGATCTTCCCAATTTCTGGGAGAGATTAAAGGCTCCAAACAAGAAACCATGGATGCAGGCCATCTACGATAGTGGTCTTTCCCTTGCCACCGGTTTTCCCACATCTGTGCATTGCCCAGAATTTGTTTTAGCTGCAGCAACCCACTTCGACGAGGACTCCATGTCAGTTAGGGATAGTGATGATAAGGTGGTAATCCATTTGGACCCATATTTCTTTGAGGATTTGTTTAAACTTCCAGACGTTCAAGATTACACCACAATTTCACCAGAAATAGTAGTGGAACACTGGGATAAGAAAGAGGAAGTATGCTCAAAGGTTATGATGAAATCCTATCTGGTTAAGAATTTCTCCAAATTACCCAAAACTATGCATCGATCAGATTTTATTCAGGAAGTCAATGATCTTATTGTGCTATTAAGCAGAGTCTCAGGTCTTCCTTTTGCAAAGGAATTCTAGGAATGGATGTTTTTGTACATAGCAACTATCAAGAAGAATGATGAGTTTATCCGATGGGGGGAGCATATTAGTAGCAACATTCACTATCAGTTGGGAAAAGTGTTAGAAACAAAGACTTTTACATGACATCTTTCCTGGTATATGTGGCTGCTGCTATGGGAGATTTTACAGGTTTGAATACCAGGGGTGTTCGCAGCACCTCCCAAATATATGAGTTTTATCCCCAACTCACTCTGGATGAGGGGAGCAAGCATTTCTAAAGAGTCAATGATGCTTTCTTCATTGTCATCCTCTATCATTTTGACAAAGAACTATACAATCAGAGGGTTTCTAATGAGGCTTTCCAAGAGGTGTGAGAATGGGGAGCAATCTACTTTCAGTTTCCTACATTCACCTACATTTGGATTCCAGGTTTCATAGGTGCCCCAAGAAAATTACCAAGGTGCCCCACTAACAAATGGATTCTTTTGGAATTAGTTCGGTAGTTGTTGGATTATCATCGAATCCAAAATAAGCGTCACAAAGTGGGAATGCATTTCCCTATTTCGATTGGTAGGTATTCTTGCCCAAATATTCACAAGGAAAAAAATGTTGATGCAGAAATGGCTGAGGTAACCCTGCAGACCTTTCATCCGCAGGACTAATTTTGACTATTGGGGTAAGTTTTGGGAGACAGGTCGGTCCAGTGCTCACGTACCCCAATTAGAAGATATATGGATTCATTTTCAGATGAATACATCATGTGACAAAGGGATTATGAAAGGTTAACCCTTGATGAAGTTCAGAAATTTGGTTTGGCTGATGTGCCAAAGGATATGCAGGACAATGATGAGGTCCTAGATTCATCATACAAGAGTGATAATATTTCCAATCAACCACTGCCATGGGTTGATTGGTATGTGGAAGAATGCAGCAATACTAAGGAAAGGGTGGGACCCATTCTAAAGAGGACTTTCAGTTGGTTGACCACCTTGGGAATCTCACCCAAAGGGGAAAATCAACCTACAAATACAGGGGCTACACCAGCAATAAACCAACCAACACCCACAAAAGGAAAGAGGTCAACTCAAAGGGTTCCTACAATTCCAAAGAAGATTTCATTTGTTGTTGGTGGCTCATCTCTCTCTAGGTCTACTGCTCCCAAGATTACATCACCTGTAGTGCCAGACAGAAGTAGTTGAATTCAGTGACTCTCCTAGTGTCATCCAAGATCCATCACATCTTCTCCTTCCTCCATTATCACTTCCAATATCAGTTCTTTCCACTTCCACCATCATTTCTTCTTTCCCATCCCCTTCTATGGCCCAGGTATTCTCGTCACTTCTAGTTCTATCAGCTGGGAAAATATTGGGTCACCCATTTCCTCTTCACTTCCTTTGACACTCCCATTTTCTTCAATTACAACCCCCAACATTGCTTTGTCAATTCCTATGGTTGTCCTTACTTCCACACTTCCATCATTACTACCTCTTCTCAAATATCAGCTGATATTTCTAGTGATCTTGCTCTAACTGATGCTTCAGGTATTGGATCTGCCACTCCATCTTCATCAGCTCTAGCCATACCAGAATGGTTGTTTAGATAGACTCCCAAGAAAAAGAAAAAGGTTCCTCTGGGAGATGTTATAGATCTCAGTATATTGGAGTCCATGCCCAAAAGACAGGCCAAGAGACCAAGAACCGTATCAAGTCTGATGGTTAATCCATCTGGAGAGCGTGTGATAGAAGTGGCTACCCCCATTGAGGGGAAAACTAAAGAAACAATCACAGCAGTAGATTACCAGATATCAAAGTTCTCATTGGGGAAGGCTACTCATGAAGGATCCAAGCAAGATGTACACACTACTCTTGGGGCCCTTTTGGAGAAATATGACAAAGACAAGGCCACCAAGGATGAGCTCAAGGCCAAGGTCGAGCAGCTCACTGCACTGCTACGTAAAGTAACCCAACCCACTCCATCCACTGACATCTCAACTACTACGGCTATGAAAATTTCATCTACAATCGATGATATTTCTTATCATGAGCTCGAGAAGCTAGGCCAGAAAGGGAGATCAGTGAGTGGATGGATGGAAATAATTCTGCAGGAAGCTAATCCTTTGATCAAGGAAGCCGTTGAGATATATAATGATTTGCAGGTTGCAAAAATCACCATTTCTAAGATGGACGAATCCTTCTCTGAGGATAATAATAATTTAAATTTAACTTTGGCAACATGGAGTGACATTAGAGAGGAGGATTCTGACTTGCTTCTTTAGGAAGAGGTGATTGATGATGCCTCTAAATTGTTTGAATATCAAAAGGCCATGGAATTCTGGTGTCAAGTATTACAAGATCTGATTAAGAAATTGGAGGAGAAATGAGTGGAGATTACAGATGCCCTGAATGACATCTCAGAGGAGTTTGACAACACCAACTACAAATTCTTCAATGAAAATATCGATGCTCTTCTTGAGGATCAGATTAAGGAAAATTTCAAAGATTTGGTGAAGCGTGATGATGATGTCACCAAGAATTTCAATAGTGACTCCATTGACCAACTGGTCTTATGTCAAAATTTCATAGGGAGACTAAAGAAAGTCACAAATAAACTTTGAAGGTTTCCAGCCAGGATCACGAAAGAGATCGAGACAGCAGACGTAGTGAATCACTATGCATGTGGGCCTGGAGATGAAGAAACTCAGGGTGTTATCAAGCACTTCTTCGAGTACAGACACTGAATGGTTGTATGGGAGGAAGGACAAAGAAAAACACAGAGAAGGAGATGCAGATGAATCAGGCCAAAGCTGAGCGGCCATGAAAGGACAGGTTCAAGCTCTGGAATCAATCAAAGTTGTAGGGTTGACTTGGTCAAACCTTTTGCAACAAATTTTCTATTTTCATGGGAGCATGTTCCCTTAATATTAATGACATTTCTATTTTTAGTTAAATGTTAGTTAAGGGCCCAGCTGTAATGGCTCATCCTAGGAACTTATAAATAGTGGAATGCTTCCATTATTTGAGATACATATTTTTAGAGATTTTTGGTGAAGTTGCTCTTCAAGCTTGGAAGAGTGCTTTCAGAGATTTGTTGAAACCTTTTAATTATATTCAGAGTTATACCTTGCACTTGAAGATCTATTTTATTGTGTTGAATGATTAGTCATTGTATGCTTTGTGAATGTGATTCCTTGGCATTATTGATTAATTTACCTTTACTTCAGATTATCTGTTTCATATTGTGAAAAGAATAGTGTGATTACCTTTCGTCAGTTGTGAGAAACTATTTTCCTTCTGTTGATTAAGAGTTTACATTATTATTATCACTTAAGTAGATGCTTGACATGTGCTTGTGATTATCCTCTTGATAAATTATCTGTGTATCAAATCAAAGCTGATCTTTCTATTGTGTATGTTTAAAGTTTAACGAAGGAACGTGTGCTTCCAGTCTGTGGTATTTTTTACCCTTTCCAAGTTGCAATAGGTGAAGGTGGCCAATGATGCGAAGCATCCTACCCACATTAACCCTTCCAGAAGTTGAACATCCCTTTTCTTGGTGCATCACCACTTCTAGCATAGATTTTATTTCCTTGCATTCTCTCTCCCTAATCCCATGAAATGTTAGTATAGGTACTAGTTAGCCATCTTTCTTACATCAAAAGTAGTGTTGTGTTTAGTTTAGGAAGAGGAAGCCAGACCTTCTCTGGAGGTTCACCTCAAGCACAAGTCCCACAGCTTGAGAGGTGATCCCATGTGTCCCAATCACACTGAAATTTGTCATGATTAATTCTTAGGCCATTCGGGGGGTGACAATGATTTGGAGACATTAATACAAGGTAGATTTCATCATTTTGATGTTAAGTCAAGTTATACGTTTAACAACAAGATCTATAGTAACTTAACTAGTTACTATCTTACAAAGTATATTAATTCCGTAGTGTCACTTTACAAATTTTTTTTGTTAGTAACCCCATTTATATTGTATTGTAATTCCACCAATTTGTTAACTAACATTTACATATCTCTTAAAGAAAGAGATATAAACCTTTAAGTATAATGATTGATTCATATTGACGGTAATTATAAAAATATTAATCATATTTCTTATTACCATATTAATTCATAAATGTATTGATCACATTTCTTAATACCATCTTAATTCATAGTTTAAGGCTTAACACTTATGCTAATAAGGCGTGAATATATCTTTATATATGTTGTTGTCACAAAGGTACAACTATCGTCAATGTACTTTATATAGTTGATCCATGTAGATGGATTAATTATTTTAATTAATATCATTACGATATAGTTTACAATGAAATTTCATTATTTCATGTACCGTTGTCCATGACATCGTTGTTTAATTAATCTCATTTATATAAAAATTCAAATGATGATGTCATTCATATAGTTGTATTAATTTTCATTTTTATTAAGGATAATAATTGTCGTAAAGTACAATTACAAACATATAAAGAGTAAAATTTTGTAATCAATTTCAAAAGTACACACCATTGTTAAAATATATATATATCATTATTACAACACATACGAGATATTTTTTTTAGATTGATAAACTCTTTTGACTGAAGCTATGAACTAGAGTACATTTAGCCAAGATATAGAATTTAATCTCAACAATTAGTGAACCAGAACCACCACACTTGAACAAACTTCTAGCGTAGGTGATCTCAAACTAGAATCCATTGTTGTTAAATCAGCCTTCCAGTCACGCCACCTTGGAAAATACCACCCTGAATAGGGATCATGCCTAAGTGGGATTTAAAGCTAAGTAAAGCCAAATGCAACCATCTGTCTTAACCCCTCCACCTAGATCCCATCAGCAATAAAACATACAAGATATAAAATTAATAAATGCATTTATTTAAACTTAATAAGGATGTATCCTTATATTTTGAAATATTACAATAATTTCAAATTGATACAATTAGGCAAATTGACTCATGAAAATCAGCAAAATCATGTTTTTCTTTTCAATAAATACAATGACCCATAATCGGGTGTTCAACATAATCAATATTTGAAATTAGATAAACACAATCATCGCATGATGAACATGCATAAAAATAGAACCTCATAATAGTTATTTCATCCTACAATATATAGGATAAAATAAAATAATATACTTGGTCAATTTGTCAAACTAACATGGATTAACAACTCTCAATCAATTTGATTCATTACGAATCAGTTGAACATCGTAGGTTTTACTTAAGATACAATTTAAATAATACATGTACCATATTAAGTAAACATATCAAATGCAAGGAAGTGATCTAATGATGTATACAATGTTTCTCACAACATCTTTCCAAACATCAAGTAAGGTCTCTAATTATATACAATGATAACTTCATTTTGAGCAACTGATTCAATGAAATTCCATAACAACATTATTTTCATTAAAACCATTGAGCAATACAACTTGCACACAAATTCCATTCATCACTCATCATATTTTCTTGTCATTAAATATTATTTGAAGGGAGAAAGAAAGTTTCTTTATTCAAGGCAATTTTTATCAAGTATCCAACTAAAATACAATGGAGAAATGATAACAATTATCTTTTCACATTACCCCAAGCAACAATGTCATGGGTTAACATTAACTTAAATAATGAAAAAGATAATTTAATGACACAAATAGCTTAAAAAAGCATTACTTTCCTTTTTATTAACTATAAAAAATGCACATGCAAGAGTATCATCATACGGAGCTATATTTTCAACTTATTACACATTAAGATAAGGTGACAAAATATCAAGAAGCAAAACTCAAACATACAATCATTCAACTAGTTATCCTTTTTTGTAAATCATTCTATCAAGTAGGGAAAACATCAACTCCATGGATGAAAATAATAAGATCTGCAACATGTCAATTAGTATTCAAAATTCTAAAGAAATGGACCAAGTTTCAGTTCATTCATACTCTTTTTTTTAGATTTGATCGATGAACAATAGTGAAGTATTTCATACTTCGCAGACAAGAAAAAGTAAGGTTTCTTGATTTACCTATAGTGACCATCAATAACACATAAACCTCTTTTTATAGTGTTTTGGAAACTTCAATGGAGATAATAATTTTATTCCACGAATACCCAGCTCTCAACTTTGTATACAACAACTACCCTAGAACACAAACCCAAATGCAAACCAAAGAAAATAAAGCATACCCATATTGTATTTTTACAAATGTGGGTTTTAAATCAAATTAACACGGCCAACTATTCAAACTCAAAGGCAAATAAACATAATGACATCTATAGTTTATTATTCGAAGCACCCAGATAAAGAAACAAACCCATTTTTTCCTTATATTTTCCAACCTTAATAGTATAGAAAAATCAACAAAACTTGAAGTGATTTAACCCAATATTTATTCAATCATTTCAAAATGAATAAACAAGAGAGAGAGTCAATGAAATCCATGTCTGATAACTTGAATGTCCCTACAAATTTTCTTTATTATTTTCTTCCAAGATTTATGAGAAAAACAAACTGAATAAACCTAAAAAGTTCACAATTTTAAACCATTGAAATGTCATAATAAAATTATTTATTTTTAGTAAAGAGAATGCGGAAATATCTCCATAAACTATTTTCCCCCTCCCCTCGCCATGCGCAACTTGAGAAAATGGAGCTCAAAAATAAAAATTAACAATAAAAATGAAGTTCTCTTTTGGCATGCAATAACTTTGAAGGGAAGTTTCTGGATTTCGAGGAGTTGGTTATCGTAATTAATGACATTAAATATTTACCGGTTCCACATAGTGGATTTGAAAATATCACCACCTAGGTTCGCAAAACTTCCCTCCCTTTTCTAAGTGGATTTATGAGAAGTTGAAGACTAATTATAAAAACTTAAATTTTATTAAGTTTGCATGGTTTGGACTATGTCCAAAATAATTCAAATATCCCAAGCCATAATCACTTGTATGGAGTTAGTTTGGTCAAAGATTATAAATCAAACAAACAATCAAATACCCCTTTTTAATGCATGGTATGGTCGATTCAACCTTATAAAATAAAACATTATGTAAGCTATGGTAAAAATCCATTAAAAAATATTCAAAATATGTCATGGGTCTTTGGCCTTAATTCATAACCAATGTACCTACTTTGTCAATGATTTGGTCAAATACCATAGTCCTTAATGTTAAATTTTTAATACCATTATAATGAACAAACATAGTAATATTTACCTTAGCCTTGTCAAATATTTTAGACAATAATCATGCCATCACCTGATGATCTAAGTTGATTTTTAGTAAATCAAATGTAATAACTAATTTGACTTATAGGAAAAGATGCTAATAATGTCATCTAACTTAGTATTCCAACTTGTCATGGATTAAAAAATCGCAATACACTTGAGTATGGTCTAGGATAATATATTTTATTAGTCAATTAAATGTCAACTTACCATCCTCAAAGACTAATAATACCAATGCAAGTATACCTTGCAAAACTTTACCATGATCCAGGTATTATAAGAAAATAAGAAATACATTTACACCATTGTAAATAATATCATTTAAGTGAAACTCTAAATAAACATTTACCTTGATGATCCTGAACTTTATATGTTCCATATAGAATACCATCTTTCTACTTTATGGTCTATGACCGTTCTAAAAAATCAAGGAGGTTAGTCCATCAAATAGTTATAATTATTTCTCAATACAAAAATAATACAATTACAACCATGTAACATATTTCAGTTATTATGAAAACATTAACTATGGCAAACAAGAAAAACAAGGTCACATAAATAGGTATAACAATGTATAACACACCAATGTTACAAAATCATCGTACACAGAAAGGTAAAGTAAATTCATACAACGAAGTATAACAAAATAATTTATAAATACTAAGTACTCCATAAATGCTTGACGAAAAATGATGTTGCGTTGTTGGGCATACAACTACATGTAAGTCTATATATCCTTTTCAGGATATACTTACATACGTATAGTTGCAAACTCAGCTACACAACAATCCATATCCCCTTGCCTTCGTAAACCACTTTTCATATTATAACTTATCCTTACAACAAAATAAAATGAAAATAAGGGATGTTACATACTTCCCCCCTTAATGAATCATCATCCTGATGATTTTATGTTAGGTAAACTAAGGTTAATTATGCATTGTATCACCTTAGGTAATTAATAATTCATTAATGTAATTAGTTATTGATTAATTGTTGAATGGTTATGATTTTATAACCATAATATTTGTATTATTATAATCATGTAGGTTTATTTGTTCCAACTAATGAAACAAATAAACCTACGGGATTATAATAATCCAAATATTATGGTTATAAAATCATAAACATTCAACAATTAATCAATAACTAATTACATTAATGAATTATTAATTACCAAGGTGATACAATGCATAATTAACCTTAGTTTACCTAACATTCCCCCCCTTAATTTTTCATTGCCTTAAGTGATGCAGAGAGGAACTCTCTGAACAACTCAAATTTGTCTTGTGTAAGTGACTTTGTGAAGATATTTGCTCATTGTTCAGCTGTTGGGAAAAACTGAAGTTGTATATTGTGTTTCAAGACATGCTCACGTATAAGATGTACATGTACCTCAATGTTCTTTGTTCTTTCATGAAAAATTATATTGCGAACAAGTTTGAGACACCTTCATTATCAACATACAAGGTGGTCAGTTTTTCCTGTGGTATTCCAAGTCCTTCAAGTATGTGATGTAGCCATATCACTTCATAGACAACTTCACCTACAAAATGATACTCAGCTTCTGTAGAAGAGTGAGATTTTTTTTCTTGCTTCCCCATGATATCGGTCCATATCCCAAAAAGAACACAAATCCTGAAGTGGATTTCCTGTCATCAATATTCCTTACATGATCTGAATATGAATATCTTGTCAAGAAGAAGTTGTCATTCTTCTTATACTCTAGACCAAGATCCACTATTCCCTTGATATATCTCAAGATTCATCTTGTTGTCTTCCAATGACAAACTCTATGTTCTTGCATGAACCGTGATAGATAGTTTACTGTAAAGGTGATATCTGGTCTAGTGTAGGTCAGGTAAATGATACTCCTAATCACTTGTCGATAGAGACTTGTATTTACTATGGGAGATGGATCTAAATGAGATAATTGAAATCTATTCTTTATAGGTGTACAATTCATCATCCTAAATTTCTTGAGTGTTGTCTTGGTATAATTCAACTGAGAAACAAATATGTGATTATTTTTCTGCCATACTTCCAATCCAAGACAACAGTTCATCAACTCGAGATCTTTTATGTCGAATGATCGATTAAGATATTTCTTCGTTGCATCAATTATCTTCACTGAACTTCCAGTGATGACTAGATCATCGATATAGACATCAAAAATCACAATCTCCCCCTTGCTTTTTGATGTAGAGATTGGGATTGTATGGATTTCTTATAAATCCATGTTATATGAGATGTTCATCAATTTTGATGTACCATGCCTGGGGTGCCTATTTAAGGCCATACAGAGATTTCCTGAGTCTACATACCTTTTCTTCTTGACCAGGTACAACATATTCCTCAAGTAGAGTAATGTAGACTTCTTCTTGTAGATATTCATTTAGAAAAGAACTTTTTACATCCATCTGATGGACTTTCCAACCAAACTGTGCAGCTAGATCAAAGATCATCCTAATTGTTTTGATCTTAACTGTGGGAGGAAATGTCTCCTCATAGTCAATGCCTTATTTTTTATGTGTACCATTTTTCTACTAGTCTCACTTTATACTTATCTATGATCCCATCTACTTTGTACTTTGTTTTGAATTATCCATCTGCAACCAATGGGTTTCTTCCCTATGGAAGATCAACAAGTTACCAAGTGTTGTTTTTCATCATTGACTAATACTCATCATCCATGACATCTTTCAAAGATTTCAACTGTAGGGCTTCTTGGAATGTAGACAGCTCATCAGATTCAATAACTCTACTCATCAAAGAAAAGTTTATTTCTTCTCATGCTTCACTATGATTCTGTGGTCTAGTGGTGGATGTATCCGGTGGAGCATCCAATTTTTCATCTCGTATAATGTTAGTATACCACTTGAGCATGCGTTGAACTGCTCCAGTGGGTCATGGTTCTACCTGATCATCACTGTCATCATTTGTGGGAAAATCAACTTATATTTTTACAACATGTGAAAAATCTACATCAGGTGAGTCTGGAGGAGGAGTCTTTGCTTCCTTCTTTAAAAAAAAACTCAACATCTTTACTAGTGTAGACTTTTTGGGTTTCCAGATGCATCAATATGTACCCAAGAGTCTCTTCACTATAGCCAATAAAGATGAGTTTTTGTGATTTCATATCCAACTTATTTATGTTCTTCTTGGGTATGTGCTACTCTATTTGCACCTGAATACTTTGAGGGTGTGCAATAGATGGCTTTCACTTCGACCATGCTTCATATGGTGTCACTCCATCAAGAGCAACTATGGGCACTCTATTTAACAAGTATACAATTTTCTTTGCTTCTTCTACCCAAAATGTCCTCGCTAATCCATAATCATCAATCATGCAATGCACCATTTCCATGATAGTATAGTTTCTTCTCTCAACAACACCATTTTTATACGGTGTGTGTGGAGGAGGCATCTGTCGACAAATTCTGTGAGCTTGAAGGTAGGATTTGAACTCATTAATGGTGAATTCCCCCCTCGATCTGAGTAGAGAGATCTGATGTGACGACCAGTATCATTCTCAACACCCAATTTGAACTTCTTGAAAGTCTCAAAAGCTTCACTTTTCTTATGAAGACAATATATCCACATTTTTCTCAAATAATCATCAACACAAAGCATGAAGTATTGAAATCTAGAATGAATCGATTGCATCGCACCACAAAGATTGACATGAACCAAATCAAATTTACTGTGAGCTTGATAGGTACTATTCTAGAATGAAGCTCTATTTTTTTTTCCTATTAGGCAATGAGGACACCTTTTTGTATCCTTCTGGAGAGATGAAAATCCTTTTACCATGTTATACCGGAAAAGTTTTTCAAGATATTTGAAATTGATGTGACCAAGTCTCTAATGCCACAACTCTGTGGAGGTAGAATTCTTAGCCACATGTGCATGATCATCTCTGTGGAAAAAATCAAGCTGGAACATGCATCCCACATTGGAGGCTTTTACAACTATTTTCGAGCCTCGTGATTTTCCTCGAATCAAACACATTTTCTTACCAGAATGACTATCAAATTATATTTTCAAATTGTGATCTAGGATTTGACTAATTGATAGTATATATTTTTTAACCTAGGGACATATAGTACATTTGACAATCTATAATTGCGTGAACAAAGAGGAAGAGAAATGTTCCCAATCCCATGTATTATATATGAAGAATCATCACCTAATGAAACATGATTTTTTGAAGGTGTGTACCTCATTGTGATAAACCAGTCTCTGTGGTTGGTCATGTGTCAAGTGGCTCCTGAATCAACATACTAGACATCACTAGATGACATGGAAGGTTCACTTCAATGAGTAGTGTACAAGAAGTCTTCATTAGTTGAATGTTCATCTTGCTCAGTAGTATTTTATTTCTGATGGGGTTTTCTTCTCCAGTTCCCCTTCTTATTCCCTTGATTTTAGTTTGAATTTCCCTTGTGAGGTTTCTGCTGTTGAGGTCTAGAATTACTTGATGAAAATTTCTTATAGGTATTGAACCAACAATATTTTAATTCATGTCCTCTTTTGTAGATAGGAAATTTCTTCTTTTGTTGCTTGTCCCCTTACTGATGCTGATTTTGGGAATTTTGATGATATTTTCCTTTTCCTTTTGCTTTCCCTTTCTGATGAGAAGAAATTTTCTGCTCCTCTTCATCATCTTTATTGTACATTGCTTCCTCTTATTACAGTAGATTCAGTAACTTTTCGAAACTGATTGTCTGATCTAAAAATTTTAGTGTCATAAAAAAAAATGCGGCATGAAGGAGGGAGTGATCTCAGAACAATGGGAATGAGAGATATATCAGTGACCTCCTCTCCTAGGGCTAGAAGTGAATCCCTTAATTCTACAAATCTTCACAAGAAGGCTTCTATTTTCTCATTTTGTTTGAACTTCAGTGTGTGTAATTGACTCTACAAATGCAGTATTACATTCTTTTTCTTAGCCTCGTACATTGTGATCAACTTTTCTCACTCTTCTTTGACTGATTTGGCATCACAAATGTGGGGTTGTACGTCATTAAACACAAAAAACAAGATTATCAGCTTGGCCTTTTGATCATATCTATCAAACTTTCGATGTTATGTCGTATCAATTGTTGATCTGGTTAAAGAACCATCCACAACATTCCAAATCTCTTCAAACTCAAGTTGTGTTTTGATCTTTGTCTTCCAGGCTTATATAGTTGTCTCCTCTTAGAAGTTGAGAATCTAGAAGAAAGAACTTGGGGGCATTGGTGTCCATAATCAAGTAATAAAGGGTAAGGCTTTAATCACCCCAGGTATACGGTCTCTCAATCTATATACCATCAGTCTGATATACCGAACCTTTCTATATACACACCCTTTTGATATACCAGTCGGTACGTGGAAGAAGTTCACTCTTTCTATATACTCGGTAGTAAGTGAAAGAGGCATTAACATATGTGAAAGAATCCTATATGTGGTATCAAGACAATACTGAAAGGGGTTTGTGCGATTATTGACATCGGTTTAAAGAAATATTCTCATACAGACACGTAACTTTACTATATACTCGGATAATTTCAGTGTCTAGATTTACGTCAAGAAATCATTCATAGACAGATGAGAGGGCTCAAAGTGTGTGCAATGTGTCCTTATTACTCCCAGTCAATTTTTAGGGATGATGCCTAGACGATGTTGTTATAGCTATATTAGGCATTAAGTGTAGTAGTAGTCGTGATGACTTTACTCGTGAAACACTTCCTAAAGGCATTGTTTATGCCAAATGCTGTGAAAGAGATCTGAAGATCTCGTGAGTGTTACAGAACCAAATTTGACTGATTTTGTTTACAATGTTTTGCCAAGTTTTAGTAGTTACAAAGTTTACGGTTGAACATGGAAACATGTAAATTAGTAAAATTAACTAAAAAATACACTGAAATATTACAATTACATCCAATATTATGAAAAATTGAATGGTAGGAAAAAAAATTGTTTTGCGAGGCCCTAGTGGCCTTTGGAGCCATGTGCGGCTCACTAGGCAAAAAACCACAAAAATGGCTAAAATTGCATTTTTAGGTGTCCCTCCTTTGGCAAATGTTACTTAGAATGAAAAAATAAGAAATGTTGGAGAAAAAATTCCCTTTTTTAGGGTTTTCTCCACTATTTTTAGTATTGGGTTTAGGTACTGCTAAGCGGATTAGCTATGGTTTTTAGCCTTTATATTGGAAACAAAAGTTATATGCTACTCCAATTTAAAAAATTAATATACCACCGCTTATAAGTGGGTCAAACTCGTGACCTCACTCTACCAAGCATTCACCCACTAACCACATAGGGACTTATGGCACATGGACTATAAAAATGAACAATATGGTATTTTAAATATTAAAAAACCTGACTGGCCTTATGAAAATCAAACATGGCAGGAAGCTGAGAGCCATGTGGTAGGTGGTTTAGTGGAGGCAGATTAGGGATAATCCATATAAAATGAATCTCCTTCTTTGTATTCTATCATTTTCCTTTTTATCTCCAACGATTTCTAGTTTCTTTCACCGTTTGAAGATTGATTTGATCTGCTACTATTTTGTTTTTATATTTCTTCACTATTTTTTTGTGTACAGGACTTTTGATGATAATGACTACTTCTACGTGGTTTTATCTTTCCTCTTCTTTGTTTGTTTGTGTAGGGTGCAGGGGTGGATGTGGATCCACCATTGGCCGCTGTGAAGGAGGATCACCAATGTGTTGGTGAATGGATGCAAATCTCGGTCATCATATGCAGGGCTTGGTCTGTGAAAAACAAGACTCGTCCAATGTTCACAACAATAGCTCTCTTGGAATTGAGTTACCCATTCTGGATGCAACTTAGATAGAATTGATGAATAGCTCGCTTAGTATCTCAGTGTGCTTCAAATGTGACACAGTCCCCTCCAAATGTAGCAGGGCTGATAAATGTAGTAGAAACTAAACTGACTTATGAATTTAGATGCAAAACCCCTAATGGGATATATATATATATATATATATATATATATATATATATATATATATATATATATATATATATATATATTATTTTTATTTTTTAATTAGATGATCTCCAGAGAGCAATGTTACTTTGTTGGGCATACAACTACATGTAAGTATATATATCCTTTTCAGGATATACTTACATACGTATAGCTGTAAACTCAGCTACGCAACAATGCATATCCTCTTGCCTTTGTAAACCACTTTTCATATTATAACTTATATGTGTAATAAAACAAAATGAAAATAAGGGATGTGATATACTTCCCCCTTAATGAATCATCATCCTAATGATTTTACTCATTAATAGCAGATAGAATAAATAAACACAGATTATTATCATACAACTAAAGAAAATAGTAAACATTTTTATCCAAAAACTTACAATTTTTCCATATTTTAGTTTATCTGTATTCAAATTTATTGGTTGTAACAAATTTCAAATCATCCAATTTTTCCAATCCATCAGGAATATGACATAATTTTGTCATTTTAATCATCCAGAATATAAAATAATATCATGTATATCATAATAGATTGTCAAATATCAGTCTTTATTACTGAAAACAAATAAGGAACCACAGTTTTATCTCTTTCAGATTCTCCTAAGATGCACTTTATTCATAAAATTGATCCCATTGGGACTTGCATTGGGTGATATCTCTATTTATCATGTGCAACCTATGATTTTCCAACACTCTAATAGGTTCTACCACTACGATTCCTGGATCTTGAACCTGTAAAGAGTTCTAGTTAAGGACATGTATTACATCTGAAACATACTTCTTAAGTAAGGAAATATTAAAAACATCATGCATCCTAGACAATGCGAGAGATAATTCCAAACGATATGAAATTGTACTTATGATTTCAAGAATTTCAAATAGTCCAACATATCTTGGAGACAACTTGGTAGACTTGCCAAACATTATTGATCTCTTTTTGAGCTTAACCCTTAAGAAAACTTTATCTCCAAGCTTAATTTTTTTGTTTACTAATTTCATATCTATGTAGCTCTTTTGCCTATCAACATATTTTTTTATTTACTCACGAATTAGCTTCACTTTATTTTCCATTTCTGTTAACATTTCAAGGCCCACTAACACTCTATCCTCATTACTATCCTAGTTGAAGTGATTTCTACACTTTCTCCCATACAACACTTCAAATGGTGATATTTTTAGCAAAGAATGAAAAGTGTTGTTATAGGAAAATTCCACCAATGGAAGATATTATTCCCACTTGCATTTCTGATCCATGGAATACATCCTGAGTAAATCCTGTAACACTTAGTTTACTCGTTAATTTTGACCATCGGTTTTCAAATGGTATGTTGAAAAAAATTTCAGTTTTGTTTCCAAAGCTGAATTTAAGGTTTCCCAGAATCTAGAGGTCATCCTTGGATCCCTATCCAAAATTATTAACTCTGAAATTATGTGTGATCTGAAAATTTTGTGCACAAACCATTATTCAATCATGGGTGAATTATATTTCATATTACCCAGTATGAAGTGAGCTACCATTGTTAAATTTTCAACAACTAGAATCATGTCATGTTTATTTTTTGACATTGGCAGCTCATGCATGAAATCCATACTAATAACTTACCATTTATAGTGTGGAATGTTGTGAGGATAGAACAAACCAGTAGGCTATGTGTCTTCTACTTTGACATGTTGACATTCAAGGAAAAAATTTATTATCATGGGTAGGCCAATTGCATAGTTTACACCCCGTAACAAGAGTAGTTCAACATTCAATATAGATTAAATAGCATCTTTAGAAGTCTTGAGAATAATCATAGTTGGATCCTTTCCAATATTTATGCACCTAATACTGTTGCGGGTAGAAGAAATTTATGGAAGGAATTAACCTTGTTTAGAAATAATGTTGATAACATGAACTGGTTGATTATGGGAGACTTCAATACTCCTTTAAATCTGGGAGAAAAGTTTGGGGGAAGCTCTGAATTTTCTCTCAGTATGGAAGAGTTTGCTGGCTTCATTTTGACTCTTAATATTATGGACATAAAGCTTCATGGCAATCAATTTACCCGGTCTAACAGAAGATTTGGGGAGAACTTAATTCAAGTTAAATTTGACAGAGCTCTTATTTCTGCTAATTGGATCTTAGATCAGAATTTTCATCTTTCTTCTCTTCCCAAAATGGGTTCTGATCATAATCATATTGTCCTAAATTTCTTCAATTGGGTCAAACCTTTTCACTGCAATTTCAAATTTGAGAAAATGTGGCTTGAGCATGAAGATATTCTAGACAGAATTAAAGAGTGGTGGTATTGGGAAGGCACAGGGACGGCCCAATTCAGGCTTCTACAGAAGTTGAAAAATGTTAAGCAAAAGGTTAGAATCTGGAATAAAGAAGTTTTTGGAAATATTTTTGAAAAGAAGAAAGAACTTAAGTAGCAGTTGGAAGAGCTTGAACTCAATGTTTCCTTGAAAGGTATGACTCTAGAGGATCATTAGCAGGAAAGAAAACTTCTCTCAGATCTGCATAATATAAACAACCATGAAGAATCCTTCTAGAGAATGAAGTCTAGAGCCCTTTGGCTTAAAGCAGGAGACAGGAATACAAAAAAAATTCATTTGACATAGCCCTCAAGCATAGAGCTTGTAACAGAATTTCTGAGGTTTCTAAGGATAATGGGAACATTACTAAGGATTCTGAAGATATCAAAGATGAAGCCCTCAAATTTTACAAGAATCTACTCACTGAGAATAATTCCTACAATGAACAAGCGGCCTCCTTTCTCTTAGACTCCATTCCTAATAATATACTACCTGCTGAGAGGTTTAAGAGTCTTTCCAAAACTGTTACCATTGAGGAATTGAAAAAGGTTGTTTTCGCTTTAGAAGGGGATAAGGCTCCGGGCCCCGATGGTTTTTCGGAAAAATTCTATCAAAGATGTTGGGAAATATGCTCTGAAGATCTATTGAAAGCTGTTAATGAGTTTTATAGAACTGAAATCTTATCAAATAATTAAATAATACACACATTGTGCTTGCTCCGAAGAAGTTGGATGCAAAGGACTTCAAAGATTTCAGGCCAATCAGTTTGGTTAATGTAATATATCAGATCTTCACAAAGATTCTAACCACTAGAATGCAACCTATTCTTATGGAGATCATTTCACAACAGCAGAGCGGATTCATTCAGGGAAGAATTATTCAAGATGGAATTATCATGGTTCATGAAACAATACATTCTATGGATAAAAGTAAAAAGGAAGGGATGGCTATTAAGCTTGACATGCATAAAGCCTTCGACAGAGTCTCCTGGAGATTCATGGATGAGGTCTTATCCAAGTTTGGTTTCCAAAATAAATTCAGGAAAATCATTCACTCTTGTATTTCTACTTCTAGATTCTCAGTGGTTGTTAATGGGGAACCAATTGGTTTTTTTTCCAGTAATAGAGGAATCCGGCAAGGAGACCCAATTTCCCCTCTATTATTCATTATAATGGCAGACATTTTAAGCAGATCTATCTCCAAAGCTATTAGCATTGGCATGATAAAAGGCTTTCCTCCAACTTCTGGCAATCAGGTCTCCTCCCACCAACAGTTTGCTGATGACACTCTGCTTCTTCTGATGGCCTCAATAATTGAGGCAAAGGCTATCAAAACTGTCCTTAGATTTTATGAGGAAGCCTCGGGGAAAAAATTTAATTTTGACAAAAGCTCTATATATTTCTTCAATACTCCTATGGAAAGGCAAAGAAAGATTGCTAATATTCTAGGATGCACTATTAATTCTCTTCCCGCTACTTATTTAGGTTTACCTTTAAGTACTGGCAAGATTTCTAATGAGGTCTGGAATGATCTTATTAAGAGATTTCAAAAAAAAATTGGCTGGCTGGAAAGGAGCTCTACTTTCAAGCGCAGGCAAGTGCTTATTGATAAAAAGCACGCTTCAAAACCTACCTATTTACATCATGTCAATGTTCAGCATACCAGCAGCAGTGACGAACAGTATTGAAAAGATTCAAAAGCACTTTTTATGGCACGGTACTGAGGACAGGTTCAGGTATCATTTAGTGGCTTGGGAGCAGGTTTGTAAACCAAAGAGGCTTGGGGGGTTAGGTATCAAAGATATCAAGCATATGAGTGCTTCCCTTATTGCAAAATTAGGTTGGAGACTTATAAAAGAGCACAAGCCTTGGACAGAGTTGGTTAAGATCAAATACCTTTCAAACCAAAGCAATATTTCCTTTATTTCTGATCAGTCTCTCCTGAATGGTTCTATTTTCTGGAACAATCTTCTTCACAGTAGACATATTCTCTCTCAGGGGTGTAGCTGGAAGCTTGGGGATGGGCAAGACATTAACTTCTGGACTGATAAATGGACTGATTTTAATTGGATTTCTTCTTATGGACACATTAAAGACAGCTTAATCACACAGTATGGACACAAAATTCAGGGATACATTGAGGTGGATGAAAACAAAAGAAAATGGAAACAGTTAAAAGTGGAGAAAGATAATGTACAGTCTGATGTTTCATCTTTACAGAATCAACTTTCTCTAATCCATATTAGTAATCAAAATCTTAAGGATGAACTCATCTAGAAAGATTCTTTTGATGGGGAATACTCAGTTAAATCAGGATACAATTCTTTCTTTGCCACTATTGAAAGTGAAATTAAGTGGCATAAGTTGTGGATGCCAGAGCTAACCCCTAGAGTGAACTTCTTCTGGTGGCTCATCATTAAAGGCAAGATTCTGACCAATGACAACCTCATTAAGAAGGGATTCATCATGCCGAATAGATGTTGCATGTGTCAGAAAGAGGCAGAAGACATAAAACATTTATTTCTTCATTGTGAGTATGCTTCCAAAATTTGGCATCTTGTTTTTGAAAAATTTAATCAGAATTGGATCTTTCCCCTTACCTGTCTTCAGGCCTGGGAACAATGGGACTCTCCGTATAAGCATTGTGTGGTGAAGAGATTGTGGCAACTTGTTTTACCTCACACTATGTGGCGAGTTTGGAAGGCTCGTAATGATGTCATTTTCAGAAACACTAGAAAGGCATGTAACAAAGTCTACAAGGAAATTATCATTGTTGTGCAGGATAATATTGCTAGATTTAAACCTCCTAAAAATAGACTTTACCCTGAGAAAGAAGAATACATTCTGACTGATTGGAATATTGACACTGCCTTCAAAAAGAACAACAATGGTATGGATAGAACCACCGTCCGATGGACTAAGCCTCCCAATGATTGGCATAAGTTAAATTTTGATGGGGCCTCAAAAGGCAATCCGGGAGACTCTGGAGGTGGAGGAGTCATCAGAGATCAAAGAGGCTTGTTTTGTTGCTACTTTTTCTGGGAAAATGGGTAGGCAAACTAATCATTACTCTGAAGCTCTTGCTGCTCTTTGGGGAATAAGGCTAGCTAGGGATTGTAATATTCTGAATATTATAATTGAGGGTGATTCTCTGAACATCATCAATCTATTAAACAAAAAGCAACACCCCAGCTAGTCAATTAGAGACTTCATTGTTGAAGCTACTGATATATGCAATAGTTTTGAAAATGTAAAAATCATTCACACCTATCGGGAAGGCAATAGGGTCGCAGATGGTTTGGCAAACTTTGGAGTTACCAATACTTTTCAAACTTGGCTAAGGGGGGATGTTCTACCCATTCAAGTTAATAAAGACATAATCAATGATCTACATGGCCGATGAAAATCATCACTAACGGCTGTAATATTGATGCTAATGAGCAGATTCTTAAGTACAAATGATGACATCATATAAGATTTGTGTGATTGATGACATTTGTGTGAACTGGACAGCCATCATTTCTTGTCATAGGGAGAACACCAAGGAGTGGGTCACTAATTACAAAGTATGGTCTAATAATTACATCTTCTTTCACGGAAGGGAAAGATTCAAAAACAAAGTTAAATCTGCTACGCATAGTGCTAACATCTTTACCGTTGAGAGTAGAAACAGTGGAAAAATGGGGGGTCTGCCATGCAAAACAGAGCCCACCCACAATCCAGTTGTGGAAAGAGGATGCTGTGCTCTGGAACTACCTTCAAATTGGGGGTCTGGTGAATTTGATAGAAAGGATTCAAGGTTTTGATCAAGATATTTCTATTAAATTCACACAGGGATGGAAGAATCGGGTTGTTAAATACAACAACATGGAGGTTGAGATCACGGAGGAGCTCATCGCCTAGATCTCGGGACTCAGTCTTGATGGCATGAAATTATTCAATAAGAAGGTAGACAGGGAGGTGGAGACAAAGAAATTCCTGGACGATGGGGAGAATCTTGAGTTTGTGACAGCTGGCATCAAGGTGGCTTCGATTCCTAAGCCTTTTGCTAAGCTAGCCAAGATGGTTGTTAGGTATGTAACTCTTGAAGGGAGATTTGTTACTATACCACAAAAGCATTTGATATTTCTTAACCACTTTCGTAGAAATATAACCATCATCTTCCCTCACTACTTGATAAACTCTCTGGAGAAATCCGTTAGGGAAGTGCAGAGCCATTCTAGGGCAGTCCCTCTACATCAAGGGCTAATTCTGCTTATACATCACCACTTGTTCAAACAGTCCCCGCGTGAATCCTGACCCACCCTCTTCCTCCATTCCTCCCCCTACTCACACCACCTTCATTCCCCCTTAGCTTGAAAGGAAGATTGAAACAACTGCATCTAGCAAGAAAAGAAAGGGCATGAAGAATAAGATCCCTACTTCTCAGAGGGTGCTTAGAAGCCACAAAGACCTTGAGCTTGCTGAGAACCTCCTGCACATCAGCCAACCGATGGAGGAGCCTAAGGAGGAGGATTTGATGGTCAGAGTGGATAGGATGGAAAAGGAAATACAAGAGCTCAAAAGGGTTATCAAAAATATGGAAAAAGCTAAGGGAAAAGGATTACTGCAAAATGATGATGAGGAGGGGGTTATTGCTGAAGTATTCAAGAAGCTACAGTCTTTGGATGGCAGAATGGGAAATGTAAAAATTCGTAATGACTGCATCCTATCTGCTCTTAAAAGTATTTATAATTTCATTGAACAACATGTTCATAGTGTATGCAGCCTAAGCGGGGTTAATGAAGACATTTGGGGCCCCAAAGAGAAGAGGGATATGGAAATTGCTCAGGCGGATATGAAAGACTCTTCTCAGGCCACAACCATTGCTTTCTTTATCTTGCTGCAAGCGATCAAAACCAAAATTGACAGGGCTATCAAGTAACGTGGTGCTGTGCTGCTATTTACTGGCTGCGAAGTTGCTGATGACTGGTGGATCTGGAGCTGTTTTTTGGCGAAGATATTCTATGTATAGATATCTATTGTTTGCTTTTTGATCTCTTTTGTTGTTTTTTGGATCATTGTACGACTGGATCCTTTCTTCTAATTTGTTGTTTTATCTGGCTGATGAGCCCTCTGAGGTTAGTTTTTTTTGCCCTTCTCTGGGCTGTTTCTCTCACTTCTGATATCTGGCTTTTGAGCCCTTTTGTATACAGGGTATAGTCCCTTCAAAACTATTTTCCCTTAATAAAAAAAAAACATCAAGACAAGATAAGAATATGAACACAAAGTCTCATTAATATCCTCATCAAGAAAAGTAACAGACTCTTTTCTTATTTATTGACATTCAAAAAGTTGCATAATGATAGGGATAGAATAACATATGAGAAATAGAAATGGAAGAAATGTAGCTCTTATCTCTTATGCATTAATACAAAGTTCAAAAACTACAATCCACAATTACTATAGAGTGGAAGTTTTCAAAATCCATGATCCTTTGAATAGAGAGGCCATCCCAATTTATAGCAATGTGAATTGTCCTCTCACCTCCCTCGCATGACTCTATGTGTTCCATATTCCACTTGTGACTTTTTCTTTTCCATTAAAAATAATAGATTAATTATTCTCTTATAATTTTGAGAAAATAATTTTATAAATTCAAAAATAGGTCACTTAAATGAATAGGAAAAAATACATAATTATGCTCGATGAAGAATTACAAAGGAGAGATAAGGATGAGGGACAAAGAGGGGAGGATGATGAAGATGTGGAACTCCTAGCATGAATGAAGATGCCCCCACTTTTAATGAAGATCAGCTCCACTAATGGACTGGTGAAATGCTCCAATGCAATGATAAACAATGGGCCTTTGATATCTTTTGCACCATGAGAAATTTCCTCTTAAAAAAAGCATGAAAATTTTCCACTCCCCTTTTCCCAATCATCCATATGAATGAGACCTTGAAACAATTTCTTACACAATGCAACCATGATGGTGATCACAACTACCTCTTGTACATGATATAAATATACTTTAGACTACCGACTGAGTGTTCAAAACACTGTGGGAATATTCCCTTGATGATTGTAGGCGTTTCTCATGAAGATCCACTATGGATAGGTTAAGAATGGAAAGCAATACCTAATGACCTTCTGCACACTTCTACACTAAATGGAAAATCCAATTAAATTCACTTTGAACATTTTTCCATTTGAAAACTCTTGAAATGATGAACTATTGAGATGAAGACCTCTCATAGATAACTCTTCTTATCAATAAAAGCTTTTGATCCCGAAGACACTTGGAATGGCATTTGATGCAAAATTGATAATTTCTTCATTTTAATGCTTTATGCTCATCGCATCAGGGAATGCAGTAATCTGCTTGAAACTTGAGAAGAAATCTTATGTGAGTACTTGGACCAATCAGGAATGTGTGAAGTACTTGAATTTTGACCATTTTCAACCTGTTTTGCCCATTTTCTATTTTTATTATGTCCATCATGAGTACCCATTCTAGCTATTTTTACCATTTCTATCAATTTTCAAGTATCTCGATCATGTGGGAATGGAATGAAGAGTATAAATGCACATTTTTCTTGGAATTACTATTTTTTAGTAGGATCTCCTATAGAGACTTACTAAAAATATAAACTAGACATTCTGATGTTGGATTTGAATGTAACCAACTGTGGAATTTTACATAATTCATTACAATGCTCTGGTCAAATTTTCAAGAGATTTCACCCACTCAAACCTTGGGAATTTGAAAAATAAAATTTTCCTAGTGTGGATTTCAGGCATGACGCTGTCATGACAGCCATTAATGGGGTCCCTAATCTTTTTTCAAGTTTTCCTTACCACCTTGTATTTTGATGAAATCAAATTTTTTGATATGGGCTTTTTGTCTTTGTTACACCTCTGAAGTTTTGGCTCAACCCGGTCTCTAGAACATAAGATATTAAATTTTTTAATTTTGATTCCAAAAAATGAGGATTTGATTTTTGTAAAAAATTCTCCTAGGGCATGTGAAATCCATCACTTGGCTCTTAAAATCATCTAAATATGTAGAATAATGCAAAAAATTGAGATCAAGTCATGCCCTATTTTTTTAGATATGTGATTTTTTAGTTTTCATGTACATTCTTCATTTTGGAACAAAAATGGAGCCTGGAGCATGGAATTTTGATTTTTTCTTTGAAAAAAAATTGTTCTGAGATCATGGGGAGATGGTGGAGTGAATGAGAGAGAGAAAAAATGGAGGAGAAATTCTGGAAAAAAAAATTCCAGAGTTTCGGGTGAAAATGGAGGAATGTGCGGGAATGAGGGAAAAATGATGAAGTGTTATTTATATATATTTGGCAACCTTGAGGAGGAGAAGGGGCCACATTTTTTTTCCCCATTTTCCCCTTGGTAAAGGGATACTTGGGGCACAAAAATTTTCCTTATCCCCAGGGTTTCATTTGTCATTCATGCACGTGTGGAGAGGAATGGAGGAAGGGGTTGAAAACAAGCACCTGGGAGCCATCTTTCGATCGTATGAAGAACTTGGGGGAAAAAAGGAGGGGGGCACATTTTTTCCTCTTTCTACCATTTGAAAGGTACAATGTGAGGCCAAAAACTTCACCTTATCCTTGGAGTGAAACTTGTCACACATGCGGAAGTAGGTGAGGGGGCTAGTTAAATAAGTCAAAGGGGCTATATAGAGTCATCGGGGTCACATAAAGTGACCATGAAGCCTAAGGGGGGAGGGGAGAAAATTTTATCTCCCCATTTTATCCCTTGGAAATGGAAAATTAGGGGCACAAAAATGTGGCCTCATGCATCATGTCAACCATGTGTCACCCAAGAAATTTGGCTAAGTATCGAACATGTACCTTGGGCGGTAACTTGAAACAAACATATCTTGAGCTCCCAAATGAATTTTTTCACACTTATTTATATCAAATTGAATGGAAATGAAATTTTTAGAAGGATGGGATTGGTTACATGGCTTTATTAGTCCTTAAACCCTCTAAAAAACTCTTTTTTTTGGATCGTCAATTGTGCTTAAAAAGAATGAGTTGCCTAGAAACATACATGGGGTTTACGATGAATTTGATTTTACTACCACATAGGAGACTAAAAGTTATTTCCATTGATATATTGTTTGGCTTAAAAATCATTTTTGAGTTCTCAGAATCACTTCTTGAAGTTTAGGTGCTCTTTCACGATGTAAGCTTCTTTGCCCTAAAAAACCCGCTTTTTATGAATCTGCTCCTGGGTCTCTAAATATTTCCCAAAATATTCCACAATTAGTTGAAAAATGATATTGTCTCTTGAATACACCTCCTTGATTAATTTGGGAATTCACTCAGCTCCAGAGGTTATGCACTTGTCTTAGAAAGGTTGGTGGTAGCCCTTCCTTAGCTTGCTTGAAAATCCACTTTGAAAGGTACTGGCTCAGAAGTACTTGAATGATATTTTTCTTCCTAAATCACCTATGGGGAAGGGTAAAACACACATATTAACCATTGAAAAGATAGTATATTAATGATACGGGGAATATTCTGACCAAGGAGGGTGTGTCTAGAAAGGTTTACCATAGAAATTTTTTGACACTAAGGTATGGTTATCATGTTTTCAAGTGAATTTTTCCCATGCAAAAACATAGGAAAATAGTTTTCTCTAGCTTGGAGACATGTTGTTGATTGATCGCAATGAGGACATTAGCATGAGGAATCCCATAGAATCTTTATTCAATCTGTGGACCAGTGCCTTATCTATTGCACTTTATGGAGTTCATTTCTTCCAAACATGACACACACACACAAATAAACAATTAGAAGAGAAACATGTTAGAAGGGAAAACAACACACAAAGGAAAAGGGAAATTATATACATAGGAGGGGAACATAATATACACATATCCGGTGATGGGTTGGGAAAAGAACATGCAATCATGGAACTATGGACTAAAATGTGATTTTTGAATCACAAAAACTATTATTTGATCAAATGATGCTCTAGTGATGGATTTGCATGGCTTGAGAAGAATAAGACACACCAAGCCTCCATATTCATATTCATAGTATACTAAAAAAATTCTTGCATCCGATGAAAAAAATTATCACCTTCTTAAAACTCTTTCATCTTGCGGATTTCACTTTATGTCCTACGGTAATGAGAAACCACTCCTCCATGTTCTCAAAATTGGAATTGACCTTATCATGGAAACATTTTCCTTGGATTGTAATATGGAATCATCTCTTAAATCAATGAGTCACTTAGAAGGAGTGAGAACAAACTGATTTCTTTCCCATTCAATAGCTTCTCTAAATATCTCACTTTGTCGCTTTGAAGCAAGTGCTTTGCAAAATAGGTACTACATCATTGACACGGAGCTCCTCATCATCCTTGGGAAAATGTTACAATATGGGAACATGTCCAAGACACATTGGAGCTTGGGAAATGGTGAGTGCAATCTGATTTTTAATTCTTTCACCAGATTCATGAACAAAAATTTATTTGTTGTTTAGAACAATTTTTGTCAATATCCATCCACTCAAAATTGGTTTTGATACCATTTTCAAAATTGCAATCCTTGATTTTGTCATAGAAACTTTTCGTCGCCCTTGAGTTGATTTTTCAACATGGGGTTCTTGTTCTGAATTGGTGAAGCATCCAAAGGTGGTAAGTTGATCTTAAATACATTCACAAGGCTCTTACAACTTTTCATTTTGTTTTAAACAACTCTCTTTGGTGTAAATTGGCTCCACATATTTTCCCACTATCATCCTCCATGTTGGAGACATTGTCTTCAATATTGGGAATAACCATAGGAAGATTCAATAAATTTCCTTATTTTTCACTTATGATCTTCTTCATAAAGCACGAAAGAGAAAGACATATCTTCACATTCATCTCTCATCAACCAAGGCATCGGGGAGGTAATCAAGCTCATCCATTGGCTCCGTATCAACATCAAACATTGGTGTATCAAAATGAGAAGAAAAAATTTGATTCGTACTTGTCTTGCATCTCCATAGCCTGAGTCAAGAACTCAAGACTAAGTTGAGGGTATTTAATCTCTTCCGCAGTCTTCAAGAAGTATTGCATGAATAAATATTTTGATCTTTTCATATACTCATCTTCATCCTTATGGGAAGAATCTACATTTTGTTTGCTTCCAGGAGATGGTTGAAAATATGATCTATATATGTCCATGATTCATTTGAAACATCCTTTTTAATCTCTTTTATGTTTCTTGTCACCCAATGATTCACTTTCTTACAATTACATGGGCATATTTGATTCACAACACCTTCTGACAAGGATAAGAGATCCATACTTTATGGGAAGGGCACTCCTTTGAGGTTGAAATCCATTTCATCATCCTCTTGATGGAAGCATAGAACCATGTTGGGGTAGTAATATGGGAATAATTTTCAACTCTTTCTTGATCATCCATTATTGAATCATCTTTATCTCATATAGAGAAATGAAATATTTCATACTCATGTGATGATCAATTCTAATTCCTTGGGTGAGAATGATGGAGTTCGATTCCTTGAAGGTTATGTTCAAATTGTTCATTCTCTTCAACTTCAAAAAGAAATTTGGCTCTTCCATTTGGTCATCCATGATTAAATAGGGAAGAGAACTTGATTCTTTGACTAGCTTCATCCCATTATCCAACATTTCCTCATCACTTGAAAATTCAAAATTGGAAAGAAAATTATCCATGAATACCTTTCATTCATCATCTTGAGTTCAAGGTGAAGGATTAATTTCTTGCACTTATTCACATGTCTCCATTCCATCATTAATCGAAAGATCAAAATTTGAAAGGAGATTACACGTGATTACCTCAAACCCATTGTCTTGTACTTCTTTATTATTGGTGGGGTCTTCGGAAAGCATTGAATCATCCATCATGCAATGAGAATCTTCCTCTCTTAAATCCATTACTCCTTCGATGGGTTGTGCCTTGAGCCAGAATGATTTGATGAATGGTGGTTCCACCTCCATGTCTTTTTCATCATCTTCAAATGTGTTTATTTGATTTTCAATGGAGGGTTCAAGGATGATACATTCCTTATAAGCGTCAAAGAATATTCTAGATACAAACACCTTATAGTGAGGAAAATCATTAATGATCTTCTTGAGTTTATTTATCCTTGACAACATGAAGTGCTTCAAGGTGTTCATACCTTCTTTGCAGAGATAGCATACCTCCAAATTTCATGATAGGCTTCGGGGTCAGAATTTCCTTCTACTATGCTCGGAAGCCTTTTCACATATTCTCTTTTCAAAATGTATGTTTCTTCATCACCTTTCTGCAAGGAAATCATCTAGAGAGTGGCAAAAGAAAGGAAATGTTCTTAATTTTATAGTGAGCTGTGTGGAATTGAAAAATTACCCTCTATGGATTATGCACCATCTTATCCTTCGTCATCTTCCATAAGATTGATTTGATTCTCATTAGAAGGTTCCAAGAAAATATCTTCTTTAGAAGCCAAGGACATACAATTCATAGTATGTACAATCCTTGGGATATCTTCATCCATAGAAAAATATCCTCTTCATCCTCTTTTTTATGGAGTGATTCAAGTTGTTTGGCATACATCTCTTGTAAATCTTTGGCATATTTCATAATTTTGAGGTAGATTTTAGGGATTAGAATTTCCTTTTATAGTGCTCATGATTCTTTTCACTGTACTCAAATTTTAAGGCTATCATTTCATCATTTATATACACAAGGAAATCATCCCAAGGGAGGGTGATGAAACACATGGCTCTGAGATTTTCATTCAGTTGTGCAAGGATTAAAAGCATTACGTTCATTAGATCTTTCATCTTTAATGGAATTCATACAGCATCTTGTACCTCCTTTGCATATTTTTCATTAGTCTCTTAGATTCTTGATCTTTGGCCGCAATGAATCCCATTTTATTTCCTTGACAAAGCTCTTATTGAATTATAGCCACCAGGATTTGATGATAGGTTCTTTACAAACAGAAAATTTTCTTATTCTACCATGTCTTTCCTTTATTTTTAGATACAAATAACTTGCTTGAAGAAATATACCCTTATTTAGTTCTTAAGTTCTCCTTCCTACAAGAACTAGTCTGGAACCATGGTTGATCAACAATATTCATTTCTTGGAAACCATATTCTTCTTCTTATTTATTTGTCACTCATTGGTACTTCACTCCAATATGAAAATTTCTTCATTGTGTGGGAAAAAATGTGACACAGATTCATTCCTTAACGGATTCACCTTCAAAAATGATTCTTCTTTGAAATCTGAATTTTATTTTTCTTTTTTTTTTGAATATATATTGGGAAGAGATCCTTTTTGGGTGCACTTGGGAAAATCTCTCCCCAGTAGAAGTTACCAAAAACTATTAGTGAGAAAAAATTTCTCTAGTTGGGAAAATTAGGTGTCTCCACCAACGTTCATGGGGATACACCCCTCTGCATTGAATGGTGCAACTCCCATTATTTAATATTACTAATCTAATCCTAAACTAAATGATGTGGGTTGGCCAAATAGGTTGGGATCACACAGGGACACTCCATTGAACCTGTGGAAAATTTATTGTACAGGGGCTACAAGGGAGGAAATCATAGCAATGAGGGGGAAGGAGAAATTAGGGAAGGAAGGTTACTGTCCGTGAGTAGGCCAATTGCATATTTCACACCCATGTAAAAAAAGTAGTTCAACATTCAATATAGAAGAAAGAACATCAAACCTTGTTACTGACATCAAGACAAGATAATACTATGAACACAAAGTCTCATTAATCTCCTCATCAAGAAAACTAACAAACTCTTTTCTTATTTATTGGCAATTCACGAATTTGCATAAGGAGATGGAATAAAATAACATATGAGAAAGGGAAATGGAAGAAATGTAGCTCTTATTTCTTGTTGCATTGATACAAATTACAACAACTATAATCCACAATTTCTACAGAGTGGAAGTTTTCAAAATCTAGGATTTTTTGGAATGGAGAGGCCATCCCAATTTAGTAGCAATTTTAATTGACCTCTCACCTCCCTCGCATGAATCTATGTGTTCCATATTCCACTTGTGACCTTTCGTTTTCCATTAGAAAAGACAAATTAAGTATTTCTCTTATAATTTTGAGAAAATACTTTTACAAATTCAAAAATAGGTCACTTAAGGGAATAAGAAAATACAATAATTATTCTCAATGAAGAATTAGAAATGAGAGAGAAGGAGGAGGGAGAAATAGGGAAAGGAGGAAGAATATGAGGAAATCTGAGCATGAATGAAGATTCCCCTTCCTTTGATGAAGATCAGCTCCATTGACAGACTGGTGAAATGCTCCAATGCAATGACAAATTTTGAACCTTTTATCTCTTTTGCAGCATGAGAAATTTCGTCTTAAATGAACCATGAAAACTTTACACTCCTTTTTTCTCAATCATGCATATGAACAAGACCTTGAAACAATTTCTTTACAAAATTCAACCATGATGGTGATCACAACTACCTCTTATAGGTGATATATAGATACTTTGGATTGTAGAGTTTAAAACACTGTGGAAAGATTCCCTTGATGACCATATACGTTGCTCATGAAGATCCACTCTAGATAGGTTGATAATGGAAAACAAAAACCTAATGACCTTCCACACACTGCTACAATGAAGGGAAACTCCAATTAAATTCACTTTGAACATTTTTCCCTTTGAAAACTCTTGAAATGATGAACTATTGAGATGAATACAACTGAGAACAATAAGAGATAAATTCCCTTATTGAGAAAACCTTTTGATCCTAGAGACACTTGGAATGGCCTTTGATGCAAAATTGATAATTTTTACATTTTGATGCTTTACACTCATCGCATCAAGGAATGTGGTAATCTACTTGAAACCTGAGTGGAAAATTTCTGTGAGTACTTGGACCAATCAATAATGTGCAAAGTACTGAAATTGTACCATTTTCAACCTACTTTTCCCATTTACTATTTTTAGTATTTCCATGGTGAGTACCCATTCTATCCATTTTTACCATTTATGCTAATTTTTAAGTTTCTCGATCATGTGGGAATGGAATGAAGAGTTTGAATGCACATTTTTCTCAAACTTACCTTTGTTAGTAGGCTCTCCAGTAAATACTTACTAAAAATATAAACATGACATCCTGGTGTCGGATTCGAATGGAACAAACTGTATAAGTTTACATAATTCATTATGATGTTTTGGTCAAAATTTCAAGAGATTTCACCCATTGGAACCCTGGGAATTTGAAAAATAATTTTTTCATGGTGAGGTTTTTGGGCACGAAGCTGCCATGAAAGCCATTAATGGAGTTCCTAATATTTTTTCAAGTTTTCTTTCCCACCTTGTACTTTGACAAAATCAACTTTTTAGATATGAGTTTTTTTTCTTTGTTATACCTCTAAAGTTTCGGCTCAACCCAATATATAGAACGGAAGATATTAAATTTTTAAATTTTGGTGCAGGGAAATTAGGGTTTCCTCATTGCAAAAAATTATATTTGTGTATGTGAAATCCATCACCTGGTTTCTTACTTCATTCAAAAATGTAGAAGAATGCAAAAATTTTGAGATCAAGTCATGCCCAAGTTTTTTAGATATGTGATTTTTTAGTTTTCATGTGCATTTTTCATTTTGGAACATAAATGGATCCTGGAGCATGGATTTTTGAGTTTTTTATTTTCAAAATCATGGTGCTATGATCATGGGGAGATGGTGGAGCAAATGAGAGAGAGAGAGAGAAAATGGAGCAGGAATTTTGGAAAAAAAATCCAGAGTTCCAGGTGCAAACGGAGGAATGAGGGGGAATGAGGGTAAAAAAGTGAAGTGTTGTTTATATATCTTTTGAAACCTTGAGAAGGAGGGGGTGAATTTTTTTGTCCCCATTTTCCTTTTGGGAAAAGTAAAATGAGGCACAAAATGTGCCTTATCCCCATGGTTGCATTTTTCATTCATGCACAGGTGGAGATGAATGGAGGAGGGGGTTGAAAACAAGCACTTGGGATCCATCTTTCAGTCGTATGAAGAACTTGGAAAGGGACAATGGTGGCACAAAAATGTGCCTTAGCCTTGGAGTGACACTTGTCACACATGCGGGAGTAGGTGAGGGGGCTAGTCAAATAAGTCAAAGGGGCTATATGGAGTCACTGGGGTCACATGCAATGACCATGAAGCCTAAGGGTGGATGGGTGAAAAAATAATTCCCCATTTTCCCCTTAGAAAAATGGAAAATGGGGGCACAAAAATGTACCTCAACCTCATGCAACCACATGGCACCCAAGAAATTTGGCTAAGTATCGAACATGTACCTTGAGCTCCCAGATGAATTTTTCCACACTTATTTATATGTAATTGAATTGAAATTACCTTTTGAGAAGGATGGGATGGGTCTCATGTCTTGAAAAAACTTGAATCCCTCTCAAAAACCTCATTTTTCTTGGGATCACCAAATGTTCCTAGAAAGAATGAGTTTCCTAGAAACTTACATGGGGTTTAGGATGAATCTAATTTTACCACCATGTGGGGGAATGGAAATTATTTCCATTGATATATTGTTTGAATTAAAACTCACTATGGAGCTCAAAAAATCACTTCTTAAATTTCAGGTGCTCTTTCACGATGCAAGCTCCTTCTGCCTCAAAAACCTGCTTTTGATGAATCTTCTCCTGGGTATATGAATATTTCCCAAAATCTTCCACAATAATTTGTAAAATTATCTTGGCTCATGAATACACCTCCTTGATGAATTTTGTCCTTTACTTAGCTCCAGAGGTCATGCACTTGTCTTAGAAAGGATGATGGTATCCCTTCCTCAGCTTGCTTGAAAATCCACTTTGAGAGGTATTGCCTCAGACGTACTAGAATGATATCTTTCTCCCTAAATCACCTATGGAGAATGGTGACACATACATATGAACCATTGGATGGATAAGATAGGAATGATACATGGAATAGGTTGACTTGGGAGGGTGTGTATAGAAAGGTATACCATAGTAATTTTTTCACACTAGGGTATGGTTGTCTTGTTTTTAAGTGAATTTTTCCAATGCAAAAACACAGGAAAACATATTCCTTCCTCATTTATTTTTTGACCAAGGTATTGCACCTCATTCTAATAAAACAAACATTTATAAATATTTTTTATACAATTTTTTCTTTAATTATTCTCAAGTCCTTATTATGTTCTTCCATGTTTTTGGAATAGATCGGAATGTCATATAAGAAAATTAGCACAAATTTGTCTAGGTATTCTTGAAAAATGTTATTTATTAAGTTCATGAATGCAACAGGTGTATTTGTGAGTTCAATTGGTAATACCATGAACTCATAGTGGTCATATCTTATCCTAAAAGAAGTCTTGTGTATGTCTTCATCTTTTATTCTTAGTTCATGGTAACGTGATCATAAATCGGTCTTGGAATTGAATAATGCATATCAAATCTTATCAAAGAGATCATCTATCCTTAGAAAAGGATATCTATTCTTGAGTTTTTCCTTGTTAAGAATATAGTAGTAAATTTATGACCTTAACATGCCATATTTCTTTTTGAAAAATATGATCGGTGCTCCCTAAGGAGACATGCTCGGTCTAATCAATCCTTTAGATAATAACTCATGCAGTTATTCTTTAAGTTTCACAAGTTCTGTTGTAGTCATTCAGTAAGGAGCCTTAGAAAAATGTTCTATTCCAGGCTTGATATCAATTGTGAAATCAAATATATGCCTTGGAGGAAGTCTAGGTAGTTCCTTCAGAAAGACATCATTGTATTCTTATAACAATGAATAGTATCTCAAGGAAGTATTACCTTCCTCACTTAAATATGATATTTTTATTGCGTAAAGCATGAATCCTTTGTTCTTAGCCTTTTTGAGTTGTATTGTAGAAATATTCCTTACCTCTATGTTTCTTTTTATGCCTTGAATGACTATTGTTTTCTGTAGGTCATCCAAGCATTTTATTTTCTTTTTAAAATGGTTCATAGTTACCTTGTGCTGTGACAACCAGTTTACAGCTATTATCACATTGTAAGTGTTTGATAAATTTTTTTCTCATGTTCCAAGTTAATGAAATAACATCCTATAAAATAAGAAACTCTAAATATGGTAGGGTTTAAGGATACATCTAATGTTTGATAGTTATGGTGATGGAATACAAGCACATAAATCCTTTCCGCGGAAATCTTGATGACCTTCACAACATAAAGGATAGCTACACAAGACAATATTAGTATATTTGTATGGTGGGTTTCCTGACCAAGGCTAGTCTCAAGAAATGAAGAAATTTCTAGAAAGGGTGTCATCCCACTTGTTTAGAAAATTTATTGAAAATAAGGAATAGGTAAAATATTGAAGATAACCAGAACATAAATGTTTAGAGGTATGCTAAAATAAAGTTCAGATAATACATACAATGATGAATTAGACAAATAATGCAAGTAGGACAGAGGTTGATGGTGACCAGAGGTAGTTGACGGATGTTGTGATAGAAAACTAAGGTTTTGGGATGTTTTTCAGGAAGAACATAGATATTGAAGTATTTGGGTATTACACAAACAGAGAGACTAGTAGCAAAAGGGACAGGATGTAGGAAAACAACTAAGACAAATTGGGTCAAAAGTGACCAGAACAATCGACGGCGATTAAGGCTGACTTAGGCCTTAGTGAGGGTTGATGGGTGCTAAACAAGCTATTTGAAGCAAAAAAATCCGGCCGATATGATTCCAAATCTCCAAAATGACAAATGGACCTACAAATGGATAACGTATAAGTGATGACAATAAAATAGGTCTTCCAACAATTGCCAAGCTCCTAATCATCCAAAATGGTATACAAAGGATCTAAAGTGGATTCAAGAGGTTGGTGGTAGCTCGTAAAAAGGAAGAAACCAGTGAAAATTTACTATAGGTCTGACCTTAAGAGTTTCCTCCATTTGGGAAGGGGTGGTGGTGTATGTATATGGTCGTTAGTGCCCGATAGGGTCATCATCGATTACAAGGAGCTATTGATTTTGCTTATGTGGATGATGTAAAACATGGGAGATGAGGCCCAATTAGGTGGTGATTAGGGATATAAATTAATTTGGTGGGTTGGAAGAGATATTGAGTTGCATAAGGATGGAAAATAATTGTTCGATAGGGTGGAAGTACATTTAATAAAGGTGAGGTTGGTTGGAAATATTAAATGAGGTTGGGTGGTGAGTCTAAAAAGGATAAATGGGATATTTTGGGATTTAATTAAAGTAATAAATATGTTTAGGGATGACTAATATGATTATGGGTGATAAGTGTAATCAGGGTGCATAAGGGGAGATGAAATAATGTGATAATGGAAACTATTAATGATTCGATGGGATCAAAGCGATGAGATAGAATTAATATAGGAAAATAGAAACTAAGGGAAATAAATTTGATTTAAGAGGAAAATGGGATTTTGAATAGGGACATGGGTACGAGTGTGCACAATGATGATGGTGTGATTGAAAGAAAAATGGGGGGCTAGTGAATCAATTTTTGTTGTCTTCATTTTCCCCTTTTTGTCAAGTGGTTTGTGTTAAGCAAGCCACGAGACAAAAACCTAAAGTGATACAATATTGTGTAGGTGCTCCCCCTCAAACTAGGGATCGATGTCATAAAGGAAATATATTACTAGGTTGACAAAGATGGATGAAGGAAGTTAAGGTGGAAAGATGAGAGAAGATGCCCCAAGTGGAGAGTGATATGACCATTGCAAGAAGGATGGGATAAACTAAAATAAATATGGCAGTAATCCTAAAAACACATCGATAGGGAATATAGGACGTTGTCAATGGAGGTGACATTAATGTCCTATAGAAAATTTAGTCGGAAAAGATCACTACAATATGGAGGGAATCCAATGGGAATCCACTCATATGGATGTTCAATCTGTGCAACCAATGGGTCAAAGGAATACATCAAAAGTATGCGTAAAAATGTGAGTATGGTCAAGACAATGGTATGAAAGAATGTCATGCAACAAAGCAGGGTAAACGAGTATGTGATGTCCTACAAGTATAAAGAAGTGAGAAATTATACGTCCTAGTGGAAAGAGAAAAATGGCCACAAAGGTGGACTTAAGGTGAGATGTGGTGCCCAGAGAGGGAACACACATATGGCCACAGAGTGGGCTTCTGGATATCAATAAGTATGTGCTATAAGATAGGTAGGTAGGAAAAAATAGTAAAATGAGCTATGTAAGGAAAGGAATGGTGTTTTATGGGTGACACACGAGTCCAAAGTGGAAGAAAATATAAGTTGGATAAGTAGATTTGACAAGACAAGATAATTTGAATAATTATTTTATGGGTGAAAAATTATTTAATGGATATAGATGTTGATAGAGGTATTGATATGATGTATGGATGTGTTTATACAAATATGGTTTGATGGAGATAGGTGTAGATTTATAATACAATAGAGATGTGGATTTCATTTAGGTTTAGATATTGGATGAACTTTCTGAACATGGATGTGATAGATTAGAACTTAGATCAGAATTGAAATTTGTGTTCAATGTGGGTGATTTTGATACGATGGGATAACAAAAAATGGCTAGAATGAAAGGTATGAGTAGAATTTGACCTTGTTAGGGTGATCCAAATATAGAAAGTAAAATTTCATCATACTAATAATGTCACATAGGATAGATGTTTTGAGACTAGATTGGAGGTAAAATGTGATAAGGAACACGAATAAATCAATGCACTTACAGCCATATGGTAGGTGTTAAAACACAACTAATGATAGTTAGTGAAATGAAAGAACGTGAGGGGAAGATGGAATGTGTGCTTATATACCTACTGTAGACACGAAAATGGTTTTATGTGTAGTTTGTATGGGGGAAATACTTTCTCCTTAGGTGTATGCCCCAACTCTTATCATTATTGTGCAAAATGATCAATGCAAGAAGTTTTCTTTTGAGGGAAAGTCAATCGACGCAGGAAGATTTCCTAGGATGCGTGCTTTTGGGTTGATGCATTTTTATTTTGATATTTTTAAGGTTGGTCGATACAAGAATCCTTTATTACTACAATATAATAAAGTATACATCCTTCGATGGAGTGGTCTTCAATTATGGATTTTTTATTTATATTTGTGAATTTCTTTTAGATGGCAGCATAAAATACGCAATAACTATCCTTCAAGGGATCAGTATATACTTTTGATAATATTTAATTTATTTTAAAAACTATCCTTCAAGGGAGTAGTATGGATAATATAGCTTTGATTTTATGGTTGTCCTTCGAAGGAACAATTTGTATGAACATCCATAAATTTTATTTTATTTTATGGTTAAGTTGAGGATAACCTAGTAGAACACTTCTAGAGGGGAAGTAATGTGTAAAAGCTACACATGTGGACCCTTATCATGGTTCCACTTGGTAGATAAGAAGGAAATGAATGCAACAATTATAGGTTTCCCACCTAAAAGGAAGAACTTTTCCATAAGGAATATGCTATGAGAAGAGTTGTGCTGCTCATATTCAAGGTCACATATAAGATAGTGACGGAAAACCACATGCTTCTAAATCATTACACTGGGAAATGAAGAGGGTTAATGATGGAAATGAGATCATTAATATGAATAATGGCATGTTAGTAGGTGTGTTAACAATAGAAAGGCCATAAGTACAAGGTCTTGAGATGTTCTGTTTCAACTTTACCATCAAGGGAGGCTAATTGGTAAGCCCTGGACCCATACTTATGAGTGATAATGTATGGTCTAATCCAGTTTGGAGAAAACTTCCCACATTGGCTCATTTCCAGAGTAGTGACATTCTGATTCTCTTTTAAGATGAGGTCACCAATGTTAAATTCATGTTATTTGTTATGTATATTGTGTGTTTCATACATTCTTGATAGATGTGATGATGTTGGAGGGAAAGTAAGCGATGTTCATCTAATATTTCAAGTTGTGTTAGACACTCTTGGTGATATTCCTCATTAGAGACAAGGTTGCAAAGATAAATGCGCAAAGATGGGATATAAATTTCAAGAGGATAGATTCAAATCCATAGAAAAGAAATAAGGTAGTAGTTCTTGTAGGAGTACAAATGCTAGTCTAATAATCTAAAAGAGCGAAGGGGATATGAAGGTGTCGATACCGACCCACCTTACTAAATTTTTTGTAGAGAATGTTATTGAGAGTTTTGTTAGTAGCTTCAACTTGACCATTAACTTATGGATAATATGGAGAAGAGAAGATAAGCTTGACATTGAAGGTGTCACAAAACTTCTTAAGTTCTTTTTTTGAAGGAATTTCTATTATCTGTGATGATTTTGTGAGGAATGTTAAAGCAACAAATGATGTGTTGATAGAAAAAGTCAACAATTTTTTTATCTTTGGTTTACGTGATTGGAATGGATTCCACCCATTTAGTGAAAAATTTTGTAGCAGTGATGATGAAATGATGATGTTGAGAAGAACGTGCATTAATGAGACCAATGAGGTTGAGTCCCCATTAGGATAAAATCCATATATCTTGAGCCGGTTGTAAAGCATAGCTAATGATATGGGTGAGATTAGAATGTTGCTGGAACTTGACACACTTCTTAACATATTCACAACAGTCTTGGTTGAGGGTGGGCTAATAGTAGCCCATCCAAATAATGTGTTTGGTGATGGCCAAACCACTAAAATGTCCACCACAAAAGATAACATAGTGGTTGGCATGTTGAAGGAATTACCTCCTATCATATTTAGACAGGTCGGAGGGAATTTTTGACTGAGAGAGAGAATCGAAGAATTGGGTATACCAGAGATCAGATTGGTTGGTTTCGATGAGATTGATAGAAGGAATCTCATTAGGGTGGGATGTTTGATCAATGCAATATACAACAACGAAGAGTTTGGATTCTTCAGTTATCAAAATGGATGAGTGATGAAAGGGATGTCATGGTGTCTACAAAGTGGTTGGATGAATGATGAATGGTTTGGATAGTGTATTGATCGAAAGCTTCGAGGATAAAATCAACGATGTCCTTGTATTTTTGGAGGACTTCATTTTTACATTGATAAAATCCCTTTATTTTATTGATGATAAGTTAGGAATCTCCATAAATGTCAAGGATTTGGACACCTAACATGATGTCAGTTTTGGAGGCCAAGGATAAGGGCCTCATACTCAACCATGTTATTGGTACATTAAAATTTGAGCTTATAGGTGAAAGGGATAGGAGTCCCTTGAGGAGGAATAATGATGAATTCAACTCCTCCCCTTTCTGACACTTAGAACCATCAAATAACAACATCTTTTTAAGGGGGAATATTCATGATCGATTTTCTTTATGGATTCGTCAATAAATTATTTGTGGGGGAGTTGATTATTAGGAAGAGGGGCTTCAATGATTTGATCAACGATAGCCTGACCCTTGATTGATTTTTGGAAGATAAAATCTAGGTCAAAATCAATCATGAGCATGAGCCATTGAGTGATGTGATCATTGTGATAGGGTTTAGAATTCATGGTTTTAAGGGGTTGAATCTAGTTATGACGTATTTCTTATGATTGAGAAGGTAGTTGTGAATTTTGGAAGTTACGAAGTAGAGAGCACAACACAATTTTTTAGCTTCGACGTAGTGGGTTTCATAGTCATGAAGAGTATGGCTGATATAATAGACAACATGCTCCCTACCTTTCTCGTCACGGTGTGCTAACATGACACCTAGAGCATGGTCGATGGTAAATATGTAGAGATAGAATGGCTCTCCCTCATGTAGAGGCATGCGCACAGGTGACGATAGAAGATATTTCTTAATTTCATCAAACGATTTTTAGAAATTACTATCGCACTTGAAGTGGGTATCTTTTCAGAGGAGATGATTGAAAGGTTGACAACAATCACAAATTTGTGAGATGAAGTGGTGGACTAATTGAAGTCAGCCTTGGAGACTATGAAGTTTCTTTAGATTAATAGGAGGCATCTCAAGGATTTCCTTAAGCTTGGCAGGGTCAACTTTAATACCCCTGATGGAAATGAGGAAGATGAGTTATCTAATTAGAAATCCAAACACACACTTGGTGGGATTAAGGAAAAGGAACTATCGAATAAGGCACGTGAAGAGGATTTTAAGGACATTAATATGGTCCTTTTGACACTCGAAGTTACCCAAGAGGTCATCGATATGATCCTCTATGGTTTCTTAGATGAGATCGTGGAATATATAAGTCATGGCATGTTGATAGGTGCCCAAGGGGCGATGAAAGATGTCTTATGTTGGTCTTTTGGTGCGATAAGGAATTCATTGTAACAAGAAAAACCATCCATAAGAGAAATAATTTCATGGACAATGGTTAGTTCAACGAGATGATTGATGTTAGTAAGGGAAAACTCATCCTTGGGAAAAAAATAAGATTTAAGTATCGAAAATCCATGCAGAATCGAAGCTTTCCAGAGATTTTAGCAATGGGCATGATGTTAGAAACCCATTGAAGATAATTGATGGGTTGGATGAATTTGGCTGAAATAATATTTTTCAATTATTATTTAATGAGGAAGGCTATGTGAGGATGCATACGACGTAGCTTCTGCTTAACTGGCTTGACAATATGGATGGTGATGATATTATGAATGAAAATAATAGGACTATTAGCATGTTGTGATTTAGGTGTTGTCATTGATGTAAAATCCCATTAATGAAAAATTAGATGATGTATTATAGTCATATGATGCTCAGAATGATGATGACATGAATATTTAGGTGTGATCGTGGTTTCTTGAGGAGATTCAGTGGGAATGGCTTGTTCTTGCAAGACTAATCAGGTGACCTAACTAGCCTAGGTGATGGTTCATGATGATTGGAGATTCTTAATAGCTTTAGGAGTATGTTGGCAGTATGAAGAGCATGTTTGGGGAGTGTTTGAGCACTCACATTAGTTTCAAGTTGTAGATACAGGATGGTGACCAAGTTTTAGATGTTCATCTAGACCAAGAACGGGTGTTAAGAGGAATGAGGATGAGTTGTGGAACCATGTGATCTCATGTATGCATGTAGGATTTATTTATGATGTACCAAGTATGTTAGGACCTTTTGGAGAGTTTTTATGATGTTGTTTCAGTTGACCCTAGCCTTGCTAGTGCAAAACCCTAAGTGCTAGCCATGAAAATGATATGGTATGCAGATATGGAGAGATATTTGTGACATGGTGATGATTGGATATGTTATTAGGATGTGTCATTATGTAGTGGGTAAAATTTTAGGTTTCCATGATGATTAATTTGCAAGTTATGTAAATTTTGGTGAAACCGGATCAAAAAGAAGGTCATTTCTAGCTCGAATTGTATCTTTTGATGCTCACCATAAAATGTGTTCTTTTCATGGGAAATTGTGGATTTTAAGGTATTTTTCTAAATTGATTATATCATGTTTTACAAAAACATAAATCAGGTCATTTCATCATCACATTTTTTTGAACAAATGTTAATAAGGTAAACGACTTTTTATGTGTTTGAAACCGTAACTCAAAAGTAGCTAGGAGAGAAAATTATCATACCTACCAATAATTTATTTATAGTACATGTATAATTATTGGATCATGTAGAGGACTCCTCCAGGTTTCCAGAAAGGTATGGTAGTGCTTGTGGTGATGAGTGAGACACCCCACTCAAATAGGAATTTTTTTGAAGAAGTTTAGTTTGGGACAAGGTTGTCCAAAAACGTTGTAAAATAAATGGACATTTTTTTATAGTCATTTGAGGATTTATTAATTTCCAAGGTGGTTTCAGGTCACGTTGGGATGCATAAAAATAACAAAGTTTTCCCTATTTGTGAGGATTAGTTAAAGGGAAGGTTTGGGACAGCTTCAAGTAGTTTACAGAGACGAGCTTGGTTGAAGTCCTTCCTCTTAGATTTGGAAGAAGTTCCAATATAATATGAAAATGTGATTCTAAGATATAATTACAATGTTATATTTTTTTTCTCATGATGATGATGTTTTATGGGCCATACAAGGTCAGTTTGTGATGGAGATGAAGGTTTCTTTGATCTTCTAGGACCAGGATTATTTTTGTTGAAACATTGAGTTGGTTGAAGCATGATATGGTTGACTTGATTATTTTTACCACCTAGAAAATTCAATAAGGATTCATTTTTTTCCTATTGAAGGGATTTTTTAGGTCTTGAAAGTGTTAGAAAGGGTGAAAAATAGACAAGTTTGCAAAACTTGGTTTCTAGTGAAGCATGTTTTAGTGAAAAGGAAAGTTGTTGTGGTTTGAGTATATGGATGTTTCATGACGTATACATTGCATGGATATTTGTTATAAAGGTTCTTAGGTTTCCCTATAGTGGTAACATGAAATATTTGAGTTGATATTTGGTATTCTTTAGGCCCAAAGGTGAAATCGGGGTGTTGGAAGCAGCTGTTTTGAGAATGTTATGAGCCAGTGGGCCTATTTAATGAAATATTTGATTGGATAAAGCTAAATATGTGACCATGTATGATGATTATATGTTATATTACTCATTTATAGTGAATTAGGAAGATTTATTAATCATGGTTTTGGTATTAGTGTATTTTCCTCATCCTAGTGATGGGGTTTTGGGAATTTTTGGTGCATGTTGGATGGTTTTAGGAATGACCGACCTACATGGTTCATATGTGAATGTTTTAATAATTAAAATAGGATTTTATTAATTTAATTGGTTGAACCAAAGGATTGAAATTTCCACTCTTTCAAATTTTAATCTAGGAGATCTTATAAATGTGATGTTTTAGGTGTAATTTGCAACTAGTTGAGTGAGTATCAAAAGTGTGACCTATATGTGAGTTATTTGCAGGTACAAAGGCATGTGTTGAGAGATTATAGATTCAATGATAGGTTGAATAATTATTGTAAGAATTTTTGCAATGGTTTGAAGTATTGATAAGTGAAGAAATCGTAAGTTTATGCAAGTTTGAAGACCTGGGATTTGAGCAAGGGTTTGTGAGCTGAAATTTTTATCTCCACTAGTTGTGGCAAGAAAAAAATTTAGAGATCTTAATCATCAAGTGGTTTAGTGGGTGCTTGATCATCTTGGGGGGTTGTAGCCTCCTTGTGGATTTTGTGCTTCGCAAAACTAGGGGTTAGTGTTCCTTATAGGGTTGTTGCTCTACTAAACTAGGGGTTGGTGTTCCTTGTAAGGTTGATGCCTCACTAAATTTGAAACATAGCAATATAAAGTTTTTTTTTTAGTGTATTTTCTTCCTCGAGAGGGTTTCCCACTTATATATTGTGTTATGGTATTGATTCATTTTTTATGGTTGATTTTATATATGTTATTTTATGTTGTGCACACATTAATGGTTAGATAAGTGGTTTGTGATTTAAGTAAGTGATTTGAAATTGAATTAATTTTTTGAGGATTGAGTCACCCCTCCCATCTCTCAGTCCATTATGCTTCCAATAATTGGCATCAGAGTGGGTCCTTTTGGATAAGTTTGATCACTTGAAAGGTGATTCTTTGAAGCACAAAAATGATGAGTTGGAAGAGTGGGTTCCTTACCTATAAGGCACCTTTTTTATGGTGTGAATCATGATTTTTGGATTTTGAGGATGAAGTCGCATTATGTCACAATGGTTTGATATTTGGGAAGATGTGGAGAATGGTTATACTACTCCTACCACTACACCAACTACTTTTATAGAAAAGAAGGCTTGTAGTGAGAATTCAAAGGATTTTTAATGCTATCATATGCAGACTTGGAGAATCTGATATGGGAAAGGTAATTCACTAAAAATTAGAAAAAAGAGACATGGGAGAAAACTTCTTGTTTTATGTGAAGGTGACTCAAAGGTAAGAATTGCTAAGCTTTAGACTTTTAGAAATCAATTTGAGTGTCTCAAGATGAATAATGATGAGTCTATTCCTACATATTTACTTAGGGCTGACAAGGTTATCAACTTCATGAAAGGGTTAGGAGAAAATGTGAAATAAGACGTTGTTGTTCAAAAGGTTTTGAGATCCCTAACTCCTAGGTTTGATTCTAAAGTATTTGTTATTGAAGAGGTAAAGGATTTGACTACCTTGAAGATGGATGAGATACATGGGACTTTGAATGCATATGAAATGACCATTGGTGATTCCAAACTAGCTAAGAGAGGGGTTTCTTTCAAGTCTGAAATGAAGAATTAATGCAAGAAGAACAAAGATGTTGCTCTTGAAATTGATTATGAAGAACTCTTGGCAATGATGGCTAGATGATTTAATGGTGGATATGATAAGTATATAGGCAAAATTCCATTTAAGTGTTTCAATTGTGGTGAAGTAAGTCATTTTTCTACTAAGTGTTGTCATATACATGAAAAATAAGGAGATGAAAATCATGACAATGATCATAGTAAGAAGAATCATAAGTTCAACAAAAGTAGAAAGAACTTTAAGAAATTTGACTACAAGAAGATGAGAAAAAGAAGCTTTTAATCAATGGAAGATGATGACTTGTATGATGCTAGTAGTGGTGTTTCATATTCTTAATCTGAATCAGATCATGAGGATGTAGGAAATGAGATATTATTCATGACCAATGATGTAATAAGGTCTTCTAGTGATGGCTCTTCTTTATAGAGTGATTTTATATCAGGTTATTACAGTGACTCTGATGAGGATGAAGAGGATGTCAAAGGTAATATTGAGGGCATCCAAAGAGAGTTAAAGCATGTTGAAAAGGATAACAAGAAGTTGAGTCTTCAGATCAAGGAGTATGAAAACAAGACTCATAATCTAGAAGAGAAGTGCAAATCAGAATAAAGCAAGGAAAATGATTCAATTAGATTAATACAAGAGAAGGTAAAGTATTGCTGATGAGAAAAAAAATTGATATGGAAAATTAGATGTCTCCACCAACGTTCACGAGGCTATGCCCCTCTACATTGAATGGTGCATCTACCATTATTGAATATAACTAATCTAATCCTAAACTAAATGTTGTGGGTTGGCCAAATACATTAAGCCATCCCAATTTATAGCAATGTGAATTGAATCTACGCCTACCCCCCACATGACTCTTCATGGTCTCATTCAACTTATGACTTTTATCTTCCTAGGAAGTGAGAGATAAGTTCCCTTTTTTATAAATTAAAGGGACTTTTACAATTTAACTTTATGAAGTCACTTAAGTGAATGAGACAAAATACAATGATTATGCTCAATGAAGAATTAGGAATGGGGGATAAAGAAGAGGGAGAAAGAGAGAATAAATGAGAGGTTGTCACATACGATGAAGAGGCTCCCTATCATGAATAAATTACTGATGATGATCATAAATCTCCCCTTCGGCATGATGCACAACCCCTTGGGTTGTTGAATGAATGTTTAGAAACACTGTTAAGAGATCCCCAGATGTAAGATCAAGATGACTACATAAATTTCTCAATGATGATCCCCTTGATGTTTGATTGATAAACGCCCCTAGCTCCTAAGCTCATCTGATATTATTGAGCTCAATCCAACTGGCTCATTGAGATTTCCAAAACTGTTTGGTTTACCAACTCATCTCAATGTAATCCAACTAGATCTCCCAACTCTCTTGACCTGGTTTACTAGCACAGAAATCTTCATGAAAAAGGAATATATCATGACATATCTCACCACCTCAACCAGTGCAACTCAAACTCACTATTTTCAGCTCATCTCAACTTACTTTAATCCACCCAACTAGCCAACTATCTTGCTGCCACCAACTCACCCAGTTCACTGGGCTCAACTTAGTTAGCTCAATCTTATCACTTCAACCAATTCATGCTTGATGATGTGATGATGTTTTCAAGCCCATATGATAAACATGATGACTTATTCTTGATGAATCAATGGATTCTTTTATGCTCTTTGAATGTTTTTCAGTTGTCTCAGTGGTCTGGACATTCCTCTTTCGTGCTTTACCATGCTCTCAGGCACAATTGGGACCAAGAAGATGTTTCCAAGACCCATATGGAGGATTTATTTATCTATTTGATCTTATGAGACCATTTTTTAAGCATGTGAAGAGTTAAAAAAGTGGAAATATGAGTGAAGATGGGGCCATCTGCAACTTTCTACACCCAAAATAGAGATTTTCTATTTTTAGCAGGTAGGAATGTGACCTGTTATTTTGGGACATATCACCCATTTTGCTTCAATATGACCTTATGCACCTTTTCAACACTTCATCCTCCTCATTTAATGTTGCATTGTCATTTTTAGCAACTTTCTATTTTTAGCAAGTTATTTTTTCATAACCTACTATTTTGGGAAAGTTGGCATTTTTTCCCTGTCTTTCATTTTGCATCTTTTTTTATTGTTCTGGATGATCCTTACTTACAATTCAGGGGACTTACTATTTTTAGTATGTGGAGGAGAATAGAATATTATATTTTTAGTAAGTGTCAAAAATGGCCTTAGTTTGCGATGGGGATGACATTTTTAGATTCGGATTTCCATCCCGATCTTGTGCTCCAAATTTCACTTTGTTTCACCCAACAGAATGCTTGGAAATAAAAAATGAAATTTTTTCCTGGTGCAGGCTTCAGGCACAGTATCTACCATGGCAATCCATTAATGGAGTCATGGATATTTTGGAAGCATTCTTTCCCACCTTGTATTGATGAAAAATCAACTTCTTTTTGATGGGTTTTTTCTCTAGATGCTCCGTTCAAAATTTTAGATTCACCCGCTCTTCGGATCAATGGGAAATTGAAGAGGAAGTTTTTCTGGAAAATGTTTGGAGTTTTTTCTATTGAAATTAATGGGGGAACCTCTAAATCTTATATTTTTTTCATCTTGAATTCATTTGGGAGGAATAGATGTGGCCAAAATTTCAAGAGCATTTGATTTACAGATCATGAGTTATGAAGATTTCTTCGTTTCTTGGTCATGGAAGCTTTTGGAAAAAAATGGCCATGGTGATGGCTGAAAAATTCAAGGTTTTGGGATGTTATAGCATAAATTGAGGAATATGATATGGATTGTGAAATGAAGGTGATGGAGGTGGAAGAAATAAGCAATGGAGAAAAAGAATATTTCTGGCAGTGAGGGTTTGTATGTGCACATGCACGGGAAGAAGTAGAAGCAACACACAAAATGAAAAAAACATAGTTTTTCTTCAATCTTGGAATGGGTGCATTTTTTTCCCCTAACTATCCCAAAAATTTTGGATGGTTGGTGAAAAAAAATTTCCCCTCCCTCATTGGGCCAAGTGGCATTCATTGATTGGTTATTGTGAAATTGACAAAAAAGCACTAAATTCTCCCTAAGGCCAAAATTGGGTCATATGGGTGACCAGGGAAGGAGCTAGGCATGGGTGGAGAAAATTGTCCCAACCATTCCCAAAATTTTTTAGGATTGGTTGGTGCAAAAAATTGTGCCCTCACCTAGGCTTGACAAGTGGCAGATTAGGATTCGATGGAAGGGTGAGGGCTAAGGAATGGTCTACGGGGGCTAAACTGGTTTGCTTAGGCTCAACACAGGTCATATGAGGTTCCAGAGGGGATCTAAAATGAGGTTGGGAAAATTTTTTGTCCCAACTGTCCCAAAATTTTTGGATGGTTTGTGCAAAAATGTGCACCCTCATCTTGGGAGTGACATGTGTCCACCCAGAAAATTGACTAACTCCCAAATGCATACCTTGGAGAGAACTTGATGAAATGTGTAACTTGAGCGTCTGGAAAGGTATTTTCATGCACTTACTTATATGATTTGACTATAAACATAATTTTTTAAAATAATGGGATGGATCATAACCTCTCATTCTCTTGAGACACCCTAAAAATAGGATTTTTCTTTGGATTGCATGTTGTGCATGTGAAAACAGTATGTGGAAGGAAATTTTGATGCCTTGAAATATGTGAGACCACCATCACTTTATAGATCTGAAATACCTTTTTGAAGATATTTTTTGACCTCCAACTCTTTACAGAGCTCCTAGAATCACTTCCCAAAGCTCAAGGGTTGTTTTTGGTGGTAAGTTCCTTCACCCTTGAAAACCCGCTTTTGCTGAACTTACTCCAAAACCTCTGAAACTTCCCAAAATATTCCAAAATTAGTTGCACAACATTCTTAGCTCTCTGATACACCTCCTTGATTAATTTTTATCCTTCAATACAAATCCATGGGGTGTGCACAGCCTTAGAAAGGCCAAAGAATAGCTATTCCTAATCTTCTTGAAGAGCCGTCTTGAGAAATAACACCTGGAAGTACTTGAATGATTTTGATTCTCCCTAAATCACCTATGGACATGATGAAAAACAACACAAGACCACTTGGAAGGATACTATAGTCCTGACATGGGGATGGGATGATTTGGAGGAGGGCTTGGGATGAATTTCAAGTAAAATTTTCATAGTAGGGTATGTTGTCATGCTTTCAAATATGAATTTTCCCTTGTAAAAACTCATGAAAACAATTAGCTCTTTAGCTTGGGGACATGTTTTATGGATCAAGCAAAGTGAGGAAATACCATGAGAATCCTAGAATCTTAATTCATTTTTTATGGACCAGTGCCTTATCCATTGGGCTTAAATAGTCATTTCTTCCAAACACACACACACAAACAAACAAACATATGAAAGGGAAACACACCAAAAGAGGAAAAATACACACAAAGAAAAGGGAAATTATGTTACAAGGGGAAGGGTATTTACATAGGTAGGGAAAGAATATACACATACCTGAACAATGGGTTGAGAAAAGTACATGCCATCATGGAACAACAGACGAAGTCTGACCTTTGAAGCACAAAAGTCACTGTCTGATCATACCATGCTCCTGTGATGGATTTGCATGGCTTGAGAAGAAGGAGAACACCAAGATTCCATCTTTGTATTCACAATATACTGAGAAAGTTCTTGCATCTAATGAAATTTTTGTCACCTTATTGAAACTCGTGCATCTTGTAACTTCCATTTGATGTCCTGCGATCATGAGAAGGCATTCCTCCATGTTCTCAAAAGTGTGAAAATTGATCTTGTCATGGAAAAAATTACTCATTCCTAGGAATTGCAATGTGGAAATCCTCTTACATCATCAAGGCACTTAGAAGGAGTGAGAACAAACTTGATTTTCTTCCCATTCACTAGCTTCTCTGAACATCTCACTTTGTTTCTCTAACAAATTACTTTCAAGAATAGAGGTCACATCACTGGCCAGATGTCTTCATCATCCATCGTGAAATTGATACAACATGGAAACATGTTCAAGGACCAAATTAGAGCTTGGGAAATGGTGAGGTTAATCTGATTTTGAATTCTTTCATAAGAGCCATGCACATTCTTGCTTTGTTTTCTGGAGAAATTGTCATCAATATCCATCCACTCAACCATTTTGGTTTTTTTCAAAATTGTAACCCTTTTTGTCATAAGGCATTATTTCACCCTTGAGTGTATTTTTCCATATGAACTCTTGTTCTACATATTAGTGGAGCATTCAAAGTGGTGAGAACAATTTGATCTTGAACACACTCCCAATACTCTTGCAACTTTTCACTTTGTTCTGAACAACTCTCTTTAATGCAAATCAGCTCAACATTTTCCCTACTATCTTCCTCCATGGTGGAGATGTTTATCTTCAAGATTGGGGATATTCAGAGGAGATTCAAGAACCTTCCTTCTTTTGCACTTATTGATCTTCCTCACAAAATAGGAAAGGGAAGGGCATGTCTTATCACATTCCCTCGCATCAACCAAGGCATTGGGGAGAACATCCAACTCATCCATCTACTCCATCTCAGGATCAAACATTGGTGTATCAAAAATGAGAAGAACAAATTGATTCATACCTATCTTGCATTTCCATAGCTTGAGTTAGGAACTCAAGACTAATTTGGGGGTCTTCAGTCTCTTCTGCAACCTTCAAGATGTCTTACACAGATAACTCTTTTGAGCTTGCCATATATGCTCATCTTCATCCTCATGGGAAGAATCTCTGCATTGTGCCTCCGGGAGATATGGTTGAAAATATGATCCACACATGTTCCATGATTCATTTGAAACATCCCCATTCACCTCCTCTATGCATTTATGTTTCCCAAGTCTCACCTTCTTGCAAGCATGAGAATACTTAATTCATACAACACTTTTTGACAAGGAGAAGAGGTCCATGCTTCGTGGGAAGGGCACTCCTTTGAGCTCAAAATATATTTCATCATCCTCTTGATGGGAAGCATAGGACCATGTTGGGGTAGCAATATGGGAAGAATTTTCAACTTTATCTTGATCATTCATTATTAAACCTTCTTGATCATATGGAATATGGAAGATTTCATACTCACCATGATGATTATCCTTCTCCTTGGGCGAGATTGGTGGAGTTAATTCCTTGAAGAGGTTATGTTTGAATTTTTCATTCTCCTTGGCTTCAAGAAGGAAATTGGCTTCTTCCATTTGGTCATCCATGATTGAATCAGGAAGGAACTTGATTCTTCACATATCTCCATTCTCGTCATTCAACATTTCCTCATCATTTGAAAAGTCAAAATGGAAAGAAAATTATCCATGAATACCTGCATTCATCATCTTGAGTCCAAAGTGAGGGATGTATTTCTTGCATCGTACATATCTTCATTCCATCATTAATTGAAAGATCAAAATTTAAAAGATTATCCATGGTTACCTCAAACTCATCATCTGTACTTCTTCATTGTTGATGTAGTCTTCGAAAAGCATTGAATCATTCGTCATGTAATAAGAATCTTCCTCTATTGAATCCATTGCTCCTCCAATGGTTGTGTCTCAAGCCAAAATGAGTTGATGAATGGAGGTTCTACCTCCATGTCTTCTTCATCATATTCCACTGTGTTTGATTTTCATTCAATTGAGAAGGTTTGAGGATATGGCATTCTTAGACAACGTCCAAGAATCTTCTAGGGATGAACACCTCATAGTGTGGACATTCATCAAGATCCTCCTCCATAGAACATATCTCCTCTTCTTCCTCCACTTGACGAAGTGCTTCAAGATGTTCATACCTTCTTTGTAATGCCAATGCATATTTCCAAACTTCATGATAGGCCTCAAGATGAGAATTTCCTTCTTTTGCACTTCCAAAGTCTTTGCACAAATTATATTCTCAAAATATCCATTTCTTCATCATCATATGCAGAAAATCATCTAGAGGGAGGGAGATGAAGGACAATGTTCTCAGATTGTTAGTGAGCTGCGTAAAGTTGAAAAAGTTACCTTTGTGGATTCTGCACCATCATTTCCTTCATACAACCTTTCATATCTCTTCTGGATCTTTTTCATCCATCTCTTGGATTCTTGATCATCGGTAGCAACAACAATTCCCATTTTATTTCCTTTAACAATGATTTTCTTGAATTGTAACCACCATGACTTGATGATGGGATCTTCACAAACAATAATTTTCTCCATTCTAGAAAGTCTTTTTTTTTTGCTGCTGCGGAGATGGTATGAACCTTCTTTCCTTTAAATTTATCTTGGCTTTACAAGAGATGTTCCAGAATGATGGCTGATCAAAAATTTGCATTTCTCAGAAATCCTCTTCTTCTTCTTCTTTGTCACTCATTGGTACTTCACTCCAGTCTAGAAATTTCCTCATTGTGTTATGGGAAATGAATGTGACAGGGATTCTTTCCTTGAAAAAATTGCCTTCAAAAATTATTCTTCTTTGAAATCTGATTTTTTTAATATGTATTTTTTCTGTATTTTTGGGTAGAGGAAAGAGATCCTTTTTGGGTGCACTTGGGGAAATCTCTCCCCAGTGGAGTTTCCAAAACTATTGGTGAGAAAAAAAATTCAATTGGGAAAATTAGGTGTCTCCACCAATATTCACGAGGATTACACCCTCTACATTGAATGGTGTAGCTCCCATTATTGAATGTAACTAATCTAATCCTAAACTAAATGTTGTGGGTTATTCAAATAGGTTAGGGATCACACAGGGACACTCCACTGAACCTGTGGAAAAGTGCTTGTACGGGTACAAGTTAGGAAATCACAATGATGAGAGGGGAAGGAGAGAAATTAGGAAAGGAAGGTTATTGTTGTGAGTAGGATAATTGCAGAGTTCACACCCAATAACTAGAGTAGTTCAACATTCAATATAGAAGAAAGTAACAATGAAGCTATCAGTGAGACAAATAAAACCCACATAGACACACAAGTTCTCTGAGGCCCATTCATCGAAGATACAAATCTCTTTTAATCACCATGCTTACAAAGTGCATATAAGAGGGGAAAAGAGGAAACATGAGAAAGGGAAAATGGAATAAAATTAGCTTTCATTTCATGTGTAGAGTTGAGTAAAAAGCTACAATCAATCTCCAACAATTCACAATTGCTACCAAGAATTTATAACTTTTAAGATCCCTTGAAATGGATAAGACATCCCAACTTATAGCAATTTGAAATGACTCTTCACCTACCCCCACATGACTCTTCATGGTCTCATTCAACTTGTGACTTTTTCATCTTCCTAAGAAGTGGGAGATAAGTTCCCTTTTTATAAATTAAAGTTACTTTTACAATGTAACTTTATGAAGTAACTTAAGTGAATGAGACAAAATATAATGATTATGCCCAATGAATAATTAGAAGAGGGGGAAGAAAGAAGAGGGAGAAAGAGAGAAGAAATGAGAGGTTATCACATCCGATGAAGAGGATCCTTGCAATGAAGAAATTTTCAATAAATATCACAATCTCCTCCTCTGACATGATACACATACCCCTTGGGTTATTGAACGAGTGTTTAGAAACACTGTTGAGACATCCTCCGATATAAGCTCAAGATGACCGTAGGAATTTCTCATGATGATCCCTTGATGCTCGGTTGATCAACTCCCCTAGCTCATCAAGCTCACTGAGCTCAATCCAACTGGATCATTGAGCTTTCCAAAACTCTTTTGGTTTACCAATTCATCTCATTATAATCTAACTAGCTCTCCTAAATTTTTTAACCTAGTTTACTAGCACAAGCATCTTTCTGAAAAAGGAATAGTTCATGACATATCTTGTTAAAACATAATATTAAGTGCCTATAAACCTTAGTTTATAATTAAAGATTTAAGAATAGCTATATTATTCATTATTTAATATAAACTAAGTTTGTTTATGTTTAACTGATTATTATTAATCAATATTTAAATCAGGACACCTTTTTATAAAGTCACATCCCATCACTTAATGGTTCGTGACCCTTGGGGTTAAATAAATATTATCATGTGGATGGATCATTCAATTCACATGGTGGATTGGTGGAGAGAAGTGAGGAGGGAGATATAAACTCTAATTATCTTTCTCATTAATGGAATTGTTTCTTTTCTTTGTAACATCTTAGACAAACTGTTACCTTGATTTCATTTCCTCTTGACATTGCAAATGTTGACATGTGATTTGTCTTAGGAAGGTGTATTCTTTTGACTGTTGGAAATCATGTTTGCAATGGATAAATTATTACTGTACAAGGATTCATTTTGCTGTAATTATGTTTACTTGAAATGAATTCATTCTTCCTTGTGTTTTTAAAGGTTGTGAACATGTATTGTTGTTTTCATACTTATCATATGTTAACAGTAAAACCTTGGATCAATTCCATTGATCAAAGGTATGCTTCAATTCTGCGTTATTAATCATCTTGATAAACTGACATTCTGAAGTAAAAGGTAATGTGGATTGAGTCTTGTTTTGGTTATGAATATGAGGACCCTTCTACTGATGTCCTTGATTTGCATCATGTGGTAAGTATTAAACTGTGGTCTTCTTGATAAATATTTTTGTTTAAGACACTGAATAGCGTAAGAAGAAGATCAAGGGCCTATTGCTGGACTATTAAGGTGAATACCTTAACCTTGGTCAGGATGTTTAATGCTAATCATATTTTAATCTAAGTTGCAATGTCCTATCCTATGTGGATCCTAATCTAAGGTAATTTGTACTTACCTTAGACCTATTTCTAAACTAATAAGGTTTGCATCCTAACCTATGTTGGCATGTTTAATTATGGCAAGTTTTGGAATAACCTAAGGTAAATATTATTTACCTAGAATAAGGTCAAATCCTAATCTAATGTCAATCTAACATAAACTAATGCTAAGTAAAAGGGGAACCTAAGTGGTTGCATGAAAAATGGGAGTCGGTGGCAATGGTTTCTATGGCATTAATGTGATTTTATTTTAGAATTTATTAAACTCTGCACTGCCATTTTTGGTGGAGGCATGAAGTGTTGAGGGGGATGCCTAGCTGACATCACCACTAAAGTTAAAATGCATGCAATGTTTGAAATAGAGCTAGTCAATTTCAGATGGAGGTGGCGTGGAGATTTAGGTGGGAGAGTTGGTTGTCCTTGCATTAATGAGTCTTGGTCTTGGCAAAGAAACCACTTAGGAAGAAATGCAAGTGGATTTTGGGGAGGTTGTTTGGTCATTTTCTCTTGGAAATTTTTGATCTGCATGGAAATTTTGGGTTCTTCGAACCAGCAATTCTATGTTCTATCCTTCACTATTTTTAGCACCTCTATGCTATTTTTGATCCTGTGGAGGTATAAGAGGCATAAAAAGAAGTTTTGGGTTGTTGATTTCATTTTGGAAAAGGAAAAACTATGGAAGCTCGGTTGGAAGTCTTCTGTAAATCTATAGGAAGCTCTATCAGGCATGATAGGCTCTATCCATTAATTTGTTCTGTTGTTTCGTAAATGTTTTCATTACAACTCTGCTCTTGGAAACAAATGGGTTTTTATGTCTGTGATGGTTATTTTGAATTCACGCTTGAATTATTCTCTATATTTTAATGAAGAGCCTCTATTAGATAGAATGGAATATGGGTTTGTTCCCTGTTGAATATAGTGTTGAATCATGTCTTAACTTTGTTGGGACTAGAATGATGTCAAATTTGTGTGAATCTTATTGTTTATGTAAAATGGATTATGGAAAACATTATTTTCTTTAAGATTCGATCTGGATTTGTCTTCCTTTGTTGGAAGGAGGTAAGAAAGGTATTATTCTCAGTTGTATCTTTAGTTGCTTCAAATCTTGTTACTTTTGTGGAAGCTATGTTGAAATGGTTTCTTGGATTCAATGATTTTGTAGATTGAAACTTGTTTGAATATAACAGTAAACAATTTTTTCTTCTTCTAAAATTTATACATTTTTGGTTGTGAACCTCTGTAAGATTGATCTAAAGTTGGACAATAGAAGTTTCTATTATAATGGAAGATATTTTGAGTGTTGGTTCTATCTAGGATGGAAATTTGATTAATACATATAGCTCCTGCTTGAAATTGCATGATGTCGACCTTGTTGTTTACGCTTGTAAGTTAGAGGATGGTTTGTTAATGACTTACCTATTCTTGACCTAGACAAACCTCCTAATTAAATCCATTTGAGGGTAAGTTTGTTAAACACCATGCTGTCGAGATTTTTGGGAAAGACTTAATGAATGTATATGCATCTTTTCTTGGATGAAAATTTGTGCTTCAGGAACTAACCAATCGGTTCATCTTGAAGGGTTTCTAGATCTTTATTTTTATTTTGATCCATGAAGAACATTGAGGGAATGGGATATCTAGGTGAATTAAGGGTTAGTAAAGTTGACCCTGTCATAAGGAATGGACTTAAATGAATTCAGATTTTCTAAACATCTCTTGAGATTGACTTGTGCATATGTAGCAAAGTCATGTTTTTATTGCTGCATCTTCATTGAGTTCAAAACTAGTTGGGTTCTTTCTCTTCTTACCTAAAGATGGTTTCTCTTACCTCTGTGAAGTTGGGAATTTGAGCTGACTTGAATCTTATAAAATTTTCATTTTTTGAAAGGATGGTTAGGCTTTGGTTATATGGACTGAAACTAATGGATGAATTGGAATGTCTTGTGGTTGTTGATATTTCATGTAATGTTTCTAAATGAATTCTTTTAAAAACATCTCTTTCTAGACGTAGCTAATGCACTACGGTTGTTGTTCTTGTTTACAAGATGAGAGAACTTCATCTTTGGTATCTGACTTGCATATTGCAGTCACATAATTTGGTCGAGTATCATTTAGTTCTATGTTTTCAATGTTTGGCATGAGTACAAAGATCTCTTCATTAGATCTGTATTAGTCTTAAATTCTGATATGTATTTCTTCTCTTGTGAAAGAATAATGGGATCTTCTCCCCTTCTTGTTGTGACTTCCTTCTCTCTTTCTCTTTTGAATTAAGATATCATCTTTGTTTTCTTTGAAATCTAAAGGAGATTATATTCTATCCTCTCTTCTCTGAGTTTTGGAATGTAACATTGATCTCCTCGAACTCTGAGGGAAGTTCTGAGTTGTTTCTCTCTCTCTGTTTGTCTTTTCCCTCTTATGTGTTACTCTTGTTTAAGGAACTGATCGGTTCAGTTTTACCACTTAATAGGATTTCAAAATGAGTAGTTGGAGATAATTCTTTACTTATTTTCCTTGACTTGTGTTGATTGGAAACAATATTTGGTAATGTGTGACTAATGTTTAATGCAAGTAATCAATTAAATACATTTCCTATTTCTAACCTATTGTGGCCTAACTTAAGACTTAAGCTATATCTTGGGTGCTAAATTTGGATGTTGTATCTGAAATAGGAATCTCTTATTTTTATGATGTTGATGGCTCAACCTAAAACCTTTCATGAAGGATGAATTAGCTGGGCTGTAGATGTTTTATGATGGAACATGTTAATGTTGAGTATGATGGTTCTTTGCTTCTTAAAAATAAATCTATTTTTGGGAAATATTAGAGTTAGTGTCTATCTTTGGAATTTAGATTGAATGAAGTAATAAATAAACTATAAGTACCTATAGGAAGAATGAGATAAGTAATTAGGATGAAATATTACTTATATGATATAATTCCTTATGAAATCAATGGCTGAAGAGTGTTGATTATATCATGATATTTACTAAATATTAATTTGGTTGATCATTTGTTCTTTCTTTTATTATTGTTATTTCTTTTTGATGTATCTATCTGTATGGCTTTACTGTTTCATAAAAGCAAGAGTTCTTTTTATGAAATAGTTAGTTGAAAGCAAATCATTTTAATGCTTAGTTCTTATCATGCTCAATTCAATGAACTGACCTGTGCTAGCAAATTTTGTAGATGGAATTCGTAAGTGATAAAGGAAAAAAATAAATTTTATGATGTTATTTGTTACTTAAAGACTGGATCTTTCATGAAGAAATATGATTCATTATTGAAATGTATTGAAAGAAGAAAAGTTGTATTTCTTAAATGAACTTGATGTTGTTTGACATGAAAGATGTCTGCAATGCATGGTCTTGTAAAATTTGTATTTCACCTTGATAAATATGAAAAATATTGAGAGTTACTTGTTCATGATGTGTTATTCTCCTAGTGCATTCTGTGAAGGGAAATTTGTAATCTTATCTATATTTTATCATATTCTTATCAGAATGGGACCCTTTTTAAGTTTTACATTAAATAAGTTAGGTGGAAGGGAATTAGTTACACTATCCCTTAAATGAAATGCAGCTTATTAAGTTGGCATGCATAGATGTTTCGTTATCTAAGTCTCTATGGATTATTAAAAGATGTTAATGAAAGTGCAAATTAATTATGATGACTTGTATAATGAAAAAGGGGACAATGAACCCTAACTCATAACATGAAAGAGGAAGGTGCACTTCCTCTTGATTAATACCTTGATAGGTTTAAAACAAATGTAAGGTAAATATGAACATTTATCAATTAGACTTCATCTCAATGAAGTCTATCGTAATGGAACCTATTTTGGAACTTAAACAGGCTAATAATGATTAAGGTATAATATGTAAATCTTATTGGTGTTGTTGTTTCTGGTTTTAATTAAATGAACTCTAAAGTAGGAAGTTAATGAATAAAAAGCAATCATGAGGTTTGTGCAATACATTAACAACTCAATTTTGGATGTCAACCTTAAAGGATAATGAAATTAGGGTTCTGCAGGGTTACTGTAATTAAAACTTAATTAAGTAATATAATTGAGTAATTAAATTCTTGCTTAGGTATGTACATTGAGATGGGTAAGTCCGTTGGATGTTGGCACACGCCAACTGTATAAATGTACCTTCATGAAGACTTGGGTATTCACAAGGATACAATGTTGCAGTTGACATGTTGGAACACCCTTCAGATTTGAATCATCCAGATCTACATAAACTTGGACTTGATCTTATTTTTATTCTAGGTCAGGTTAGGAACATGTTTTAGTACATGGGGTAACTCATGATGACTTAGGGTAACTAGACACATGCAAACGACTTAGGTCGATTGAGTATGCCTATATACCTTTAGTCACTGCAAGTGGTTCCCTATACAAAACCATGTTGCTAACCTGGGTTATGGTCAAACCTTGAACAATTGGACTGATAGGAGTTAGTGAACACCATTCTAGATATCAAATGAGTGGGGTGAAGGATGTATTTCATTTGACGAGTATGCCGTATAGGAATAGTAACATGAACAATATGTTAGAAATCTTTGGCCAAAGTATCGCAAGCTGCTGGTTACGTTGTCCTATGTCACCTAGTTTAAAAAATGAGATTTTAGATGAATATGGGTAACAAATATTCAGATAGGTCTCTTAAACAAAACACTCAATACCCAGAATAGGGTAAGAGAACCAAGTATACTTTGTATATAATACATTGAGTTAACATAAGAGATCGGTTAGAAACCAAGTCATGAAATGAGAGATCGGTAGTTCACCGAGTCATTTACAACTGCATATGGTTATATTTTATGAGATTGATTGGCATGGAATGTGTGTTCTAAATTATGATTATTTAGAACAGAGAACATTATGTTAAAAAAATCCCTTATTTCTAAAGTCTTAAAATGGGAATGTTACATCTCAATATAAGAGCTAAAGGTTGCATCTCTTGGACCTATTGTGTCCATAATCTAATAAAACTTAAATTTTCTTGTTAATAGAAAATGGTTAGAACAAGAGGAAATGCTACAAACTACCCACCACCTGGTGGAGAAGTAGCTACTGCCCAAAAACTCGATGAGATCCTTGCTACCCTATTGGACACAAGAGATCATTTGGTTATACTTGAACAACAAGTAATGGGCAATGAGGAGGAGGAAGAAGATGTTGGTAATAACAATTAGCCACCTTTTGTGGACAATGACAATGTGGGAAATTTAGGTATTGATAACAATAATGCAAACATACCTGATCAGCTTGAAAAGAAAAAGGCAAGGCTAGCAGCTGAACTCACTAATGATATAAAAAGAGTAAGTCCACATAAGTTTCATGGAACCACATTAGAAGATGGAGATGAGAATTAGCTCAGTGAAATGGAGAAGTAATTTGCAGTAAGGAACTTCTCAGAGGAAACTAAGGCAATATGGGGAGCATATCAGCTTTCCCATGAAGCATCTTCATGGTGGAATAGTCGTAAGGCCAAGTTAAACATTGATGAAACAAATATTACTTGGGATCAATTTAAAAGTTATTTTAGGAAATGATGGCTTCCAAAAATTTATTATTATTAGAAAATGACTAAATTTCAAAACTTATCTCAAGGAAGATTAATTGTAATAGAATACGGGGAGAAGTTCACTAAACTCCTTAAGTATGTACCTCAGTATCAAACTGACGAGAATTTTAGGATACGAAAATTTATCATAGGATTAAATCCCATTATAGGAGGAGAGGTGGATGTTCACATCCTGTTAGGAAATAAGAGATAAAATATGTGGAATAATCCCTCACAGAATCGCAACAGAAGAAACTAATATGCAGAAATTATTACAGATCTCAAATAAAAGTGCAGAATAAATAACACAACACAGAGAGACAATATTTAACGTGGTTCACCCAATTTGGGCTACGTCCACCAAGAATCACTTGCTCAGATTTTATTACAAGCCTTCACTCTCTCAATACAAGACCCAGATCCGTTTGGAGCTATGCTCAACAAACTCTACAGAATTCAAACCCGAATTCAAAACACATCTGTAATACATTTGCTTGTACATCTATCATATGCATAAGACCATATAAATAGACAACTGCTTAAGCAGTTTGATACAAAACCGTGGGTATCAAAACCAAGGGCAAAAAACCGTGGGTATCAAAACAATGGGCAAAAGACCGAAAAAAACCATGGGCCCAAAAACAGCCCATAACGGTTACCCATTACCCATGGGTTAATGAACCACCCATGAAAATTTGCTTTGGGGGCTTCGCCCCCGAACCCCCTTTCATCGGGGGGGCTTCAACCCCCCGAACCCCCCTGACCCGCTCACCGGCGAGCGGGACCGCCGTAAAAATACCCGAGTGTAACACATGGAAGGTGTACCATACTCTAACATGAAAATAGGCTCCACAAACATAACACATCCCAACCATTATGGAAGGAGTTGTTGAAAAATCCATAATGTAGGAATAGAAATTGAAAGCAATCTCTGCTCATAAGGAGGAAATCAGAAAGAAAGTTCCAAACTCTTCATCGTCTCTTATACCTAAGAAGGGACCATGGAAGAAGTTTGGTATGAAAAATAAGTTTGTAACGGATAACAACAAGAAAACAACATCGAATAAACCTACTGCTAATGTATGAAATAACTTTGTCAAGAACAATAATAACAGAAAGAAGTCCTACGAAGGTCAGAATGATAAATTTAAAGCTGGAAATAAATTTGAGCCTAAAAAGGGACCTGTAGGAGGCTGTTATAATTGTGGCAAGGATCATTACGCAAACCAATTTCCTTTGAAGAAGTATGACCATAATCAGCAACACAAGATGCATGCTACAGTGGCTGACAAGTAGGTTGAAAAGTAAGTCACACCCATAGAGGTTTCAGGTAAGTTATTTGGCATACCTGTAACTATTATTTTTTGATACTGGAGCTACTAAATGTTTTATTTCTACTAAATTAGCATCAAAATTAAAAATAAAGGCTGGAAAAATGGATAAATCATGGGTTGTACATTATGGAAATAATGTTGTATGTACAGTTAGTATGTGTCTTTTTGGAGCAATCCTTGACTTGCCTAGTTTTTCCACTGAGGTTGACCTTTATGTTGCTCCTTTAGGGTCTTATGATGTAATAATATGTGTTAATTGGCTAACTGAACATAAGGAAAAGGTTGACTATTTTGAAAAACATATTAGTTGTTTGGATGATCTGTAGAAAACAAAATAGACATTTAGGGTGTAAAACATGAGATTTCAGTCAAGAAATTGTCAGCTATGCAACTTAAAAAGGCCAAAAACAAACGTTACACCTTATATGCAGTAAAAATTTCTAAAACTACTGAAGGAAGTAGTGACTTCATGGAAAGATATCCGTTGTTATGAAACTTCAATGATGTGTTTCTAGAAGATTTACTAGGTCTTCCACCCAAACATGAGTTTGAATTCACTATTGAGATCAAACTGAGGAACCAAGCCTATTTCCAAGGCACCTTATAAGACGACTACTATTGAGTTGATAGAGCTTAAGGCACAGTTACAAGAACTTTTGTCTAAAGGATTGATTAGACCGAGTGTCTCACCTTGGGGAGAATCGGTAATGTTTGTGAAAAAGAAAGATGGAACACTTAGATTTTGCATATATTATAGGATGTTAAACAAGGCATCAATTAAGAATAGATATCCACTTCCTAGAAGTTGATGATCTGTTTGATCAGATGCGTGGTGCATCAATGTATTCTAAAATAGATCTTCGATCTGGATATCATCAGTTGCGAATAAAAGATGAAGACATTCATAAAACAACTTTTAGAACAAGGTATGGACATTATGAATTCACAGTCTTACCATTTGGATTAACAAATACACCTGTAACTTTTATGAATTTAATGAATAATATTTTTCTAGAATACTTGGAAAAAAAAATTCTTGTATTCTTGGATGATATTCTCATATACTCTAAAAGCAATTGAAGAACACCATGAGCATTTGAAGATAGTTTTGGAAATCTTGAGGAAGAGACGGTTGTTTGGTAAGTTGTCTAAATGTTCTTTCTATGACATGGAAGTGCACTATTTGGGTCATGTTATAATCAAGAATGGAATAGTTGTAGATCCCTCTAAGATTGTAGCAATAATTGAGTGGCCTGCACTAAAGAATGTACATGAAGTTAGAAGCTTCATGGGTCTTGTTGGTTACTATAGGAAGTGTTTTAAATACTTCTCCAAAGTTGCTACACCAATAACTTCATTATAGAAAAAGGATAAGAAATTTGCATGAAATGAAAAATGTGAATCTGCATTTAAAACTCTGAAGGATCAGTTAACTTCAGAACCTATTTTGACTGTACCTGACCCTAATGGATACTTCACTGTTGTAACAGATGCATCTGGGGAGGGTCTCGGAGGTATTGTATTACAAAAGGATCATGTCATAGCTTATGAAAGTAGAAAACTCAAGTTACATGAGCTGTATTATGCTCCACATGATCTAGAGCTTGTTGCCATTGTTCATGCACTTCAAGTATGGAGGCATTATCTTCTTGGTAAACCTTTTGAACTAAAAACAGATCATCTTGGGTTGAAGTATATTTTTACTCAGCCAAATCTAAATGCAAGACAATGAAGATGGTTAGAATTTCTATCTCAATATGATTTTGACATTAGTTATATTAAAGGTAAAGAAAATAGAGTAGCAGATGCTCTAAGTCGTAGGAAGCACATTTCTTCTCTTATAACATTGACAACTCAGTTTAAAGATGAGGTAAAAAGTGTAATGGAATCTAATTCTTATTTTCAGCAAGTAAAGATAACACTTGCTGCAGTTCCAAATGATGTGAGATATAAAGGTTTTCACTTTGACAATGAAGGAATCTTACAGTTTGAAAATAGGGTATACATACCTTTGCTAAATGATTTAAGAAAGAAATTATTAGCTGAATTTCACAATTCACCTTTTTCTGGACACCCTGGCATTACAAAGATGCTTACTGATATAAAACAAAAATATTTCTGGAAAGGGAAGAAAAAGGATGTGATTGAGTTTGTGACACACTGTTTAGAATGTCAACGTGTTAAAGCTGAGCATATGCATCCAACTAGTTTATTATATCCTCACAGCATACTGCAGTATAAATGGCAAGTGATAAGCATAGATTTCGTACAAGGGTTGCCTATGTCAATTGATTCTTGTGGTTGTAGATAAACTAACAAAGGAAGCTCATTTTATTGCTGGTAATCTTAAGGATAATTCACTTATTTTAGCAAAAATATTCATGCATGAGATTTTCAGATTACATGGAATACTTGAGTTGATCATATCAGATAGAGATCTAAGAATGATGTCAAGATTTTGGAAAACACTTAATGAAGCTCTAGGAACTAAGCTGAATTTCAGTTCTACATATCATCCAGAAACAGATGGATAGACTGAAAGAGTTAATTAAGTTTTAAAGGATATGTTACAAATGTATTGCATGGATCAGAAGTATAAATGGGAATAGTACCTTTCCATTAGATGAGTTTTCATATAATAACACATATCATTCCTCTCTGAAGATGGCACCTTTCGAAGCATTATACGGAAGGAAATGCAAAACCCTTGTTAGTTGGGACAACATTGAGGATAGAGAGGTAATTAGACCTGAAATTCTTATGGAAATGGAATAACAACTTAAAATGATTCGTGAATTCTTGAAAGAAGATGCAGATAGGCAAAAGAGCTATTCTAACTTAAAGTGTGTTGATAAGAAATTTGAACTTGGTGATAAGGTCTTTTTACGAGTTAAACCGAAAAAGAGTTCTATAACTTTTGGCAAGGCTGCCAAGTTATCACCTCGTTATGTGGGACCCTTTGAAATAGTTGAAGTAATCAACCATGTAGCTTATCAATTAGCTTTACCTCCTACTTTATCATGAATGCATGATGTTTTCCATATTTCTCTGCTTAATAAATACGTTTCAGATTTATCACATGTGTTAAATTAGAATTCCTTGCAGGTACACGACCCAGGAATAATCATGGTTAAACCCATACAAGTGATGGAAACTCATCATTTGTACTTAAGAAATCATGAAATAAGCCAATGTAAGGTCCAGTGGGATCATTTTAATGAAGAGAGTGCAACCTAGAAAAATCTTGAAGATATGAAAATTGTTTTTCCATATTTGTTTGAACAAAATTGATTCTATTGACTGATAAAAATTTAATATTTTCTTCTTGGTATGTCGATAAATCTGCCAGTCTTGGGCAGACATTTCAATATTTAAAATTGACAGCTACTTTAATGTTGATTATGGAATTTTAAAATCTAATTTTTTTTTAACATATGAATGGTAGTATAATAATTTGTTTTGTCCTTGATGCAAATTGATTGATTAAGATAATCATCGAGACGATGATTCTTTTTAGGAGGGAAGTATGTAACATCTTAGACAAACGGTTACCTTTATTTCATTTCCTCTTGACATTGCAAACGTTGACATGTGATTTTTCTTAGGAAGGTGTATTATTTTGACTGTTGGAAATCATGTTTGCAATGTATAAATTATTACTGTACAAGGATTCATTTTGCTGTAATTATGTTTACTTGAAATGAATCCATTCTTCCTTCTATTTTGAAAGGTTGTGAACATGTATTGTTGTTTTCATACTTATCATATGTTAATAGTAAAACCTTGGATCAATTCCATTGATCAAAGGTATGCTTCAGTTCTGCGTTATTAATCATCTTGATAAAATGACATTTTGAAGTAAAAGGTAATGTGGACTAAGTCTTGTTTTGGTTATGAATATGAGGACCCTTTTTCTAATGTCCTTGCTTTGCATCATGCGGTAAGTATTAAACCGTGGTCTTCTTGATAAATATTTTTGTTTAAGACACTGAATAGCGTAATAAGAATATCAAGGACTTGTCGCTGGACTATTAAGGTGAATACCTTAACCTTGGTCAGGATGTTTAATGCTAATCATATTTTAATCTAAGTTGCAATTTCCTATCCTATGTGGATCCTAATCTAAGGTAATTTAGACCTACCTTAGACCTATTTCAAAACTAATAAGGTTTGCATCTTAACCTATGTTGGCATGTTTAATTATGGCAAGTTTTGGAATAACATAAGGTAAATATTATTTACCTAGACTAAGGTCAAATCCTAATATGATGTCAATCTAACCTAAACTGATGCTAAGAAAAAGGGGAACCTAAGGGGTTAAATGGAAAATGGGATTCGGTGGCGATGGTTTTTATGACATTAATGTGATTTGATTTTTGAATTTATTAAACTTTGTACTACCAGTTTTGGCGAAGGCATGGAGAGTTGAGGGGGATGCCTAACTGGCATCATCACTAAAGTTAAAATGTATGAAATGTTTGAAATAGAGCTCACCAATTTCGGATGGCGGTGGCGTGGAGATTTAGGTGGGAGAGTTGGTTGTCCTTGCATTAATGAGTCTTGGTCTTGGTGAAGAAAGCACCTAGGAAGAGATACAAGAAGATTTTGGGTTCTTCGAACCAGTAGTTCTATTTTCAATCATGTGCTATTTTTGGCACCTCTAAGCTATTTTTGATCCTGTGGAGGTATAAGAGGTATAAAAAGAAGTTTTGGGTTGTTGATTTCATTTCAGAAAAGGAGAAACTATGGAGGTTCAGCTAGAAGTCTTCTGCAAATCTATAGGAAGCTCTATCAGGCATGATAGGCTCTATCCATTAAGTTGTTCTACTTTTTCTAAATTTCTTCATTAAAATAACTATGCTCTTGGAAACAAGTGGAGTTTTATGTCTGTGATGGTTATTTTACATTCACGCTTGAATTGTTCTATGTATTTTGATGAAGAGCCTCTATTAGATAGAATGGAATGCGGGTTTGTTCCCTGTTGAATATAGTGTTGAATCATGTCTTAACTTTGTTAGGATTGGAATGATGTAAAATTTGTGTGAATTTTGTTGTCTATGCAAAATGGATTATGGAAATCATTGTTTGCTTTAAGATTCAATATGGGTTTGTCTTCCTCTGTTAGAAGGAGGTAAGAAAGGTATTATTCTCATTTGCATATTTAGTTGCTTCGAATCTTGTTACTTCTATGGAAGCTGTGTTGAAATGGTTTCTTGGATTCAATGATTTTGTGGATTGAAACTTGTTTGACTATAACAGTAAATGAGTTTTTCTTCTTCTGAACTTTATACATTTTGGGTTGTGAACCTCTATAAGATTGATCTAAAGTTGTACAATAGAAGTTTCTATTATAATGGAAGATATCTTGAGTGTTGGTTCTATCTGCGATGGAATTTGATTTATACATATAGCTCCTTCTTGAACTTGCATGATGTTGACCTTGTTGTTTATGCTTGTAAGTCAAAAGATGGTTTGTTAATGACTTACCCGTTCTTGACCTGGATGAACCTCCTGATCAAATTTGTTTGAGGATAAGTTTGTTAAACATCATGCTGTCGTGATTTTTGGGAAATCCTTAATGAATGTTATGCATCTTTTCTTGGATGAAAATTTGTGTTTCATGAACTAACCAATCGGTTCAGCTTGAAGGGTTTCTATATCTTTACTTTTATCTTGATCTATGAAGAACATTGAGGGAATGGAATATCTAGGTGAATTAAGGGTTAATACAGTTGAGGCTATCATAATGAATGGACTGAAATGAATTCAAATTTTCTAAACATCTCTTGAGATTGACTTGTGCATCTGTAACAAAGTCAAGTTGTTATTGTTACATCTTCATTGAGTTTGAAATTGGTTGGGTTCTTTCTATTCTTACTTGAAGATTGTTTCTCTTACCTCTGTGAAGTTGGGACTTTGAGTTGAGTTGATTATTATAACCTTTTAATTTTTGGAAAGGATGGTTAGGATTTGGTTATATGGACTGAAACTAATGGATGAACTAGAATGTCGTGTGGTTGTTGATATTTCATGTAATGTTGCTAAATTAATTCTTTTTAAAACATCTCTTTCTAGACGTAGCTAATGCACTACGGTTGTTGTTCTTGTTTACAAGATGAGATAAATTCATCTTTGGAATTTGACTTGCATATTACAGTCGCATAATTTGGTCGAATATCATTTATTTCTATGTTTTCAATGTTTGACATGAGTAAAAAGATCTCTTGATTAGATCTGTACCAGTCTTAAATTCTGATATGTATTTCTTCTCTTGTGAAAGAATAATGGGATCTTCTCCCCTTCTTGTTGTGACTTCCTTCTCTCTTTCTCTTTTGAATTAAGATATTCATCACTGTTTTCTTAAAATTCTGGAGGAGATTATATTATGTCCTCTCTTCTCTGAGTTGTGAAATGTAACACTGATCTCCTTGAAATCTGAGGGAGGTTCTAAGTTGTTTCTCTCTCTCTCTCTTTGTTTGTCTTTTCCCTCTTATGTGTTACTCTTGTTTAAAGAACTGATCGGTTCAGTTTTACCACTTAATAGGATTTCAAAATGAGCAGTTGGAGATAATCCTTTACTTATTTTCCTTGACTTCCGTTGATTGGAAAAAATATTTGGTAATGTGTGACTAATGTTTAATTCAAGTAATCAAATAAATACATTTCCTATTTCTAACCTGTTGTGGCCTAACTTAAGACTTAGGCTATATCTTGGGCGTTAAATTTAGATGTTGTATCCGAAATAGGAATCTCTTATTTTTATGATGTTGATGGCTCAACCTAAAACCTTTCATAAAGGATGAATTAGTTGGGTTGTAGATGTTTTATGATGGAACATGTTAATGCTGAGTATGATGGTTCTTTGCTTCTTAAAAATAACTCTATTTTTTTGAAATATTAGAGTTAGTGTCTATCTTTGGAATTTAGATTGAATGAAGTAAGAAATAAACTATAAGTACCTATAGGAAGAATGAGATAAGTAATTATGATGAAATATTACTTATCTGATATAATTCCTTATGAAATCAATGCCTGAAGAGTGTTGATTATATCATGATCTTTACTAAATATTAATTTGGTTGATCATTTTTTCTTTCATGATTGTTATTTCTTTTTTATGTATATATTTGTATGGATTTACTATTTCATAAAAGAAGAGTTCTTTTTATGAAACAGTTAGTTGAAAGCACATCATTTTAATGCTTAGTTCTTATCATGCTCAATTCAATGGACTGACCCGTGAAAGTAATTTTTGCAGATGGACTTCGTAAGTGAAAAAGAAAGACAAGAAATTTTATGATGTTATTTGTTACTTAAAGACTGGATCTTTCATGAAGAAATATGATTAATTATTGAAATGTATTGAAAGAAGAAAAGTTATATTTCTTAAATGAACTTGATGTTGTTTGACATGAAAGATGTCTGCAATGTATGGTCTTGTAAAATTTGTATTTCATCTTGATAAATAGAAAAATATTGAGAGTTACTTGTTCACGATTTGTTATTCTCCTTGTGCATTCTGTGAAGGGAAATTTGTAATCTTATCTATATTTTATCATATTCTTATTAGAATGGGACCCTTTTTAAGTTTGACATTAAATAAGTTAGATGGAAGGTAATTAGTTACACTATCCCTTAAATGAAATGCATCTTATTAAGTTGGAATGCATAGATGTTTTGTTATCTAAGTCTCTATGGCTTATTAAAAGATGTTAATGAAAGTGAAAATTAATTATGATGACTTGTATAATGAAAAAGGGGACAATGAACCCTGACTCATAGCATGAAAGAGGAAGGTGCACTTCCTCTTGATCAATACCTTTGTAGGTTTAAAACAAATGTAAGGTAAATATGAACATTTATAAATTAGACTTCATCTCAATGAATTCTATCGTAATGGAACTTGCTTTGGAACTTAAACATGCTAAGAATGATTAAGGTATAATATGTAAATATTATTGATGTTGTTGTTTCTATTTTAATTAACTGAACTCTAAAGTAGGAAGTTAATGAATAAAAAGCAATCATGAGGTTTGTGCAATACATTAACAACTCAATTGTGGATGTCAACCTTAAAGGCTAATGAAATTAGGGTTCAACATGGTTGCTGTAATTGAAACTTAATTAAGTAATATAATTGAGTAATTAACTTCTTACTTAAGTATGTACATTGAGATGGGTAATTCCATCAGATGTTGGCACACACCAATTGTAGAACTGTACCTTCGTGAATACTTGGGTCTTCACGAGGATACAATGTTGTAGTTGACATGTTACAACATGCTTCAGATTTGAATCATCCAGATCTACATAAACTTGGAATTGATCTTAGTTTTATTCTAGGTCAGGTTAGGAACATGTTTTAGTACATGGGGTAATTCATGATAACTTAGGGTAACTAGACACATGTAAACGACTTAGGTCGATTGCCTATGCCTATGTACCCTTAGTCACCATGAGTGGTTCCCTATACCAAACCATGTTGCTAACCTGGGTTATGGTCAAACCTTGAACAAGTGGACTTACAGGAGTCAATGAAGACCATTCTAGATATCAGATGAGTGGGGTGAAGGATGTATTCTATTGGATGAGTATGTTGTCTAGGAATAGTAACATGAACAGTATGTTAGAAATATTTGGCCAAAGTATCCCAAGCTACTAGTTGCGTTGTCCTATGTCACCTAGTTTAAGAAACAAGATTTGAGATGAATATGGGTAAAAAATATTCAGATAGGTCTCTTAAACAGAGCACTCAATACCCAGAATAGGGTAAGAGAACCAAGTATACTTAGTATACAATACATTGAGTGAACTTGAGAGATCGGTTAGAAATTGAGTCATGAAATGAGAGATCGGTAGTTCCCGAGTCATTTACAGTTGGATATGGTTATCTATTATGAGATTGATTGGCATGGAATGTGTGTTCTAAATTATGATTATATAGAACAGAGAACATTATGTTAAAAAAATTCCTTGTTTCTAAATTTTTAAAATGGGAATGTTACATTCTTGGTGTTTTACCCCTTGGGGGTTTTTCCACGTTAAATCTTTATATGTGTGTTATTTTATTTTATTGCATTTGTTATAATATTATTAATATATTTGTTATATTAATTTAATAAATATTGAATCTTATTTAATGGTTAATATTTTTTTAACCCCTAGGATCTGACATGGCATTAGAGCAGGTTCAAAAGGTTTCAAATAAATAAATAAATTTAATCTAGTGGTTGGGAGTTTGGAACTACATTTTTAATACCTGAACTATTTTTCCTCTTTTTCTAACACAAAATTCCATAAATTCTTGAATATTATGATTCTTCATTAAAGGGCTCGAATATACCTTTCCAATGAGACCAATTTTTCTTAATTTAGAGTTGTGAGAAATTTATGGCCATTTAAAGTTGTGCATCTTGGGAGAAACAACATGTTGACATGTGGCAGTTTCTGATTTGCTTCAGGTTTGCCTATGCGTGCCTTTGTGATTATTTCCTTATTTCCCTCATGTATACCTTTTAATTTTCCAGGTGTCTCCTTTGACTAACTCAATTGTGCCCATACCAAAACCTTTTATTTGAAACTCGTTTTATTCCACGAACTTGAGGTCCATGAAATACATTTGGTTGAAAATCCTGTGGAATTGTGCCACGTGTTCTTTCTTTATCCCTTGGTTCTGTGACACTTGTATCCCCTGTTAAATCAATTTATACCTTTATATTGTTTACTTTCCTTGATCAAATATCATTAAATGAGATTTTATTAATAAATTTAGTTATTATTTATCATATGTGACCTGCTTAATAATATTAAGCCTCGGTCATGAACCTAAAGTTTCAATTAATATCCTTGATAAAAATGGAAAGATCATAATCAATTTGAGTAATCTCAAATGTTGTTTAATTATGTAAATTACTTACTTATTTTAAGTAATTTTAACCAATTATCAAAGATAAGTCTTTTTACTGACTAGTTTATAGATTTGAAATCAAGATCTAGTGGAGTATATTAGTATATGATTACTAAAAATAGTATTATTGCATATCAAATGACACTTGGGGATGCCTTTGTGTTTTTATTGGATACGTCCAATAATGATTGCATATAATATATATTTTTCAAGATTAATATGTTTAAATTATTCAACATATTGGTAATATAACATGGTTAGTTGTTAAACATATTATTATTTAAGTTGCTATACAAATTGTTTTTTAACCTATCAATATAGGATTTATAGATGGTTAAAATTGAAAAAATTAATGATTTATACTATGCTTATTATGATGACTATATGGATATTATGACTCTCACTATGATAATGTTGTGTTAGATATAAAATATATTGGATATGTGTTCAATTTTTTTGGTACAAGTGTCATTACTTGGAGTAGTAAAAAGTAGCCAACAATTTTCATTTCTTCTACTGAGGAAGAGTATAGAAGTGAAATGGAATTAATTAAATAAGCCATGTTGTTGAAGCGGCTATTGGAAGATATACACATAAAAGCTAAAGTAAGTACTCTTCTATGTGATAGCTAGAGTTGCATTTCTCTTGTTAAGAATCAAGTTCAGCATCAAAGGATGAAGCATATAGAGATAGTTATGCACTTTATCTAAGAGAAGGTTCTTTGTGGTGATATAGATCTCTAGTACTTCCCGATTGAAGATCAAGTTGCAGACATGTTTACAAATCCATGTAAAGTTCTTCATTTTTTTTTGAAATTCGTGGCCTTTTAGAGTTTCCATTAAGGGGGAGTGTGCATGGCAATGTAACCTCCTAATGGTCAGCCAGTTGATATCTCCTTCTCCTATATACTTCTACTCCATTGTAAATCATTGTAAAAATATCTTTATGATCTTTGTAAACTTATAACTCTAAGTTTTTGGTGTGCAGTCCAATGTGTTGCATCTATCTATAAAGGAGGTCCTTGTATTATAAAATTCACCTAGAGATGGTGGCTGAGATATTTTCCATGAGAAATCGTGAGATGTAGTCTCACAAATCATGTTTAGCCTAAATCACAACTTCTGAGTTATGGATTCCAAATCCTTTTGTATCAAAAGGTAAGTTGAGCATGATGAAGGTGTTATAAATCCTTAAAAAGTGATATGCTAGCCTAAACCTTCACTAATGGTTTATGGATTTGTAAATCATGTTGTATAAATAGGAAATGTTGGCATATGGCTCCCTACTTAATATTAAGGGGGAGTGTTAGAACATAATTTTAAGTTCCTATAAAACTTAGTTTATAATTAAATATTTAAGAATAGTTATATCCTTCATTATTTAATATAAACTATGTTTTTCATTAATCAATATTTAAATTAGGATGCCTTTTTATAAAGTCACATCCCATCACTTAATGGTTTGTGACCCGTGGGGTTATATAAATATGATCATGTGGCATGAACATTCAATTCACATGGTGGATTGGTGGAGAGAAGTGAGGAGGGATATTTGGACTGTAATTATATTTCTCATTAATGGAATTCTCTTTTCGTGGTTTTTTACCCCTCGGGGGTTTTTCCACGTTCAATCTTCGTATCTATGTTATTTTATTTTATTGCATTTGTTATAATGTTCTTCTGATGTTTATTATATTAATTTGATTAATATTGAATCCTATTTAATGGTTAATTTGTTTAACCCCTCCGATCTAACATATCTCACTGCTGCAACCATCCCAACTCAAACTCACTACTACCAGCTCATCTCAACTTACTTTAATCCACCCAACTAGCCAACTATCTCGTTGCCACCAAGCTCACCCAGCTCACCAGAGTGCAGCTCAGTTAGCTCAATCTTATCACTTCGACCATCTCATCTTGATGATGTGATGATGTTTTCAATCTCATCTGATAAGCATGATGACTTACTCTGATGAATCAACGGAGTCTTTGACGCTCTTTGAATTTTTTCTAGATGCTCGGTGGTTTGAACATTCCTCTATCGTGCTTTACCATGCTCTTGGGCACAACTGGGACTAAAAAGATGCTTCCAAGACCCATATGGAGGGTTAATTTATCTTTTTAAGCTTATGAGACCATTTTGTAACCATGTGAAGAGTTAAAAAAGTTGAAATATGAGTGAAGACAGGACCAACTGCAACTTTCTGCACCCAAAATACAGATTTTCTATTTTTATCAGGTAAGATCGTGACTCGCTACTTTGGGACATATCACCCATTTTTGCTTCAATATGACCTTCTAAAACCTTCTAGCACAATTCATCCTCCTTGGTTAATGATGAATTATCATTTTTATAAAACTTTTTATTTTTACTAGGTTGTTTTTCCCTAACCTGTTATTTTGGGAAAGTTGGCATTTTTTTCCTTATCTTTCATTTTGCATCCTTTTTTTTTTTGTTCCAAATGATCCTTACTTGTAATTCAAGGGACTTACTATTGTTATTATGTGGAGGAGTATAGAATATCATATTTTTAATATGTGTCAAAATGGCCTTGGTTTGCGACATAGATGACATTTTTTATATTTGTCTTTCCGTCCTGATCTCCTGCTCCAAATTCCATTATGTTTCACCCACCAGAATGCTTGGAAATAAAATACGAAATTTTTTCCTGGTGTTGGGATTTAGGCACAGAGCTACCATGGCAGCCATTAATGGAGTCACAGATATTTTGGAAAAATTATTTCCCACCTCGGATTGATGAAAAATTAACTTCTCTGTGATGGGTTTTTTCTCTAGGATGCTTCGTTTAAAATTTTAAATTCACCCCACTCTCTGGATCAATGAGAAATTGAAGAGGAATTTTTTTCTAGAAATTTTTTGAAGTTTTCTACTATAAATTAATGGGGGTAACCTCTAAATCTTCTGTTTATTTCAGCTTGAAGGTGTTTGGGGAGGAAGATATGTGATCCCAAAATTTTACCAACACCCAGTTTCTAGTTTGTGAGATATGAAGAATTCAAGGGTTTTCACTTATGGAAGCTTTTGACAACATTTTGACATGGTGACGACTGAAAAAGAAAGGTTTTGGTATTACGGAAGAAGTGGAGGGAATGGGATGGATTTTGTAGTAAAAGAGAGAGGTTGGTGGAAGCAGCAGAGTAGGCAATGGAGAAAAATGAGGATTTTTGGCAGTGAAGGTTTGTGCACGCACGCATGGGAAGAAGTAGAAGCAACAATGACAAGAGAAGAAGTTGGTTTTTCTTCATCCTTGGAATGGGAACACTTTTTTTCCCCAACTATACCAAACATTTGGGATGGTTGGTGTAAAAAAGTGCACCCTCATCTAGGCTCGACTAGTGGCGGATGGGGATTGGCTGACGGAGGAGAGAAAAAATGAGCAATAAGCACCCCAGGGTTGAAACTAGGTCATGTGGGTGATCACAGAAGGAGCTAGGCATGGGTGGAAAAAAATGTCATAGCCATCCCAAATGTTTGGGATGGTTGGTGGAAAACATTTCACCACCACCTGGGCTTGATACTTTTCCACCCAAAAAATTGACTAACTTCTTGATCTTACCTTGGGGATTAACTTGATGGAAGTGTAACTTGAGCATCTGGATGTATTTTCTGTTGGGGTTAGCACACCAGTTGTACAGATATATTAATCATATCTAAGCATAAAAGAAATCAATACAAAAATAAAGAAGAAGAAACAATACACAAGATTTAACATGGTTCACCTAGTGTGAGCTACGTACACCAAAAAACAACCATTTTATCATCACAGAGGAAATACAATGAAGATTTGTAATCTTCCAAACAATCTTGGATTTCCTATACTTTCTTCTCTACAAATTTCTCTTTTCTCTCAAAAGGAAACTTCTCTCTAATATTAATTGAATTATACCTTCTAAACCCTAGATTTATGCTTATATATGCATCTACAATATTAGGGCACTTTAGCTATGCAATTACAACCATTAGATTCACTTTACAAATAAATAATCATGCACAAGAAACTGATGTTCAGTTAAGCTTAACTGATGTTGATTAGCCATAACCGATGTTGGATTCCTCCTTGCCTAACCAATACCGATCCATGGGTGACCAAAAATGGTTCATCAACCAATGTTTGTTACTGTGTTATTCTAGCAAGTCTGCAAAAGCATGCCAGTGAAGCGATTAAGCTCCACAACTCAAAAATCTCCCACTTTGAGATAAATTTCTACATTGTACCATCCAAGTCCATCCTCTGATTCTTTCCTTTGGCCTATTTCTCCCTCTTCAAGTCTCAAACTCAAATACCAATAGAAGTGGAGTGTAGCTCCAACTTCTCCTTTTCCAATGGATTTGTTAGCATATCCGCAAGATTTTCCTTTGTATGAATTTTCTCCAACTTCAGTTGCCCATCCTCCAATAGCTGCTATATGAAGTGATATCTCAACTGAATGTGTTTCATTTTAGAATGAAACGCTAATTTCTTTTCCAAATGAATTGCAATTTGAATATCCCTGTATAATCTATAATCCTCTTACTTTTTTCCAACTCTTCCATGAACCTACTCATCCATATCATCTCTTTGATGGATTCTGTAGTTGCAACATACTAAGCCTATGTAGTAGACAGGGCCACAACCTTCTCCAATCTATAAATCCAGCTATCTGTCATGCCTACCATGAAAAAATATCCAGTGGTGTTCCTCCTGTCATCTAAATAACCAGCTATGTTGGAATCCGCATAGCCACGTAAAGAAGTATCTGAACCTCTATAGAATAACTGCATACCGGATGTCCATCTCAAATACCTAAGAATCCATTAGACTAATTTCTAATGCTCTTTACCTGGATTAGCCATAAATATGGTCACAACTCCCACTGCATGTGCAATGCCTGATCTGGTACAAACCATAACATACATCAAGCTCCCAACTATTAAAGCATACAAAGCTTCTGCCATGTACTCAACCTCCTCGTGTGATGTAAGACACTGATCTTTTCTCAATTTGAAGTTTTCAACCATAGGTGTATTTATAGGTTTTGAATTTTGCAAATTAAACCTTTCTAACACCTTATTGATATAATACTCCTGAGACAAATACAACTTCCTATTTTTTCCATCTCTATGAATTTTCATGCCAAGGATTCTCTTTACAACTCCCAAATCCTTCATTGTAAATGTGTGAGGTAGTTTTTCTTTAAGCTCACCAATGTCCTACATACTAGATCCTACAATAAGCATATCATCCACATACAATAACAAAATAATATAGCTCCCATTTCCAAGCATTTTGAAATAAACAAAATGGTCAGACTCACATCTATAATAACATTTCTCTTGCATGAAACTATCAAACCTCATATACCATTTCTTTGGAGCTTGTTTGAGCTCATATAGGCTCTTTTTCAATCTGCACATAAGTTTATCATTACCCTTGACTTCATACGCAAGTAGATGATTCATATAAAACTCTTCCTCTAAATCACCATGAAGAAATTCCATCTTGACATCAAGTTGCTCTAAATGTAAATCCTCTACTACAACTAAACTCAATATAGTATGAATAGAATTCATGTTAACAACAGGAGAAAAAAATTCACTAAAGTCAATACCTACTTTCTATGCATATCCATTTACTACAAGCCTTGCCTTGTATCTCTTATGTCCACCCTCTTCTTCCTTAATCCTATAAACCCATTTGTTCTGCAATGCTCTTTTACCTTGGGCAACTTAACCAAATTCCATGTGTGGCTTTCCTCTAAGGAGTCCATCTCCTCATTCATGTCATGCTCCTACTACTTGTGGGATTTATCTTACATTGCTTTTTCAAAGCTTTCTGGTTCCCCACTATCAGTCAATAATAAATAAGACAAGGAAGGTGAAAATATTTTTGGAGGTCCAATTACCCTTTGTGACCTTCTCACTGAGATTTGGGGTGCCAGAGGCCCAATCTGCTCATCTTGTAGATTTGTATCTACTTCTGATAGTGACCGACGTCGGTCACCTTCTACCAACATCAGTTTGTCTCTTGTGTAACCAACGCCAGTATAGGGGACCTATATCGGTCAAGGGTAAACCAATATTGGTTACTGTGTAAACTTATAGGTGTTAATTTTGAATCCGAGAGTTCATTTTCATCCACAAACTTCCCCACTGGTTCACTTTTGGGTACCAAAACTTGATCCTTGTACATTATATTTTCATTCCAATCAATGTCACGACTCTTAATTATCTTAGAACCTATTATCCGAAATTTACCTCAAGGTGAATTTTGATAACTTGCATAATTGCTAAAATTTTAGAGAAATGGGGAAAAAACCTATTTTATTATATTTCAGGTTTGGGGACTACGGGTAGAATAGCTATATATGGAACTAGGGTTCCTCTTCCTTGACTTGGGTCCAAAATGATAAGGAAACTATGATTCACAGATAAATCGGGTCCCAACGGCCCATGCAACACAAATTCCCCAAAAAGTCAATTTACCCAATTTACAAAATAATGGAAGCAGATTCAATGTATTGCGGAAAAGGTGAAAGTTCACGACCCAGGAGGCACAAGTTCTATTAGGCCAAAAGTTCCCCGAAAAGACAATTTACCCGATTTGGAAAGGAATGGAAGTGGATTCAATGTATTGCAGAAAAGGCGGAAGTTCGCAGCCCAGGTGCCATAAGTTCCATCAGCCCACAAGTTCCCTAAAAATTTTATTTACCTGATTTTCAAAGGAATGGAAGTAGATTTAATGTATTGCACAAAAGGCGGAAGTCTACGGTCTGACATTCCAAGTACTACGGGGACGTGAATTCCCCGCGGAGGTGAAATTGCTACACATCAAGGAGACAAAGTGCATCACGGATGAAGTAGATTTTAGAGGCCCAAACAGATCTTATACCCCAATGTCACGAGTTCTCCAAAAACCCACAATACCCACATATCAAAGTGAAAGGGGGTAAAAGGCCAATATTTCAGATTATGAGAGCACACTTGGAACACCCTGACCCTGAAGTTCAAACAGGCATAACTTTTGACTCGGAGCTCTGATTTTGACAAAATTGGACTTTTCAGAAATATCTCACAAGGTTAGGTGGGTGAAAATAAAATAAACATCTCTAGCTTTAAAAAATTAAATGTTCATTCTCATAAAATGCAAGAAATCCCTGGAAAACTCAAAATAGCTGCTCACACTTAGAGGGTCATAATTTGAGCAATTTTCAACAGATTTTTTCAAAATCAGTCTCGTTGGAATCAAAGTTCCAAGATCAACACACAAAAATCAATAAATGTATAAATTTTTGAAGTTTAAATGGTGATTTTTAAGGAAAATGAGCCCAGTTATGTTTGGTTGTTGAAAAGTGGTTGGAGAAGCATTTAATGAGAATGGGTAATCATTCTTCACTGTTGCAAGTTATGGGGAACCTTGAGATTGCTTCTGTAGGTCCAAAAAACACCAACCAAACTCATTTATCATGACTTTCCATTGATGGGAGAGGGAATTTTGGGAATTGTATCCCCTCTCTCTCTCTCCTCTCAAAAATTCTATAAATTAAAGTGTTGGAATCATTGTTAAAGGAAGAATAATTTTGAGTAGCAAAACTCTACCATTTTTGTTTTTTGAAGCGAATGTGCTACACACCCTTGTAGTGTACTCCTTGCATGGTGATCTAGGCCTTTTATTTGTAAAAGTTTGAGACTCTGTATATCAATGAAGTAATATATATAAGCTTGTGGATCTATCTTTCCCATCCTATGTTTTGTTTGCATCCTTACATTGCCTCTTGCCTCTCTAATCTTATTGTACATTTGTATGTATGTCTATTCCATGTACTCTTGCAAGGACCTATTACTATTGTGTATGTATAGAAATGGTGTTATGATTGCTATGTTATTAGAGTGGTGGAGAACTGTCTTCATCACCCTCTCCAACCTACATTTTTCATTCTCTAATTTTACACATTGTGAAAATTATTCTCACACCCTCCTTTTCTAGTGTATCACCGCTATTAGTGTAGGATTCCTTCATTTTCATGTTATTTATCTCTCCTTGGTCTCTTGGAAATTCATAGGATAGAGATTAGATAGTAGCTTCATCCTGCAATAAGAGTTAGTTTACAGTGGTAGGTAGTTTAGGAAGTAAGAACCAAGCTTTCTTTAGAGGTCTATCTCAAGTAGCAATTCACACAACTTGGAGATAGTACCCATGTTACCCAGTCACACTGTGAGCTCAAGCACACACATTTGTGCAAATCAGAGGATGTTGTGATTCGGTGATAATATTTCTAACACACCTGGCGGGACAACAAAGAAGTTTTTATTTTTTGTAGTAATTTTTATGTGGTCTTGTTGTGAAATTCCAGATTGTAAGAGTTTTTGAAATCACTAGTTTCGACACTTCAAGCTTGGCAAATTTATGAGAAGAATTCAAACAAGGTCAAGAACTAGAGAGGGAGGAATATTTGAATACTTGCAGCTATCTCCGAGTAGATGAAGAAGGGGAAGAAGATCTCAAAGGTCTCCATCTCCACTAAATAGAACACTATCAACACCTCCACATGATAGGCCTTTCATCCAATAAACTAGAGTTCTTAGACCAATCATAATGGAACATTTGCAACAACCATCGCAAGGGCCACTCCATCCTTATGTCAATTTAACTGGAAGTAGTCCACTTGATCTCAATCCACAAAATCCAATTCCAGTTGTAGCATTAAAGAACATTCCATATTTCACTGGAGGGAACCATACAACTCTGATTGACCACATCCAAGACATTTTAAATGTCTGTGTAATTCGTGAAATTTCTGAAATGGGTGTTTCTATTAGGTTGTTAACATTCTCCTTTAAGGGTAAATATTTGCAATTGTTTAGGAGTCTAACAACAAGATCTATCTAGAATCGGGACTGTTTGTGCACAGCTCTTCACAATCAATTTGGGGAGAAGGATGACAACGTATCTCTATTGGAACAACTAACCACAATCAAGAGAGCACCAAATGAGCATATGGCTGATTTTAACTTCAAGTTTCAAAGGACATGGGATAAAATTATGCTTTTTGTGAGACCAACAGCTGAAGGTCCCTTTCTATACTTCCTAAAATATCTAAATTCAAATATCGCAATGATGATACAATCCATGGGAGGTACAACTTTACCTGTAGCTTATAGTATTTCCATTAGAGATTAAGATTGTTTGATTCAAGCCAGAAAACTTTAACCTAAGACACCCTTGCCTCTTTATCCAGAATTAGGAAGTCCGAGCACTAGTTAAGCACCTACATTAGCTCCCATTCGTGCCCCAAAAAATCATAGCTCCACTGAAGCTTCTACCTCATCTTCTAGTAACTCAAATGAGCTCCAATAAGTCAAGAAGCAATTTTAAAACTTAGGAAATGAGTTGGTGACAATTAAGAGGCAATAAGCTCAAAATTTCAGGTCACATCAGCCTCAAAACCAACCCAATAGGCCTACGTATCAGCCTAATAGATGACCTTCTCAAGCTACAAATAAGAACCAAGTGAAACCTCTTGTGAATAGGCCATTTCAGCCTTACAATCTAGAGCCTTGGTACCAGTGAAAAATAAAATGGATCAAGAATATGACTGGTGCTCTCCCATGAAATCAACCTCATAACCAGTCAATATGTTTCAATGGTACTTTGAATCAAGCTCTTATGGTGACAACAATGGGTGTGGAACAAGAGACAAGCCATGAAAGAAATCAGCAGCAGGAAGCTACCCAAGAGGCACCTCTGAATGAGACCACACTTTTCAATTGGAAAGCTGAAGATTTTTGTGGCTTGAATCTAGGTCCCTTCTCCAAGTGTGAGCAGCTAATAGCACATGATCTAAGAAGAGGAATATTGGAGAGGGACAATCCCCCAATTCAAATGATTCACATATCCCTCTATTACTCCAACAAGGTGTTGAGCAATCAAAGTGCAGCTCCCGAATGTGTAAAGTAAATCCAAGCCACCTTCTAGACCAACTCATAGTACCTAGGTTATAACAACCCATGTGTAGGAGAATAATTTTCAAGATAAAGGGGAATCTAGAAAGATAACTCACCCCCATTCAATATTATTAAGAAAATGAAGAAAACAAACGTGAACATTTCAATGTGGGAGTCATTAGCTATCCCGAGCCAAAGTGATCTATTGCAAGCTGCCATGGAAAATTGGTTGGACATCAAATCAATCATCCAAAGATGCAAGAAAAAGTATTCATAAATGTAACTCAGTAGGGAGGAAATAAATGAGGTCATCAATGTAAAAACATAAAACATCCCACCATTCTACATATCTCATTGATTGTCTGGAAACAATGAGTTGGTACACAATTGTACATGATTGATTCGGAAGCAAGTAGCTATATCGTGCCCAAACAAATTAGTTGATCAGTTGGGCCTTCTAGTATGAAGTCATTTCCAGAGGTGTGGTATAATTAGATGGGACACCACGATAACAATAGTTGGAGTAATTAAAGGATTGATCCTCACATTGCATGCATCTCCTGATGTGACCATCTTGGAAGATGTATCAATCATAGACTTGTCACATAACTCTTTGCATTATGTCTATCAATAGACTTCACCTCTAAAATTGGAGGTTACTTGTATGTACTGATTGGTCACACGTGTTATTCGGAACAAGGTATCGAGCTAAGGATACAATAAGGTCTGAACCAATTGCAAAATTTCATATTAAGCCTCATACACCAAGTCCAATCAATGCAAATTGCTCATCTTTCGATTAGGAAGATTTTCCAAGCACTTTTGAAAAAAATACCAAATTCAGAAGCATTCTAAACTCAACCCATGATTATTGGGCCAATAAGAGACATACATTTGACCCTTACAAGGAAATGGAAGAAGTGTAATTAGGGGTCTATTATTTGCATGAATAAAATTCACCACTTCGTAATATCACCAAGCCAGATGCTAAAGATGATAATGAGGTATGAAAACTATTCTTTGATGGCTCAAGAGTAGGAAAGGTGTTAGATGAGGAGCTATGCTTGTTTCACCACAAGGTAAAAAATATTACTCAACTTTTCATTTTCAGTTCGCTTACTCAAACAACACAGCTGAGTATGAAGCCTTGATCCATTGATTGCATTGGGAAAGAAAGAGAGGTATTAAAAACTTGCAAGTGTTTGGAGATAGTGAGATAATCATGAACCAAGTTAGAGGAAAAAATTCTGCTAATAATGATTTGTTGAAGAACTACAAAAATCGAGTATGGGATCTCATTGAAGATTTCAAAGCTTTTAGCATCAATTCCATCCCAAGAAAGAAGAATGAAGCAACAGACAAACTGGAAGCAATTCGGGTAGCGTTTGACGTTGTGGAAAGTATCAAAAGTGAGAAATACTAGCCTCATATCAAAGTGGTTGTAAGACCAGTTGTGCCAGATAAAAACACAAGTTGGAAAGTCTTCGAGAATGATCAACAAATTGTCAATTTTCTACAAGAAGAAGTTGATTTCTTTGCTAGAAACCAAGACAAGTTGGAGTAGCGGTATAGTGACCAAGTGGTAAAACTAAGAAGTAAAAAATTACCTGATCTAAAGGATCCTCACCGAGAAGACACTGATCTAATATCTTCTCAAAATGCATTGTAGTCAGTTTCATTGCATAGGGAAAAATTAGAGCTTTCTCGCGATATCTCATTTATAGAAATCGGAGCATGTATTCAAAAGTTATGGCTCGCTGAAATTTTCGAGTAACTGGAAAATTTTGGGAATAACCTGAAGGTTGAACATGTGCACACTCACCAAGTGGACCAATGAAAATGTGACATGGAAATATGAAAAAAAAAACAAATAATAATAATAAAAATTTTGCCACACCCATTTATTATTCGACTGCCACATTATTTAATTTCCAATTAAATTTGTCAACTATTATCCTTATCCTCCAATATATATATTAATGCATTATTTATCCCTTCCAAATGCACCAAAAATAGCATATTCCAGCCATTCCAAGATTGGCGCCTAAGAAAATGGCTCATAACCCAATTTAAGCTATAAAACAACTCCTATTTAAGCTCCTCTTTATCTTCAAAGCGCCCAATGTTTGATAAAATGCGCCCAACATGGAAATTCAAAGTGCTCATGTAGGTATTTGAACCTTGGCCACTTGGGTAAAATGATAAGAGCCCAACCATTGTGCCCAGAGGTGTGAAACATTATAAGTAGGACTCTGTTGTATATGAAGAGATATTGTTAAATGATTGTGATATTGTTTTGCTCATAACTTGAGCTAGAGAAGGAATTTTGAGGTGATGCAAAAAGTAAATATTGTTATTTTTGGGAGTAGAATGTGATGAGAAGGTAATATTCTTATAGAATATTTGTAAATATTTATTTTCAAGATTTTAATAGATCGGGTCCCATTCAACCGAACCTGGAGACGTAGGCCACAAGCGCTGAACTCCGTTATCAATTCTTGTGTTAATTTGCCGATGATTCATATCTGTATTTTCTGATTTTACACAGTACTTTTAGTTTTATTTCCTTTATTAAAAATATAAAAGGTTATAATAGTCAATTTTTATATCGAAAATCAATACAAAACAAACTTAAGTGTGTGCACATCTGCTAGTTAAAATTGATTTTTTGATCATTACCGAAAGGCCTTATGAATTTGGAATCAATATTCAACCCAAATAATTAATTCCAAAAAGAAAATGAAAATATTCAGGAAAAGGGTGAAGATTCAAAGCCTATTTTACTAGGTGAAGGCAAGACATTACAAATTGGCAAAGTAAGCACTCAACAAGAGAAATATGAATTTGTTCAACTTTGTCAAGAAATCCCAGATGTCTTTGCCTGGACTTATAAGGATTTAAGAGGTTTCAATCCAAAGATAGAACAACATACTATTGAGCTAGATCTAGAATCCAAGCCTATCAGAACAGAAGCAAAGGCCGGTGAATCCTCACATTGAACCTCTCATGAGAAAAGAGTTAAATAAGCTAATATTAGCTAGCATCATCTTTCCTATCAAACATTCAAGTTGGGTTGCAAATTTGGTTCAAGGAAAAAAATAGAGAGATCAGATTGTGTTTAGAATTCCATTATCTAAATAGAGATTCACTCAAAGATCATTATCCACTTACTTCAATGGAATAAATCCTGTAAGTAGTATCTGGTTCAGAAAGGTTTTCATTGTTAGATGGCTACTCAGGCTATAACCAAATAATGGTGAAGGAAGAAGATTAGTTCAAGATGGCCTTCACTATGAAATGGGGCACATATGCTTACAAGAAGATGCCATTTGGACTATAAAATGTCGGAGTAACATTTTAGCAAGCTATGGATATGACGTTTAAAGGACTAATCAACAAAATAGTGCTTGTATATCTAGATGATATCACCGTCTTCTCAAAGAATGCAGTAGACCACTCTTTCACCTCAGGAAAGTATTTGAAATGTGTAGAAGATGTGGAGTGTCTTTGAATATGAAAAAGTGTGTATTCCTGGCACACTAAGGCAAATTTTTGGGCCACATTGTTTCAAATAAAGGATTAACAATTGATCCCGAAAGAGTTAAAGCCATCTAAACTTTTCCATCATCAAGTCATAAGAAATATCTCCAAAGCTTTTTGGGAAGGATAAAATTTGTCCACCAATTTTTTCCTAATTTTACCACTCTTGTGAAACCATTAACAATGATGTTGAAGAAGAGTCCTTCATTCAAATGGAAAGTAGAAGGAAAAGAGATTTTTTAGGCTATCAAGCATGGAATATCACAAGCTTCAACTCTTATCAACCCAGATTTCTTCAAAGAATTCATGTTGTATGATTTTGGAGGATCAGACACAATCTCAGCTATCTTGGTACAACTAAATAAAGAAGGTTCGGAACATCCCATAGTATTCTTCAGTAAAATCCTGGAATATTATGAAGTAAAGTATTCTTTCATTGAAAAGCATGTTCTTGCTTTTATTAGGAGTTTGAAAAAAATCAGACACTTGGTCTCAAACAAAAAGATCTAATTGTTGGTATCTCACATGCCGAGGTCAAGGATTTTCTCCTAAATAGGGATTTGAATGAGAAGAGAGTGGGTTGGATCACTTGCGTAATGGAGTATGATATTGAAATCAAAGTGACCAAGTTGGTTCGTGGAAAAGGTTTGTGTGAGAAGTTGGCTCCTAAACAACATGTTGAATCAGAAGATGTAGAAGAGGTCATCCTAGTGCTACAAAATAACCAAGGACATCTGGTTGATGATGCACCCATTCCATGTTGGAATTGAGACACAGTGCATTATATCCAAATAGGTGTGTACCCACCATAATGGAACAAAGCTAAAAGGAGATATTTTAGATTGCAATACATTTTTTATGTGCTCGTTGAAGGCATCTTGCTTAAAAGAGATGTGAATGGGGTATTATTGAGATTTGTCCCAACAAATCAGAATGAGAACATACTACATGAATTCCATGATGTAGAAGTGGGAGGCCACTTCACTCTGCATCTCTCAAAATCATGAAGGATGGTTACTATTGGCCTACGATGTTTAGTGATTGTTACTCATGGATAAATAAATGTAAAAAATGTGCATTCTTCACAGGGAAGGAAAGGTTAGCAATCATGCCCTTTCATCCAATATCAGTAGATTAGCCATTCATGCAATGGGGATTAGACTTCATTGGAGTTATCAATCCAAATTCAAGTCAAGGCCACAAGTGGATACTTACATAAACAAACTATTTCACTAAGTGGAATGAAGTAGTGGCACTTAAGGAGGCAAATGAATCTAGCATCTTGGATTTCTATGAGGGGATAGTCATGAGGTTTGGTGTCATTGCTACTATCATTTCAGATAATGCATTGGCATTTCTTGCTAAAAAAATCACAAAATGGGTTGTCAGAAACAAAATTTATCTCAGCACTTCTTCAAATTATTACCCTCAGGGTAATGGTCAAATAGAGTCTACAAATAAGATCCTACTGAGAATCATCAAAAGAAATCTTAATGAGAATCAAAGAACTTGGAACATGAAGCTCAAATCATCCCTATGGGCTTGTAGAATCAAACCCAAGAGGTCTACATGTAGCTCTCCATATAAGCTTGTATACGGAAAGCAAGTAGTGATACCTATATCACTTGATTTTTCGGCATTAGAACTCATGGAACAGTTGGAACTAACTGAGTTTGATCCCATGAAAATCAGGTATGCAGAGTTGATGGAATTAAAAGAAGCAAGAGAATGTGTAGTTCAGACCATTGAAAAGGATCAAGCATTGATCAAGAGAAGCTTTGACAAGAAAGCTAAAGCTAGGAAATTCTAGGCAGGATACTTAGTATTGAAGTGGGATGTTGATCGTGCAAAGCTAGGAAAGCATTCCAAGTTCGATGCCATATGGACCGGTCCATATATGATCACTGAATGCAAAGGTAGTAATGCCTTCTAGATGGCTAAGTTAGATGGTGAAGAATTGCATATTCCAGTCAATGGAATTTACCTCAAACATTGCTACTAGAAGAAAACATTTCTCACCCTTGTACATATTAATATATGATTTTCAAATTCCTCCAAGTGCTTGTACACATTGTTGTTGTGGTTAGAATAGGTTTCAATTTCCCTAAGTGCCTTGAGCACATGTTTTATTGCTTCTATTGTATGCTTTATATATAGTTCATCAAACTTTCGAAGAGAGAAATTGGTGTAGTGGGAAGCTCATAGTTGCTTGCAATAGTTGCAAGTTTCAAATTCAAAAAAAGGTGGAGAAACTAAATTCAGGTCAAGAAACAAATTTTAGATCTTTAATTCTTTTGCTTCCCCAAATCAGCAGCTGAGTTCCTCAAATTAAGAGATCATAATGGGGAAAATTTTGATAATTGCGGTAGATGGCAGTCCTCAATGTTCACTCAACCTTGATTCAATGTATAAAAAAACATATATAAGCCACCGTGCATATCTCTTAGGCTTGACAACAACCTTTGTAGATGGAAGCCTAAGCCAGAAATCAGTTCCAGTCAAAGCAACATTCGACATTCAGAGGAAGAAAGAAAATAAAAACTTAATAGAGTTCCATGATGTTTAGACTGAAGGACATTCATCCTACAATCTCCACAGATTGTAGCTGCAAGAATGAGTGGAATTCAAGTTTGATTCTACTCTCACAAATCTTGATTTCAAGATTTTCTTATGAAATTTTAGAATGCGGAAAGTGGAAGGTAGTTCCAGGAGTGAGTAGCGACACTCCAAATGTTTTGGGGTCAAGTTTTCAAAATTCATATCAGCTCATGAGGATTACACAGACTCCGTGCCCAATAAATAGCTTTAGGAAGCTGGTCAAGCTCCATTGAGCAGGAAAATGGCCCCGAGAGTCACCAAATTGTTATCTGAAATTTACCCCAAGGTGAATTTTGATAACTTACACAATTTATTTAAACTTGAACAGGAAAAAATGGTGAAAACACAAAAAAATGTATTTTGAATGCACCCCCTTACTTTTCTCTAACTTCCCTATTCAAGAAAAATCAAAGGAGTTAGTGAAAAATTGCTAAAATTTTAGAGAAATGGTGGAAAAGACTATTTTATTTTATTGCAGTTTTGGGGGCTATGGGTGGAAGAGTTACGGATAGAACTAGGGCTTCTCATCCTCAAATTGGGTCCAAAATGATAAGGAAACAATGATTCATGGGTAAATCAGGTCCTGACAGTCTAGGCGATACAAGTTCCATCAGGCCACAAGTTCCTTGAAAAGCTGATTTGCAAAGGAATGGAAGTGAATTCAATTTATTGTGGAAAAGGAGGAAGTTTTCAGCCCATGTGGCACAAGTTCCATCAGGCTACAAGTTCCCTAAAAAGTCGATTTACCTGATTTGCAAAGGAATGGAAGTAGATTCAATGTATTGTAGAAAAGGTAGAAGTTTACGGCCCATGTAGCACAAGTTCCATCAGGCCACAAATTCCCCAAAAATATGATTTACCCGATTTGTAAAGGAATGGAAGTGGATTCAATGTATTGTGGAAAATGTGGAAGTCCACGACCCAGGAATTCCAAGTACTATGGGGACATGAATTCCCTATGGAGGTGAAATTTCCGCACATCAAGGAGATAGAGTGCATCGCGGATGAAGTGGATTTTGGAGGCTTAAGTGGCCCTTGTACCTTAGTCCCATGATTTCTCTAAAAATCCACAATACCCACATATCAAGGTGAAAGGGGGTAAAAGGCTAGTATTGCGGTTTACAAGAGCCCACGTGGAATACCTCAACCCTAAACTTCAAACGAGCATAACTTTTGACCCGGATCTCTAATTTTGACAAAATTGGAATTTTTAGAAATCTCTCAACATCCTCTATGCCAAAAAACTAGATTTCTCATTTTTAGCAAGGGTAGGTGGGTGAAAATAAAAGAAACATCTCCAGATCCAAAAAATTAAATGTTTAGTCCCGTAAAATGCAAGAAATCCCTGCCAAACTCAAAATAGCTTCTCACACTCAGAGAGGTTCATAACTTGCACAATTTTTACATGGATTTTCACAAAATTAGTCTCATTGGAATCATTGTTCCAAGCTAATGCAACCTAGAATTCAGTGGTACAAATCGAATAAAACCCTATGCGTGCTAGCACATCACTCAGCCTAGACTGAGCATTCACCCGAAGCACATAAAGGTACCAGGTCCCTCTTTAGGGTTGTTGTTGCAGGATGTTAGCATGATGAATACTTAACATATATAGTTCCATTACTAACACATCATTCTACAGAGCATACTAGATCTATATCCAAGGAAAAGTAGAATTAAGTACTAACCATGATGCGATCAAAAATATACTAGATTCAGATACACATAGAACTAACACTTAGATTTAGCTAATGTCCTTCATTATATTTAATGCAACAAGTTTACAAAGCTTCATTACAATATCAGTAGTATGCGTGTAGTAGATTTAGCATCATATCTTTGTATATCTCGATCCCCCTCTATTACACAGTTTACTAATATATATAAGGGTGGGGAATTTCCCTTCACCACTTATCCATTCCAAAACTAAGCCGCATTCTATTCTTAGCCACACGCCCTTACAAAACTAGCCACACATGCAAGTGCGCTAACAATAGACTACTACTAGCTAACTAACAGTAACAGATCTATTTTCAAACTGTGTCCATGCAAAGTTCTTTGTATCCAATCCTCCAAAAATAGCCAATGTGTGGCACACACATCTCTCCCTCATTTGTGTGCTCTGCATGCCATCTTTAAAAATAGACCTCTATGAGTGAAAACGGCTAAGTCCCAAAAACTAAACTTTTGTTCCGCACCCACGTTCTCCCTATTCATTTGTGCCTTTCGATATGACCTGCTTTCCCACATGGACTTTTTGTGTTCTTTTTTTCAATTTTTCTTTTATCAACATTACCCCACACTAATTTCATTTCCGCCCTAGCAATGGTCATCTCAAAAACTGAAGTAAATAATAGAAGAATGGAAAGAATGGAAAGAACGAAAGAATGTAGGAAAGAATTTTTTTACTCTGTAGTCTCTTCTTCAGTCTGAAGAACTAATTCAGGATATTCCTATTTCATTTCATCCTCCAAGGTCTACCACTTAGTGAGTGCTTCCTCTACTTTTTCTGGAATGTCCACAGTAATGGACTCCAATTCATCCCTCTCAATCTCCCCTTTTTCATTTTACAAAACCAAAACAATGTTGGACATTATAGTCATCCTTCCCTCTAGTAAATCCATCTTCTGTGCAATGATCTTCCCAAGCTCTTCCAGCTGAACCTTGTGTGGTTCTTGTGCTATTTCTAGGGCCTCTTGCTTTTATTTAACCATTGTTAATCTTTTTGCATGGCCCAATGTTTCATCCTTCATTGCTTTCTGGACTTCATTGTTCTCCTCCAGGGTTTTTATGTTGATGAGCACCTCTAGAACTATGCAAATGTTCAAGTCTTGGTCTACTTTATTCAATTCTTCTTACAGTGCTTGCAGCAACCCTTCATAGGATGTAATCTTTCACATCACTAAAGCCTTCTCTCATTCTTCCTCTTGTGTTGGATCCTTTGGTGCTGGCATGTGCAGAGGCTCATCTTCAAGTACTAGGTCCACCAACTTTCCTACATAGTGTATTGTTGAAGGAAATGTTTGTGGTACCTTTGGCTCCAAGTGTGGCCTAACTCTTATGACATTATCACCAATTTCCTTTGCGATGCTGATAAATACAGTGTTCTTTTTCTGCACTAAGTCTCTCTCTCATATGTTAGGCACGCTATTTCTCCATCCTTAGTTTTAATCTCTTCCTTGGGCACCCTAATTGTGGCATCCTTGTCCATATTATACCTTACCACTTCTGTTGAGACTTTCACTAATGCATTGCTCACATGTTCATCTGACATGACAGTAGGCTTTAGCATCATATGTCTATCCTAAGGTGTCTTCTTCAACCTCCGTAATATGCATGAATCCTCACATACATCAAAATCTGGCTCATCCATGTGTGTGTATGGACCATGATAACTACTTCCTTGTGCGTACTCTAGCCATATCTTCATCCAGCAATTCCTAGCCATATAATTCCTTCTATGACAATGTGCTCTAGAAATGGGCACAAACAATTTTACCTACACCCTCTACATAACCCATGGCTACTGGAATGTGCTCTCCACTTGTTCTTCTAGACCAAGGCTACTTAGGAACTTGAGCTTATAGATTTGGAACTTGTGTTTCCATGTCTTGAGCAGTCTCTGTAGTTGTCTCATCGGTTCCCTTTTCCTCCTCTTCTCCTTACTTCATTTCTTCATCTTTCTGTTCCACATTCTTTGGAGGTGTAGGAGAAATAGGTGTGCTTTCCTCTGATCCTTCCACCTCCTAATTCAAATTCAGTTTCCTTCTCGTTTGTGTGGTTATCTCTTTTTTTGGAGAGATTCTAGGTGATTTGTGCACTATTTATAGAGTAGCACATTGGGTCCTTGTTCTCTTGAATACTCACTTAAATCTATGCTCTCCTTGGACTGCATCCAATTCCTCATCATCCCCTTCTTATGGTTGAGGTGGTGTAGTGGCATGCTTAGCTTCATCCTTGTTCGTAGGATGTCTTCTACCTCTATGCTTCAAACCACCACTATCCTTGCACTCATCCTCCTCATCCTCCACTTTAATTGGTTTTGTGGGCTTAGGCACTAGGATTTTCTCCATTGTATGCTTTCCCTTTGGTGGTGCTGGAAGTGTGAACTCATCTTCCACATACTTGTTAATCTCCATCTTAGGCTTCAGTTGAAGATACACCAATGCTGCCCCAATATCTCCCACAACCAAGCTTATTGGTTTAATTCTTAATACATCTGAAATGAGCCTTTGAATATATGCACTCCATCCTGGATACACATATTTCTTCCTTAGTGTGTGGTAGTCACAATCGACCTTATCCGCATTGAATGTCAGTCACCACGCATCTAAGAACCTGTGTACTGATGCTTGGAAGTACCTTGTTGTGAAGGCATATGGTAAATTACACCAAGGGCTCCATGCTCCATCTTTCATGGTGAACTGTCCTATGAAAAAGTGATGGTATACAACAAACCGAACTTCCTTTCCAATCACCAAAGGCAAGTCCTTAAGGATGCACCATTCTTCTTCAAAGGTCATGCAGAGCATATCATACCATTTCTTAGCCCTTTTCTTGACCTGTTCTATCATGGATCCCTCACACAAGTACTTTTTGAAGCGTTATGTAGGTGAATTGTGATCCATGGGATGCTCCCATATCTTCTCCTTCAGTCCATCGGGTACTCCAATCTCTATGAACACCAATGACAACATAACAGCTCCAAAACTGATCTTTCCTCTTGTGCGCACTTCCTCAATAATGGTTTTTGCAATATACCATGAAATGTTATAGAATACCCCTTCAAACATCTTTTTGGCAATGTGCAGCCACATGGTATTCACTTGTGACCACCTTTCCTAGTCATTTAGCTTTGTAACAAAATGTGCGACTGCTTTCACAACTGGATACTTCTTCAATTTATCAATGTCCATGTTGTGCAGACCCTTTATGTACCCCAACTCCTTTCTAGTATCCAATATTGTGGCCTTGTCTGTTAAATCATCTTTCAAATCTTCTCCTGTGTATTTCAACCTCGTTACTATGGAGACGAGTGCAGCTGAAATTCTAGCTTGACGTCCTGCGAAGTAGAAAAAATATTTGTGCATTCTTCTCATGAGCCATTGGTATAAATGCTCATATTTCCTGAAGTAGGGGAGTTTGTATAGATGGTAAAATCCAATATTCTTTAAGAGTTTCTCACCAACATCGTCATACACTGGCATGTCTTCCATTGTACATTTATTTATCTTCATGTTCAGCAACGCGTCAAGCTCCTTCTTATTCTCTTTGGTACAGTGATTTTACGCACTCACCTTAATTTTTATTATGTGAGAATCCCACTCCTAGCTTATGATAACCCCCTCTAGATATTTCATTTCTGAAAAATTGCTTTCGGGAGCCATCTCCTCTTCTTCTTCTACCACCTTCTTCTTTCCCTTCACTCCTGTTGCAACTACTTTCTTGGGTGCCATTTATACCTTGTAATCCTTTGTAGATCCCTACCTCTTGAATTCTGTAATGTGTGAATTAAACCCTACCTTGATTTAGCATGCCCTAGGTGAATTTACGTGCCCTTGCTCCTCTCTATCACGTTGCTTCGCTCAAACCCTTCACCACCAGGGACACAAGCTCTTTCTGCACACAAATCTCTTTGTCATGATTGGTTACACACATCTCACACCTCAATACGATCACTCGGCTCTTCCCACTTGGCTCCTTTTCAAATAATCTTAATCGCAATGGTAAAAATGAACTCACATCCCATCCTTATATACATTTTCAAATTTTTGATGCATTAATTTCTCCTTCACCTACCAAATATCCTCTCATTAATTGACCAATTCCATCCTTTCCGTGTGTTACATCTTCACGCCTCAGCTATAACCTTCTAGCGTGCCTTCCTACCCTTTGGTCACAGAATTATCCTCAGCCTACTTCCTTGCACCCGAGTACCTCGTCACTACACCTTCTATTGGTAGTTGTTATGGCCTCTGCTTACCTCGTGTTATACTTTCCCTTCATTCATCTCTATATTTGGTCACTTTTTAGAGGCAATCCTTTGAGTTGAAGAGCACCTATAGCAGCTTATTCCTTTCACCTTTCAATTCCCACAATCTTGTACCTGGATATTGACAACCACCCCACACTAAAAGTATGTATAGTCCTCTATGCATAAACATGCTTCATATAGTAATTATATTCATGCGCGTAAGCGCACTTATTTCACAACACACCAACTAAATTGAAAAATCATAGTGACAAAGAAGGAAACACATAATTGAAAACCTAATCTAAATGGAAATACTACCTTATTAAAAACACCAAGAAGACTTATTTATAGTAAGGCTTCATCCTACTTCTGTTGAAGTAACTGGGTAGCCATGTTCCATCAAGTGCTTCTAACTAGCAAGCACCTGTTTCAAGGATGTAAGTGATAACATACGGCCCCAACCAATGTACCTTAAGTTTTCCTGGATGGCGCAATAACTTAGAGTCGTAAATAAGTACCATTTGTCCAATCTCAAACTTTGTGTCCCTTATGTTTCTATCATGCCATGCTTTCTGCCTAGCCTTTTCTTGCTTATGAATCCAATGTGCTATGGCTCGTCACTCATCCAGCTGAATTATCTTTTCAATCCGTTCTTCTAAATATTTCTAATCAACTAGACCTCTAGCGTGCACATTACGTAAAGAAGGTAACATAAATTCCATAGGATGGCTTCTATGCCAAACACTAATTGAAATGGCGTGGCTTTGTTCAACCTTTTATATGTTGTTCTATATGCCCAAAGTACTACAGATTATTTATCATCCCAATATTTTCTTCCAATATCACAGATTTTTGTCAATGTGTGGCTCAAAATTTTGTTGAAAGCCTCAGCAGTTCCATTTTCCTGAGGATGATAGGGTGTAGTCTTATGGTGTGCAATCATGAAGTCATCCAATAAAATTTTGATTGTCTCATTAAGAAAATGTGTGCCCCTATCACTAGTCAAACTCAAAGGAAATCCATACCTTGTAATAATATGTTCCCATAGAAACTGAGTTGTTATAGCCATTGTACAATCCTTGGTAGGTTTTGCTCCTGCCCACCTTCTCAGATAGTCTGTGTAAGTTATAATGTAGCATGATCTAGTTTTGCGCGCAGCTGGTGAATAGGACCCAAAACATCTATAGCCCATTTCTCAAATGGTTCTGCGCGAGTAATAGGTCTCAGAGGCATTTCATCTCATTGACCTGGTCTTCCAAGATGTTAATAATGATCACATGCCTTACAAAATTCCTTACAATCTTTATAGAGGGTCTCCCAACATAATCCAGTGAGTAGAATCGTGCGCGTTGTTTCATCACTTGCATAGTGGCCTCCTGCAATTCCACCATGAGCTTCTTCCATAATGCTCGTGCACTCATACTCCAATACACAACAACACAATATTTCATCCCGGCCCATTTTATACAAGTCACCACTAATTAACATATAAGGTGTAGCGCGTATAGCAAGGTGTTTCTTCTTTAAGGATTTCATTCCTTCTAATGTCATCCCTATGCATAAAAAGACAACAGTGTCCTCTATTTTTGATGGCACACATTGTAACCGTTATAACTATGCATCTGGCATGGTATCCTCAATTGTCTGTGCTTCTTCTCCTGACTGTATTTGTGATAAATGGTCTGGTCTAGAATTACTTTTTCCTGGTTTTACCATAACTGTGAAATCAAACTCTTGAAATAGGAGCACCCATCGACATATGCGTGCTTGTAAAAAAAGATTATTTACCAAATAATTCAATGCCATGTAATCTGTATAATACAAATGGTGTAGCTAGTAGGTATTGGAAAAATTTATATAACACATAAGTCATTGACAAAGCTTCACGCTCTGTAGTTGTGTAATTCTATTCTGCATGAGTTAGCTTTCTACTAGGAAAATAGATAAGGTGATCTATAATACCTTCTCTAAGTTGATCCAACACCGCACCATTGGCCATGCTAGAGGTGTCAACATGTACATGAAATGGTTTTTCCCATGAAGGAAAATGTAGACTAGGTGCGGTAGTAAGTTTCTCCTTCACCGTCTCGAATGCGCATTGCTACCGTTCTCCCCAGTAGAACGTACCTTTCCCTTTCAGTAACTCTTCTAAGGGTGTGGCAACTTTGGCATAGCCTTTGATAAATTTTCTGTAATATCATGTATGTCCCAAAAATCTGCGCACCTCACTTTGACTGGTAGGCTCCCTTAGGCCTACAATGACTGCAACCTTCATTGGGTCAACTAACAAACCCTCCTTACAGATTATGTGTCCTAAAAGTATCCCAAATGGTGTAGCAAATATGCACTTCTTGATGTTCAAAGAGATACTCAACTACTTACACCATTCAAACATTAAGCACAAATTGTCACAGTGATCCTTAACTAACACATACACAGTCCAATCGTCTAAATATACCTGTAAGAAGTTGTGAATAAATTCCTTAAACACTTGGAAAACTATGCACAAAAATATAGCATGTGCATTTTTCAAACCAAAAGGCATGACGGTATAGGAGAAGCTACCCCATTCAGTAGTAAATGTAGTCTTTCTTGATCCTCTTGGGAAATCCTAACCTGATGATACCCAGAGAACCCATCTATAAACAAATATATTTCACGCCCTATAACTCCTTCTAGTATTTCCCCAGTAAAGGGTGTAGGGAATGGATCTGTTACACATGCAACATTTAGCTCCCTATAGTCCACGCATATTCAAATTCATCCATCCTTCTTGATACTGATCACCATTGGACTCACCCATTCTGACTCATCAAGGGGCTTGATAATTCCAGACTTCAACATGTTATCAATATCTTCTTTGAACTTTTCATGCAAATTGGGGTTCATTCTGTAAAGCCTCTTTCTAATTGGTTGCACACCCTCTTTAAGATTTATCTTCATCCCCCTTAACGATTCATGCATGCCTTTAAGTTCATGATACCCCATAGGAAATAAGTCATGGTAGTCCCTTAGTAACTCTATGATTTTGTCGACTTCAGAGTCTAACCAATAGTCTCCAATTATGGATTCCTTAGGCTCAATATCTATTCCAATATTCACCCAATTTGTCTTCATTAGTTCATGATAGGCACGCGTGGTCCTATCCACACTTTCCAATACCTCACACCTTCCTATTGAATGGTTTACATCTATATTATCTACTTCTTTGTCATCCACTAGGTAGACCATTTTTCTTTTCTCTTTATCAAGGCAAGCGTGTTGACATAATGTTGCATCGGCATCTGGTCCCTTCTCAAGACATGTTCCCGAGTCTTTTTTATTTAATAACTCCTGAAGGAGTTCTTCAGTCTTGGCATTATCCCCCATAGTTAAGCACTTGTTAACTTTCAATGCTTCTTCTACCAGAGGATTTGTAGAGAATAAATCAAATGTCTAGGTCATTCCTATAATTAAAGTCTGGTAATTTCCATTTTCTCTATGGATTTCTGCATATACATACCAAGCATGAATGTAGCCCTGTAAAGTGGAATAAAACTGGTGCACCCATAGTGAAGGTGGTAAAGCTTCCTACCCTTCTGTCCAAAATCTCTCACACTTCTGAACATGGTGTTGAACAGGTTGATTACCGTGATAAGTACTTATTTGAGTAGGTGCATTGCTCTTGAAGAACCTAGTGGTAAGAGCAATCCCAATTTCATTCCAGTAGAAAATACTATCCATGTGGACCACCCACCAACATCCTGTTGTCCCATGTAGTGTATATGCTAGCATATTTCTCCTCTCCAGCAGGTCTATCCATTTTTCTTCCATGGCGTGTAGGAATACAATGGGATCTCCTTCTTCTGTGTAACAAGGTACCGAGTTGTTACCTGTCCTTGTGACATAACACATTTTTTTTTGCCTCAAGGCAATATGCTCTTTACTTCACACCCTACCAAATCATAAGTGTTGTGAGCCCAATTATCACAAGCAACATTTTTAGTATTGCTAATAGATTGTGCATCCTCCCAGTGAATTAATCCTTCTTTGGTTGGTTCAATCATCTCTAGATCTCAGATGATGCGTACATAAATACTATTCAGATCTTCTTCACTTAAGGGCTCAACATACAGCGTGGACTTTCCATCTGTTAAAAGGATAATAACCCTTTCCTCTTTATTTTCAAAATTGATATATCCCTTGTTGAACCAAATATCAGCATTATTAGCATAGCACCAAGGATGCCCTAATAGAGATGGAAAGCTACCTGATTCTATTAGCTCTAAAACTTTAAAATCTCCAGTGAACTTGGCTCCTTGTATGGTAATGGATGCATCTTTTAAAACTCCCATGGGAGTGGCCTTATTCTGATTAGCCATGAATAATACATTAGAGGATGGCTGCAATGGGGGTCTCCCCATTTCTACCCATGCATACAAGGTAAGAACATTGTTCTCCCACCTATATCAACCAATATATTACTCAATAGTCACCCATCCACAACAACATTCAGAGTGATTTCCTTGTCATAATCTAGGATATGAGGAGGGAGATTTGCATGAAAGATCTATCATCCGGTCTCAGTACTTACGTGCGGAGTGTTCCCTTTTAACCAACTCCCTAATAGTGGAATGATGTTATCCTGGTGCAAAATTTTGCACACTTCTGTCAAGTCATCTATATCAGTTTGGACCATCTCTAATGCTTTCTTCTGCTCCTTTAAATATTGTATCTCACCTTGAAGATTCCTTAGAAATTCCATGGTATCTTGATAAACCTCTTCTGATAGGCAGGATCTGGGTACCGTGCATGAAGAACCTCATCTTTAGTGATGATAGCTTTCTGTTGTAATGCCTCCCTTGCACATACTGCCTCAGCGTGGGTCATGATCCTCACTTGTAGTTCCTCAAACCCTTCTTCCATTTTAGGTATCCATTGATTGTCCATAGCGCGTTGTATCCTAACCATCGTTGTGCCCTTGTTTTCTTGTTTATGTTGCTTAGTCAGATGCTCATAAAAGATTTGGCACTCTTCATAGCTATGGTTCTTTTCACATAAAGAACATGCAATATTCAAAGGGCACTCATGCCTATAGTGGTCAAGAGATCCACATGTATAACATGTTCTGTGAGGGAACTCACTTCTTCCATCACCATGGCCTCGTCCTTTGAATCCACCGTGGTATCCTCAACCTCTACCACAACTGCCTTCAAACCGCCCCTCATTTTGATCATAGTGCACTTGATTGTACTCCTGGTCCTGATGCTCATTCTTTCCCTTAGAGTTATCTGAAACTCCTTTCTGCCGTACAATAATATCTATAGCATCATGGATCTGTCCAATCAGCCGATAGTCCTCTGTGACATGAGTCGTGGACCTGCAGATTTTACAGTAGCTTGAAACATTCTTCCTTATTATGCGTTGTAATAATGGGCAGTGGCTAGAATCATGGTTTAAGTGGCATATCTCACAATCCATCAGCAATGAGCATAATTTTTTATGAGGACAACTATCCTTTGTGTGACACTCTACTTCACAATCTGTACACCAAATTCCTAAGCATGTTTCATGGGCTGAATTCACCAATAATTTCTCTAGCTGCTTTTCCATCGCTGCAATTTGTGCCTCTAAGAATGGGCTAACACAAGTGTCAATGCTCCTAACTACCTCAGCACGTAGGGCTGCTTCCAATGCCTTGAGTGGATCAGTATATGTCTTATGTGACAGCACCCTCCTAAATGGTGTAATCAATCCCCAAAAAAACCATTGTGCATGTTGGGTTGCATGAATATCATAAGAAAGTTTAGACATAAGTGTTTTAAAATGGGCATCATACTCACACACACTCTCAGTAGTGCCTTGCTTAGTATCCTTAAGTGCACTTATACTCTTTTGCTCAAATTCATGGATATAAAACTCTTTTAAGAACACATCCTTCAATGCTACATAATCCACACAAGTCTGATCATGGTCAAACTTTCTATACCAGATGTGCACGCGCCCTTGTAATGTAGTAGCAAATTGGCTTGTCTTACACTCAGAATCTGTGATTCCTTTCACACGCCACAATATTTCACCCATATGCACATGTTCAGCAGCATCTTCTATGCCCCTATACTCTAGAAGATGAAGAGAATTTTCCATATAAATATTTTGGGGTTGGTGTGGACCTTGTCCACCTGATCTAGAACCTCTAGTGTTTCCCCTGCCTCTAGAACCTCTAGATCCACTGAAACCAAAACTTCCCATGCCTCCTGATCCCAAACCTATAGCTGGATTAGGTCCTATAGACATACTCCCCTATGATCCAACATTAGTACTATACTGAACCCCTATGGTCTGTGAAGTAGTTCCACCTCCATAAATGAATCCAACATTCAACACGCTCATATTCTGCAACCACAGTATATGGGATTAAATCCCTCCTCAAAGACAGGTGAGGCTGCCTGCTTATTACTAATCTAAAACACAACAAAAACAATATATACAATATTCACACTAATCTAACCATTGGGGTTGGGATAAAATCCTGAAATCCACATCCACACGATTCAAAAGTATTGCTTTCGTAAATGAACTGAGTCGGAAACTATTACAATGAAAGAAGAACAATGGAAAGGAAATGAGAGAAACGTATTTTATTTCGAGTAAACACAGAGCACGAAATAATCATACGGGCTTTAGATCATAAATATAATGTCTGAAATGATTAGAAACACTGAGGTGCTAAACAAAGAATAGCTTAAGATTATGGACGTAAGAACAATGTCTTAAGAAAGATATATCCCACAACACAAAGTTTGCAAAATAATATCAACTCATATTCTTCACAATGATTAAAAGAAAACACAAAGTTTTTCTTCTTTCCAATAGCTCCCAATATTTAAAAAATCTCGACCCTTTGGAATGCATAAGCATCCCTTATTTATAATAAAAGGGGTAGAGAGAAAATAGGATAAATCCTAGAAAATAGTGTTCTTTAAAAAGAGTTCTATTTTGCTTGACTCTCGCGCAAGAGACCAAGTCAAAATTTGCTTCCTATGTGACGAAACAGAAATGAAAAAGACATGTCGATTTCAAGATTGAAATGACATGAAACATCAAGACTTAATCTGAATCATCATCTTTCGCTCCTTCATCTTTCTCTTCCTCCAGCTGAGCCTGTTTGTTCCGAAATTCTTGGAACTTTCGAATTATGCCTTGCATTTCCTTTTCATCAGGCGCAGTGGAATGATCATTCAAAATTTCACAGGTTTCATGGGTATCACTAGCACTGCCGGGAAGCTTTTTCAATCTTTTGCTGAGCTTTCTCAAGGCCTCCAAAGAATGTTCAATTCTTACAAACCGATCAATGATCTCAATACCAAATCCGTGCGTTGGTTCATGCTGAACAGACTCTTGGACTTGTTTGAAAAGATCATCTGCTGATAGGATACCTGAGTTTCCAACTGACACCTTTGGACAAATCTTCAGCAACTCTTCTTCCAGATCACTTTTTCCATCAATCAATTTATCCCTTGATTCTCTCAACTTACCGCAGGCTTTGTTGAGAATATTTACTCTGAACCTGATGGCTTTGGTCAGCTGGAAATGCTTATCCGTATGTGGGATGATGCCTTCTTCTACCAAGAGATGTGATGGTATTTGCTTTAATACCTGGAGAGCTTCAAAAGTCAAATCAAGATGTCCAATTTCTTGAGAGAAATCATCATCCATCTTCTCTCCATCCTTCTGAATGTCCCCCAAAGATTGATAAACTTTCACAACGTCTTGAATCACTTCCTTCCCCTGTTGGAGCAGCCTTTGGATCCATTCATTGACCACCCTTCCTTTTTTATTAATCTTCTCAATTGTAGGCACTGATGAGAAATCGAATCCGACAGGGACAGAAGAAGATGGTATGGATTCAAGGGGTTTTGAGAGTTTAAGCAAAACCTCAGTCAACTGCTCCACCTTTCCTTTAAGCTCATCTCTGCTGTCTTTTGTTTCTTTCAACTTCTGACACAACACGTTCGTAGCATCCCGTGCATCCTGTTGTGCCCCTTCTGCTGTCACTTTTCCTAGAGCCACCCTGGTTATCTGATAATCAGAGGCTGTTATGTCCTCTTTAGTTTTGTCAGTCGCGGGAGTGGTGATCTCTGTGAACTTATCCCTGAAGCGTCCACCAAAACCCTTGAAACTGTTTTAGGTTTCTTGGCTGATTTAGCAGTAGAAGCCTTGAGTGAGCTGAAATCAAAGGCTGGTATGGGTACAATCACCTTCCTCTTCCTCGGAGTTTGCTCGAGTAGCCATTGCGGCGTATCAGAGGGAGTTTGCCACTGTTGTAGAAGCTGGTATCATACTCTCAAGGGGAGAAGGTTCTACTAGTGGAGAGGGAATAGTTACCAATGTGGTAACAGATTCAATAAAAAGAGGCACAAGAGGGGGTGTGTTGGTGATTACTTGGGTCCCAGCAGAGAGGGGTGAGAGTCTAGAGAAGATACTGGCCATGATTGAAGAAGTGGATGGAGAATGAGGAGGTAGGAGTGGTTGTGAGGGGGGAGGCGTAGATTCAGACTCCAAAGCCTGGGATGCAAGAGATAAGGTCTCTTCAGTTGGGCAATCAACAAATGATGAAACCAGAGGCTGGCTTCCTTCTCCTTCCAAAGTAATTTCTCCTATTTCTGGTGGTGTTGGTGATTCTGGGACATCCACCGTTTCAACTGGAGAGATAATTGAAGAGATTTCTCTTTCTTTTCTCTTTTTGACAAACTTGACCTTTATAGGCCCCTTAGAAGATTTTTTGTCCTTTTCCTTTTTGGAGGGCCCCGCCTCTGAAGAAGCCAACTTTGAAAACTTATCATCTTTAAAACTCATTCCCCAAGAGGAGAGCCATGCTTTGGTGCGTGCAAGAATCAGAGCCGACCTATCTGTAATGGAGGCTTTTTCACTGATCGACCAATCAATAGGTGGGAAAACATATTGATCTTCATTTAGTCCATCATAGGAAAGATCCAGAACACTTTCATTGTCACTAGTACCTTCTGGTAAGTTAGCAAGCTCAAGTGTTTGAATCTCAGCAAGTGTCAATCTGCTATGATCCTTTCTACGAACAACAACCTCATCATGTAGATCAATCCAGATGTCTTCTATGCTTGGTCTATGCAGGTGCAGGGTTCCATACGCCCTGAGGACTCCTCGAATGTCAAACCCATCTCGGGGCTTCATATGCTTCTTCAACTTGTCCTGAAGCTCATGGAAAACATTTTTAGCTTTCACCACTGTCGAACAAGTGTATCTTCCAATAGAAATTGGGAAAGATACAGTAGCCTTATGTTTACTTTGTTGGAACTTATGGAAATCCAACAGTTGCCTGACCAACTCCATCAGGATTAATTTGTCCCCTGGATATCAGGGCAGATGGAAAGGATCTCCTGAGTACATGACTACCCGTAGATATGTGAACTTCTTGAATTGCAAGAAGACACAACCCCATTTGGAAACTTCAGCCCAGGCCTCATCTGAGATTCTTTGTTTTCCTCAATTCAGGGTTTAACCTGTAGATGTTTTCGTAAAAGAAGGCATCATTTACCCTTCTGAATTGGTCTTGAGACCCTTTTCTTGTCAGTTGAGGAAAATACTGATAAACTTGGTTCACTGTCCTGTTTCCCTTAATATCCAACCCGGGATAGTTCCTCATCCCGGCTGCTGCATAGGTGACATATGAGGACATATAAAACTTCCCTGTGGACAAGACTATTGTCATTTGGGAATCTATCTCATTACTAATGAGAGTGCCCCAATCAATTCCTTGTTGATTTTTCTTGATGGTGATCATGAACTGATACATCCACCCTTGGAAAAAATTTGATTCAGGTAAACCAAAAACCCGACTCAACAGAGTGATGATGTCATTGATTTCCTGAATGAAATCACTTCTGGGGATAAGTTTTGGGAATCTAGAAACAACCGGTTTGGCTTTGATCATGAACTTCTTATTTACATGCTTGATACAATCTTCCTGATCGTTATCCCAAGCTTTCTGAGCTGACTTGATATCTAACTCTCCATATTCTTCAAAATTGGGCAGCTTGAGGAGGTCATCAAAGTAACCTCCGTCTAACTTGATCACAACTTCTCCCGCCTGATTTCTCACAGAACGGGAAGCAGAGTCATAACTAGAAGCGCAGGCTAAGATGAATTCAGGGCACTGAGCGGACATGGGAAAACCCGCTGCAAGAGGTAAACCACTATCGGCTATCGAATTCATCCATGGAGTTTGGGAGGAGCTCTTTACCCTACTCCAGAAATCCTCCATGTCTATATTTTTGAGCTCTGTATCTCAGATGTCATAATTGCAATTGATATAGGATGGAGACTCCACCTTTCTGAACTTGTATTTCATCCTTCCTGACTTCTCAGTCTTTTCTTGTGATGGACCAGGGTCCGACATGAACGATTTCGAAGGAAGAGAGTTTCGGAGATCAGGAGATGTTGCACACTGTGAAAACCCCGACCTACTGGAGATGCCGGAAGGATGGAAGAGTCTGACACACTGAGGAGGATGTCGGAGACTTGAGAAAACCCAACACACTGAGGATGTCGGAGACTTGAGAAAACCCGACACATTGAAGATGTCAGAGACTTGAGAAAGACCCAACAGCACTTTGAAGCATGTCGGAGATTTTGGAAAGTCCGGCACTTCAAACTTTCTGATACACTGCGGGTTTTTGATACTGCACAGCACCCTGCGAAACCCGAGAAGGGGGAATAGGGTTTTTGTTGATTTTAAAACATGCAAGTTCTTTCTTCATCGTTTATATCCAAAACATATTTTGATTACAACAATATTCTGGGAAATAACACAAAGTGATAATTCCAAAGAGATAAACCCTAAAACATAAATCCGGTAAAGAAAACAACCCCAAAAGAAAAAAATAAAAAAACTCCACAAACCTGGTAAAAATGGGAAGAATTCCTCACATAATCAATCCATAAAAACCATGAACAAAGAATGAAGAGAGAAATACCTTCAACCAGGGCAAGGAAAGATCGAAAACGGGTAATTCAATCGGGCACAGGCGAGTTTCGGGTTTCGAGGTTGGAGAAGCATGCGCGAAAAATCCACGAGGTAAAAATACGTCCGGTAAAAATGACGTGGAAATCCACATATATATATGAAAAATTTCAATTAATACACTTCAGCTGGCACGTGCCAACCCACCCGACAACTCGGCATTAACACCATGTCAGCATGCTCAGGAGATCTGAAAACCCGACACAAAGGTGTTTAGAGCAATTCATTCGGGTTTCGGGTTGCGGAAAACAATTGACATGAAGCATGATGCTTAGATGCTTCAAAGTTCCGAAAACCTGACATGAAGGACTTAGGCAATTCGGGTTTCGGGTTGTGGAAAACAATTGACATGATGCATGATGCTTAGATGAAGGCATGCTCCGATGTTCAGAAGGTCCGCAAACCCGACTCGCCTTACTTGAAGCGGGTTTCGGGTTTCGGGGAACACAAGACATGAAACATTCAAAACACATGTTGTCCTGTTTGTGAAACCTGAAAACCTGATTATCTCTTATAAAGGCAATTTTGCAAAACCAGCTTAAAAATTTCGTAGGGTTATCTGATAGTTTTGGCGTAAACTCAAAACTACACAGTTTACTACATATACTACGGGTGGGGAATTTCCCTTCACCACTTATCCATTCCAAAAATAGGCTGCATTCTATTCTTAGCCACAAGCCCTTACAAAATTATCCACACATGCAAGTGCGAACTGGAATTTAGATACTAAAGTGGAAATTGAGTAGATATAATTGTAGACTACTACTAGCTAATTGACAGTAGTAGATTTATTTCCAAATTGTGTCCATGCAAAGTTCTTTGCATCCAATCCTCCAAAAATAGCCAATGTGTGGTGCACACATCTCTTCAATACTTGCTAAGGTCAACCGGTATGTTTTCATTGTGAACCATCCTGAGTGAAAAAGAGGTCCCATCCATTATGCATGCTGACACATCACTCAGCCTAGACTGAGCATTCACCCGAAGCACATAAAGGTGTCCCTGCTTTAGGGTTGTTGTTGTAGGATGTTAGCATGATGAAGACTTAACATATATAGTTCCATTACTAACACATCATTCTATAGAGCATACTAGATCTATATCCAAGGAAAAGTAGAATTAAGTACTAACCATGATGAGATCAAAAACAAACTAGATTCAGATACACATAGAACTAACACTTAGATTCAGCTAAGTCCTAAAAACTGAACTTCTGTTCCGTGTGCGCATTCTCCATAGTCATTTACGCCTTTGAATATGACCTACTTTCCCACATGGACTTCTTGTGTGCTTTCCAAAAATTTTCAAGTTTTCTTTTAACAACACAAGCCCAACACAAAAAATCAATAATTGTAGAAATTGATTAAGTTTTGATGGTGATTTTTAAGGAAAATGATTTCAATTCTATTTGGTTGTTGAAAAGTGGTTGGAGAAGCATTTAATGCGCATGGGCGATCACTCTTCACCACTACAAGCTATGGGGAACCTTGAGATTGCTTCTACAAGTCTAAAACCACCAACCACACTCATTTATCATAAGTTGATGGGAGAGGGGATTTTGGGAATCGTATCCCCCCTCTCTCTCCTCTCAAAATTCTATAAACTGATGTGTTGGATTCATTCTAAAGGAAGACAATTTTGAGTAGCAAAACTTTGTCATTTTGGTTTTTTGAAACCAATGTGCTACTAGCCTTTATAGTGGACTCCTTCCATGGTGATCCAGGCCTTCCCTTTGTAATGGTTTGGACTGTGCATATTAATGAAGCAATAGATGCAAGTTTGTGGATTTATCTTCCCTTGTTGTGTTTGTTTGCATTCTCCTTGCCTCTCTAATCTTATTGTAGATGTTTGTGTCTATTTTTTACTCTTGCAAGGACCTATTATTATTGTGTATGCATGGAAATGTGTTGTGAATATTATTATTAAACTATAGAGAACTATCATCACCCTCTCTAATCTACATTTTGATTTCGTTTTACCACGTTGGAAATTGTTCTCGTTCCCTTCTTTTGGTGCATCACCTCTATAGTGTAGTTTTCCTTCATTTGCATGTTATTTCTCTCTCATTGGTTTCTTGGAAATTGTAGAATAGAGATAGCTAGCAGCTTCATATCAGTAGATTTTGTTTACACTAGGATTAGGAAGAAGAACCATCTTTCTCTAAAGGTCTATCTCAAGTAGCAAGTCCCACAACTTGGAGATAGTACCCATGTTACCCAGTCACACCGTGAGCTCAAGCACACACACTTGTGAAAATTGGAGGGTGCTGTGATTCAGTGAAAACAATTCTGGCATGCCCGGTGGGACATGAAGAAGTTTTTGTTTTAGTTGCAGTATGTTTTATCTGCTCTTGTTGTGAAATTCTAGCTTGTAAGAGGATTTGAAATAGAACATTGACGACTCCAAAAGGACATAATCCACTAGTTTCAATAGTACAATCTTGGAATATTTATGAGAAGAATTAAAACAAGGTCAATAACTAGAGAGGGAGGAATCTTTGAATATTTGCAACTATCTCTGGTAGAGGAAGAAGGGGAAGAAGAGATCAAAGGTCCTCATCTCCATCGAATAGAACACTATCAACACCTCCACCTGATAGTCCTTTCATCCAATCAACTAGAGTTCTTAGACCAATCATAATGGCACATCTGTAACAACCACCGTAAGGCCCACTCCATCCCTATGTCAATTTCACTGGCAGTAGTCCACTAACTCTCAATGCACAAAATCTAATTCCAGTTGCAACATTAAAGAACATTCCATATTTCACAGAGAGTACCATACAACTCCGATTGACAACATCCAAGACATTGCAAATGTCTCTATAATTTACTAAATTGCTGAAATGGATGTTTTTATTAAGTTGTTAGCATCCTCCTTTAAGGGTAAATATTTGCAATGGTTCAAGAGTCTAACAACAGGATCTATCCAGAATTGGGACCATTTGTGCACAACTCTTCACAATTAAATTGGGGAGAAGGAATACAACTTATCTCTATTGGAAAATCTAACCACAATCGAGAGAGCACAAAATGAGAAAATGGTTGATTTCAACTTCAAGTTTCAAAGGACATGGGATATAATTTAGCTAGCTATGAGACCAACAGCTTAAGGTACCTTTCTAAACTTCCTAAAAACTCTAAATTCAGATTTTGTAATGATGATACAATCCATGGGAGGTACAACTTTACCCATAGCTTATAGTATTTCCATTTAAGCTTTAAATTGTTTGATTCAAACCGGAAAACTTGCACCTAGGAAAACTACATTAAATGCTTGATCCTTTTCAATGGTTTACATTGCATTCTCTCTTGCTTCTTCTAATTCCATCATCTCTACATACCTAATTTCCATGGGCTCAAAATAAGTTAGTTCCAACTATTTCATGAGTTCCAATACCAGTAACTCAAGTGATATAGGTAGCACTACTTCCTTTCTGTATACAAGCATATATGGAGATTTGCATGTAGATCTCTTGGGTGTGATTCTATCAGCCCATAGGGCTGATTTGAGCTTCATGTGCCAATTTATCAGATTCTCATCAAAATTCCTTCTTATGATTCTTAGTAGGTTCTTATTTATAGACTTTGTTTGGCCATTACCCTGAGGGTAATAATTTGAAGAAGTGCTGAGATAAATTCTATTTCTAACATCCCATTTTGTGATTTTTGTGGCAAGAAACGCCAATGTATTATCTAAAATTATAGTAGTAGGGACACCAAACCTTGTGACTATTCCCTCATAGAAATCCAAGATGCTAGATTCATTTGCCTCCTTAAGTGTCACTTCTTAAGTCCACTTGGTAAAAAAGGTTTTTGCCGTAAGTATCCACTTGTGGCCTTGACTTGAATTTGGATTGATAACTCTAATGAAGTCCAATCCCCATTGCATGAATGGTTGATCTACTAAGATTGGATGAAGGGGCATGGTTGCTAACCTTTTCTTCCCCATGAAGAATGCACATTATTTGCATTTCTTGATCCATGAGTACTAATCACTAAACACCGTAGGCCAATAGTAACCATCCTTCATGATTTTGAGAGCTTTTACTCACGGAGCGAAGTGCCCTCCCGCTTCTCCATCATGGAATTCATGTAGTATGTTCTTAGTCTGGTTTGTTAGGAAACATCTCAATAATACCCTGCCCACATCTCTTTTGAACAATATGCCTTCAACGAGCACATAAGGAATGGATTGCAATCTGAAATATCTCCTTTTAGCTTTTTTCTATTCCATAGGGTACAAATCTATTTTGAGATAATTCACCATGTCACGAGTGCAACACGGAATGGGTGCATCATGAGCTGGATGTCCTTGGTTATTTTGTAGCACTAAGACAACCTCCTCTACATCTTCTGGTTTAATATGTTGTTTAGAAAGGAGATGCTCACACAAACCTTTGCCACGAACCAACTTGGTCAATTTGATTTCAATATCATACTCCATTATGTGAGTGATCCAACTTTCTCTCTTCTCGTTTAAATCCTAGTTTAGGATAAAATCCTTGACCCCAACATGAGATACCTATAATTGGATCTTGTTGTTCGAGACCAAGTGTCTGAATTTTTTCAAACTCCTAATAACAACAAGAAAATGCTTTTCTATGAAAGAATAATTTACTTCATAATCTTCTAGGATTTTCCTAAAGAATGCTATGGGCTGTTACAAACCTTCTTTATTCAGTTGTATCAAGATAGTTGAGATTGTGTCTGATCCTCCAAAAGCATACAACATGAATTCCTTGGGGGAAATCTAGTTTGATAAGAGTTGGAGATTGTGATATTACACGATTTATAGCCTCAAAAATCTCTTTGCCTTCTATTGTCCATTTGACTTCAAGACTCTTCTTCAACATCATTGTTAATGGTTTCACAATAGTGGCACAAATAGGTAGAAAAATTTTATCCTTCCCAACAAGATTTGGAGAGCGTTCTTATGACTTAGCAATGGTAAAGTTTGGATGGTTGTAACTCTTTTGGGATCAATTATTAATCCTTCCTTTGAAACAATGTGGCCCAACAATTTTCCTTAGTGTGCCAGGAATACACACTTTTTCGGATTCAAAGACACTCTGAAACTTCTACACCTTTAAAATATTTGCCTGAGGTGAAAGAGGTGGTCTGTTGCATTCTTTGAGAAGATGGTGATATCATCTAGATATATAAGCACTATTTTTTTTATTAGTCCTTTGAACACCATATCGAAAGCTCATTGAAATGTTGCTCCAGCATTTGACATTCCAAATGGCATCTTCTTGTAAGCATATGTGCCCCATTTCGTAGTGAATGCCATATTGAACTGATCTTCTTCCTTCACCATTATTTGGTTATAGCCTAAGTAACCGTCTAGTAATGGAAACATTTCTGAACCAACTACCACTTGCAGGATTTGTTCCATTGAAGGAAGTGGATAATGATCTCTGAGCAAAGCTCTATTTAGATCACAGAAGTCTACACACAATCTAATCTCTCTATTTTTCTTCCTTATTGGCACCAAATTTACAACCCAACTTGAATGTTTGATAGGAAGGATGATGTTAGCTTCAATTAGCTTGTTCAACTCTTTTCTCATGAGAGGTTCAATATGAGGATTCACCAACATTTGTTTTTGTCTGATAGGCTTGGATTCCAGATCTAGCTCAATAGTATGTTGTGCTATATTTGGATTGAAACCTCATAAATCCTTATAAGTCCAAGCAAAGACATTTGGTAATTCTTTAAAAAGTTGAACAAATTCATATTTCTCTTATTGAGTGCTTACTTTGCCAATTTGCAATGGCTTGTCTTCACCTACTAAAATAGGCTCTGAATCTTCACCCTTTACCTGAATATTTGCCTTTTATTTCCGGAATTGATCATTTGGGTTGAATATTGATTCCAAATTCAAAATGCCTTTCGGTAATTTGTTAGTTCTCAACTACACTACTTGGTCACCATACTATTGCTCTAACTTTTTTTTGGTTCTAGCAAAGAACTTAGCTTCTTCTTGTAGAAAATATACAATTTGTTTATCATTCTCAAAGACTTTCCAACTTGTGTTGTTATCTGGCACAGCTGGTTTTACAACCACTTTGTTATGAGGTTGGAATTTATCACTTTTGATACTTTCCACAATGTCAAAGGCTTCACCAATTGCTTCCAATCTATCTTTTTCTTCATTCTTCTTTATTGGGATGGAATTGATGCTAAAAGTTTTGAAATCTTCAATGAGATACCATAATCAATTTTTGTAGTTCTTCAAAGGATCATTCTTAGTATAATTTTTTCCTCTGACTTCGTTCATGATTAGCTCACTATCTCCAAACACTTACAAGTTTGTAATACCTCTCTTTCTTACCCAATGCAATACATGGATCAAGGCTTCATACTCAGTTGTGTTGTTTAATCAAGTGAACTAAAAATGGAAAGTTGAGTAATATTTTGTACCTTGTGGTGAAACAAGCATAGCTCCTCCTCTAACACCCTGCCTACTCCTTGATCCATCAAAGAATAGTTTCCATACCTCATTATCATTTTTCACATCTGGCTTGGTGATACTAGGAAGCGGTGAATTTTCTTCATGCAAACAATAGACCCCTAATTCAACTTCTTCCATTTCCTTGTAAGGGTTTAATGCATGTCACTTATTGGCCCAATAATCAAGGGTTAAGTCCGGAATACTTCTAACTTTGGTATCTGTTTCACAGGTGTTTGGACAATCGTCTTGATCGAAATCTAAGAAATTTACATTTATTGGACTCAGTGTATGAGGATCAATATGAAAGTTTGCAATAGGCTCAAATCTGATTGTAGTCTTAGCTCCATACCTTGTTTTGAATAACACATGTGACCAATCAGTAGACAAATAGCCTCCAATTTTAGCGGTGAAGTCTTTGAAAAACACAATGTAAAGAGTGGTGGCAAATATATGATTGATACATCTTGCAAGATGGTCACATTGGGACATGCATAAAATGGAAGGATCAATTCTTTGATTACTCCAACTGTTGTTACTAATGTCCCATCCAATTACACCACACCTCTAGAAATGAATTCATATTGAAGACCCAGTTGATCGGCTATTTGTTTTGGCATTATAAAGCTACTCGATCTCGAATCAATCATGTAATTAAGTACCAACTTAAAACCAATTATCTGTGAGATATAGAATGGTGGGGGATTCATATTTTTACCTTGTTTACCTCCTTGATTTCCTCCTTGTTGAGTTGTATTGGTGAGTACCTTCTCTTTCTCTTTGGATGATTGATTCGATGCCCACCAATTAGTCATAGCAACTTGCAAAAGGTCTCTTTTTCCTGGGATAGCTAATGACTCCCACATTGAAATTTTTACATTCATTTTCTTCATCTTCTCAATGATGTTGAATGGAGATGAGCTATCTCTTTCTTGCCCCTTTATTTGCACATTTTTTTCTTACACATGGGCTGTTATAACTAGCACTTGATCTGGTCTAGAAGGTGGCTTGGGATGACCTTACACATTGGGAGCTGCATTTTGGTTGCCAATACCTTGTTGGGTGATAGAGGGTTATGGATCATTTGAATTGGATGACTATCCATGTCCTATATTTATCTTCTTGGACCATGTATTGGCTACTACACTTTGAGAAGGGACCAAATTTATACCAAAAAAATCCTCAACTTTCCAATTGACAAGTGTGGTTTCATTCGGAGGTGCCTCTTGCTGAGTTATCGGTTGTTGATTCTCTTATTGACCTGTACCTTGTTCCACACCCGTTTTTGTCACCATAAGAGCTTAATTCAAAGCACCATGTAAACACATTGACTAGTTATGATGTTGATTGTATGGGAAGCACCATTCATATTCTTGAGCCATGATATTTTACACTGGTACCAAGGCTCTAGATGTGGATGCAACATTAGGATTATAAGGATGGAATGGCTTATTAGCGGGAGGTTTTTTTATTCTTACTTTTTGTTTGAATGGGTGGCCTATTAGGCTAATATGGAGGCCTATTGGGTTGGTTTTAAGGCTAATATGACCTGAAATTTTGAGCTTGCTACCTCTTAATTATCACCAAATCATTTCCTAAGCTTTATAACTACTTCATGACTTTTTGGAGCTCATTTGAGGTACTAGAAGATGAGGTAGAAGCTTCAACGTAGCTATGATTTTTTGGGGCAAGAATGGGAGCTAATGTAGGTGCTTGGCTAATGCTTAGACTTCCTAATTCTAGATAATTTTTTGTTTTGAATATTACCAAATTAGGATCTACGGTAGAGTTGATGAAATATTTATCAAATCTATATGAAAAAACTAGTGCTTAAAATAAATTTTATTTGATGAAAAAAATGTTTAATTTAAAGATGCAAGAAGGTGGATCTACATCAAGTCATTTGAATGATTTTTGGTCTATTGTAAATCAAATAAAATCAGTCAGTATACCATTTGAGGATGAAGTGAAATCAATTTTATTATTATGCTCTTTGCCAGATAGTTGGGATAACTTGGTAATGGTTTTTAGTAATACAGTGTCTACTATTCATATTTTAAAGTTTGATGATGTGGTTAGTATAATCCTGAATGAAGAAATACACAGGAAATGTATAGGAGAATCATCATCTGGGAATGCTTTAAATGTAGAAAGTAGGGGAAGGTAGAAGGAGATATCCAAGAGAAAGAATAATGGGAAATCAAATTCTAAGAATGGTAGATCTAAATCCAAAGGTAGAGGTACAATCTACTAGAATTGTGGGAAAAAGGTCATGTAAAGAAGGATTGTTGGTTCAAGGAAAAAAAAAGAATGTAGCAGAGAAAGGTAAAGAGGAAAATGTTGCTACAAAAGAGGTAATGCAAGATGTCCTAATTTTCTCCTTGGATAATAAAATTGAGTCACGGGTTTTAGATTAAGGATCTTCTTTCCATGCAACCCCTAATAAGGGTTATTTTATAAATTATGTCCAGGGTAATTTTGAGCATGTTTATTTAGGAGATGATGAATCATGCAATATTATTGGTGGAGTTTAATTTCATCTTAAATTGTAGAATGGAAATTTTGGATATTGAAATATGTGAGGCATGTTCCAATCCTTAAAAGAAATCTAATTTTTGCAGGACAATTATGTGAAACCGGTTGCATGGTTACACTCATAGCTGAATCTTGGAAAGTTACCAAGGGATCTCTTATTGTAGCAAGAGGAAAGAAGGTAGGATCATTGTATTTATCTACCTATATTACTAATTCATTTTCTATTCTATCTAATTAAGATTTACATACAAGCATGTGGCACAATCAGCTGGGCCATATGAGTGAAAAGGGAATGCATATCTTAAAGGAAAAGGATAAGTTATCATATCTGAAACGTGTATATCTTGATTTCTATGAGCATTGTATTTTTGGAAAGAAGAAGAGAGTGAGATTTCTAAAATTTGGGGCAACAAAGAAGAATCATAAATTGGAGCTTGTACACTCAGATGTGTGGGGACCATCCCAAGTAGCTTCTCATGTAGTATCCCAATACTATTTTACCTCCAGGGATGAATTTTGCCATAACAAAGTTATGGGTTTATTGTACCTTTAACCGTAACCATCTCTAGGGCCTATATATACAACTTTTACATGAATTTATGATTAAAGTAGCTGGTTGAAATTGAATTGATATTCATTAAGTTAAATTACTCTTGTAAATTTCGTGACAACTTGTGGTGAATTAGATACAACAAGTATCTTCAATGATTATGATTTAGATAATGCTGCTTAAAATACACTTTGAAGTTACTCTTTGCTATAACACCATAAGAAACATGGTGTAATAGAAAGAATGATCTCCAGGAATCATGGAACGTGCTATAAGCATAAGGATAAAAATATTTGACTTGCCCTTACAGTATATGGTAGAAACGAGTAGAATAGTAACTATTTATTTGATTTACCTTGGACCTTCTAGTGCACTGAATAGAGTGGAATACACACTATGAATATTGGACCATACATAAGTAGTAGATCTTTCTTATTGGTTCGAATGTCATTGTGAAACATACCAATATTTTGAAAGCATCATTGATAAGGACTCTATAACATATCATCTTTAGGATTGATAAATTTTCATAAGTTACATAACTATATGGAGCTTGGTTGATGGCATCTCGTGATTCACAAACTGATAAAACAAGTAACAAAAAAATATTATAAACATATGACTTCTCACTGAATCAAATATCACCCTACAAGGAAGTTATTCACAAGTGTGTGAGCTTGAGCTTCAAGTAGTGACATTTCTAGCATGGTGTACTAATCTCGAAACTGTGGGACACTTTGCTGAAATAATGATAGACGCTTTAGATATTGGTTGACTTCTATCTATTTCTAATAAATCCTAGTAACAAATATTACTCTACTGTTAAATGTGAAGTAGCATGGAGTATTCTATCTTTTTTCCTACAATTGACTAAGGGACTACAGAGAGAGAGAGAGAGAAATAAAATTGTAGATTGAAGGAATTATACACTACAACACATGGATGGGTGGCTTAGGTGTAATTCACTCACACTTCCCAATGACTAACACAACCCATCAAGCTAACTAACATTGCAAGCATATTATAAGTTATGTGGTAAATGTTGTACTTCACATGGTTTATAGTTTAACAGTGACTGATAGGGGTTAATTTAGATATTTTAGGACACTAAAAAAAGGACACATTTAGTGTTTTATTATTGGCTCAAACTTCGTAGTGATAATTCTATACCATGTCACTTATGGATCTTATAAGTAGAAATGGGTCCATAAGAACTGCACATATGTGGAGCTCTTCTTGATTGTGCTCTCCTTGTTCCTATAGATATGACAGTTCTATGTCTTACAAAGTAAAAATAATTATAAAAATTTATTCACAAATCGTCCCAATTCTGGATAGATCATGGGTCTTAGAATCCTGAACCATAGCAAATCAAAATCCTTAAAGGAATATGTATATAATCAGGAAAAGTGATGAATAACAACGTCCACAATAGCTATCAATAATTTCATGAATGTAGCTAAAAGCCTCAAAATGACCACTTGGAAAAATTATAGATTTAGGTGTAACATGGAGGGATAGGCTAGATCTGGTGGGGGCTCGGGATGTTTTACATGGTAAACCTTTCATAGTAAGGTATGGATTTGCAAGACTTTCACAGTTTGACTCTTCAGTGCATTTCATACACAAGACACCTGAGTATTCGAGCTATAACTTAGATTTTAAAGTTTAAATTCAAGTGATCACAAAGTAGAAGTATGTGCTCAAAATTTGAATAAGATATAGAGTTCCTAAGGGCTACAGTTTCTGCTAGAGGTTGATAAGAATACTATTTCCTTCAGAAGTTTGAGAAAAGTTTCAATGATCTTAGATGATCTTTTTGGAAAACAAGTCATCACTTTAGTAGCATTGATACAACTTGTTTGGATTTCAAAGATATGATAATTCAAAAAAGAAAGATGCAAGGAATTGAAGAAAGAAAACCTATTTAGTTTGTCTAGCAAAAAATAGGTGAACCTATCATCAAGGAAGAAAAGAATAATGTTCTGTATCAAGGAAATTGAGAAACCTAATTCCATTAGGAATCCTAATGCCTTAAGGTATGAAATAATTCTCAATGGTCCATTGTTATACATGTAATGGATTTGGTCATATAAAAAGAGTTATAATGTCTTCTAGAGATACTCATCCATGGAGGTACAATAGGAGTGAATATGTTAAGAGTGATGGTGTGTTACGATTGCAATGAAAAGGTCAGATTGTTAGTTTTTGTTTGAATGATCCACTATTTTCAACTTGAGAATTCACTAAAAAATATGAAATCAATAGTATGCTTTCAGCTATAATGGATAGGTCATATGGCTAGATATGTTACCTATGGCTTGACTCATAAGAAAAATCAGAGGGCATAAGGTCTAGAGTGCATGACTCAGGTACCTTTCAAAGGCCATGATGCATGATAACATGCCTCAAGGACTTATGGATTTGAGACCCTAGAAGGAGCAATGGTGTCTCATCAATAGTAGGTATTGATGAAAATTTCTATCATGATATCGTAGATCAGATCTTAAATGAAGTTGAAGAAGGAGATTCATCTAGGTGGTCAACAAGAAACCTACATTGGGACCGTTTTAGGTCTTTCTTTAGCAATCCTCCATGGTGGCATACGCCTCTACTATGATTTTTAGATGTATATCAATTAATATAAACATTGGAGTGAGGGGGAGCTATCTAGGTCTGTCATCCCTATGTACTCCATGGATGTCAAGGTAACTACTTCAATTCATTAAGAATTTGTTTTTGTGGTTACCCAAACTTTGATCAAGTTGATAAATTGACTAGGTCATTTTCTTGTTCCATCTAGAGTAGGAATGAGTATGTTCTCAAGATAGCTTAGAGATTGTCTATCTTTTTTCCATGTTGTGTGTCATCTTGTGGAAAAGGAAATTTGTGTAAAAGTATATGTTATGTCTCCTAAGAGGTCTATTGTGTCATCACATTCATGTTCAAAAATATTCTTGAATTGGTCTAAGTTAGTGAGTAGCATTTGATGGAAGACATTTCTAAGGTAGACTGTCATACTCTAATGTTGTTTGATCTAAGACAAAAATGGAGTGTTATGAATTTTTCATAAGCTATTAGTGCATTAATCAATTGTGTCTAAGAGTGTATGAATCATGATGTATGTGAAGCTATGAAGTGGTATAAAAAACAAGTCAAAGTGTGAGAAGTCTCTCTAAGCATTCAAGGTCATTAATTGGTCTGTCATGGTCATCTAGGACTGTTTTAAGTCCAAATGTTCTAGGTTATTTGTTCTTGTAAAGTGTTCATCATGATGTCAAATTTTATAATTCTCTATGAATAAGGATTTAAGATGGAATGATTCATCAAGATGATGACTTGATCAGACCATTATCTCAAGATGGTCTGGGACAGTGCTCTTGAAGGATGTCAAGTGCAAATTAAGGTGGATCCAAGTAATAAAGTGGTGTTCATGCTTCAAAATAATTTTAAAAGATGCTCAGGACATAAGGAAAAATTCTTATAGTGGTGATATCCAAATGAGGGACCTTGAAACCAAATTTTGTGCAATCTAAGTGGTTTTTACTCAAAATTGGGTCTTATTAATGCATATCAAGTGGTATGAAGGGAAAGTTGTTTTGAAGTGTAAAATGGTGGAATCTAAAGCCAAAATTTGGAAAAAAAAAACATCTAGATAAGGATTAATTTGAGATTCAAGTGGTTTCAGACCCTAAAAAAGTCCAAATTTCTTAGGATTCTTGATAGTCTAGAGTGTTAGCAGTGAAGAGTGATAGAGACTCATAGATTTAGAAAAAGATGGAAGTTGCAAAGTGGGAGAATAATTCATTTAGAATCAAGATTCAATGTTCATGGAGGTGTTAATATGGTCAAATAGGTGTTTAAATCATGTAAGTATTATCATTGTAAAGTGTCTACACAAAAAATTAGGAGTGATTTTTCATTAATCCAGGGCTAGTAGGTTATGTGTGTGAAAATTGGTGATGATAAGATGGTGTAATGAATTATTTGATGGTTCTCATAGATCTTCAAGCATGAATAAGGTTACAAAGGATTTAAAAACTTTTAAAGAAATAGTATAAGGTCAAAATGTGTGGTGATTTGCACTTGTGTACTCTTGGAATATTCAAGACACTATATTTGAGCATGTATGACCTATCACAGGCATGTAAGTCATTATTTGGTGTATTCTGAGATTTCCCAATGTTTGAGCATGTGTATAATAGATCTGTGATATTGTTTCTTGATTAAAGGATTAGTAGTCTTCATGTGTTCAACTCATCCAAATGATGGTTTACATTGAAGATGGGTATAAGGAACTTTTTGACTAAGATCCAGAGGAAAAGAATACTACATGTATGTTGATAATTTTGTACTGACTCTCAATTATTGATGACTTGTTTGAATGGATCTAAAGTTGAATGTTATAGGATGTCAAATATGTGTCTAAATTTTATGGGCTTTGGTGTTGAGCTAAGGATGTGGTATAATGGATTGTGTGCTTGAGCTCACTATCTTCTACTCTATGAAGGGGTTAAAGCTCTTTTATGCTACAGGTAATAACCTCTTGGAAAGTCTACAAGAAGTAGGTTGATGAGGAGGTTCAATAGGAATGAAATGTTTGTAAAATCTTACATAACTTCATGAGTTAAGAACCATGCTTCATTATAGTTATCTATGTGATCTAGGAAGTGTGCATCATTTAAGAAGAAGAAAAATAGTGTGACTAGTTGACTGTGTTATGACTCGAATTGGCTATTGAATTTCTCAAAATTGCATCTACAAGCTTGTAGGTGATGATCAGGTATTTGAGGAAGTCATTATTGAAGGTTACATGGTGTGATTTATTTCTCTTAAAGGTTGAGTAAGTTAAATTGATAGTGGTAAGTACTTTTCTAGGCCCAAATTAGTCTTGCCTAAGTCAAAAAGATGGATCAAAGAACTTTATTTGGTCTGATATGGTACTACAATAGTGCATGATGAACAAATTGGAGTATAGGTATGTAAGAGGCTAATCAATTAGGGGGAGTTAGCTATGAGATTCAAAGGAAATGATCCATGTGTTAATAAGGTATGTTCTTGATAAAGTTCAAGCTAGTTATAATTGAAGGTATGGTTTTTAGTGTGATGTTCTTGTGTATCAATATTTGAAGAAAGGTGGAGATTCTAAATTGGTTTGTATGAGTCCAAGATAATTAGATATGGAGTGGCTTTATTGGAAAATATGGATGCTTCTAAAATTAAAGTAACTTATGATGCCTAAAACTTCAAAATATGAAGGATATGATTGCGTAAGTGTTTTCAGGGATTTGTCCAAGGACATGTATGTTAGGAAGGTAAGAATTTGCTTGTTTTTGTGGCTACTACTAAAATGGTATAAGGAATGAGTCTAGGGGGAGTCTCATAAAGAGACATCATGTTAGAGGATGATTAAAAATGCTTTTAAGTAGCTTTTGAAAGTTGTCTAGGGGGAGTTATGACACTTGGCAAGGGCATCATTTCAGGGATTTCAAAGTCCTAGTTGTGATATGAAGAGCAGTTCATGAGAGACATGGTAGGGTCAAGCTAAAGTATAGTTTGAGCATTGTTCAAGTCAAGAAAGACATGAATGTGGTAAGGAGGAATTTTTAGCTTTAAATATCATTATTGGCATGTTCATGGTGTAAGCTTCATCTATAGGTCTACTATAGTACTCTTCAGTGGTTGAAGGAGGTCAAAACAAAGTATGTAAGTGAAAATCATGTTCTTTGCAAGCTTGAAAGGTGGTGATGTGTTATATCTCAAAGAAGAGGTAAGAAAGATTTTATCAAGTTTATATCATTATTTTTGGCATGTTTAGGTGTTGTATATGCTTTTCCCAGGGGGGAGTATCAGTGTTTCCATGCTTGGAAAATGGTTAAAAATTATATTTTGGTGAAAATTTCAAGTTTGTGAGCTAGAATGAATACTTTTGTTGATTTTTCCAACCAAATGGTGATCAAATGAAGTTGAGAAAGGTGAATAATACTCATGTCAGGTACAAGTATGCCTTTTTCATTAATGTAAAAAGGGGAGAAGTTCAGGAGGTTTTCCATCAATGACAAAGGGGGAGATTGTTGGCATGTTGTGATTTAGGTGTTGTCATTGATGTAAAATCCCATTAATGACAAAGTGGATAATGGAGTAGAGTCAGATGATGCTCAGATTGATGATGAATGGAGATTTAGGTATGTTCTTGGTTGTCATTGAGTTGATTCAGTGAGAATTGTTTGTTCTTGCAAGCCTAATCAAGTGACCTAGCTAGCCTAGGTGATGGTGCATGGTGGTATGAGATTCTTGGTAGCTTGAGGATCATGTTGGAAGTATGGAGAGCATGTTTGGGGAGTTTTTAGGAACTCACATGAGTTTCAAAAGTGTAGATACAGGTTGGTGACCAAGTTTCAGGTGCTCATTTAGACCAGGTATGGGTGCTAGGAGGTATGAGGATGAGTTGTGGAGCCATGTGAGCTCATGGATTCATGTAGGAAGTTGTTTCATGATGTACCAGGTATGTTAGGACCTTTTGGATAGTTTTTATGGTGATTTATGATGTTGTTTTAGTTGACCCTAGCCTAGACAGTGCAAAACCCTAAGGGCTAGCCATGTAAATGAGATGGGATGGAATATTGAGAGATATTTGTGATATGGTATGATTGGAGATGTTATTAGGATGTGTCATGATTCTTGTGGGAAAAAATTTAGATTTTCATGATGTGTTTTTTCAAGTTATGACAGTTTTGGTGAAACAAGGTCAAGAAGAAGGTCATTTCTAGCTCGAATTGCACCTTCTGATGCTCACCCTAAATTTTGTGATTTGCATGGGACCTTGTGGATTTTAGGGATGTTTCTACATTGAGTATATAAGGTTTCACAAAAATAATTAGGTCATTTCATCATGTCACATTTTTATGAACGAATGTTAAGAAGGTAAACAACTTCTTATGTGTTTGAAACCCTAGCTCAAAAGTGGTAGGAGAGAAAATTATCCTAAGTGACCAAAAATTAATTTATAGTGCATGGATGATGATTTGATCATGTATAGGACTCCTCCATGTTTCTAGAAAGGTATGGTAGTGCTTGTGGTGATGAGTGGACCCCACTCAAATAGGCTTGTTTCTGAAGAAGTTCAGTTTGGACAAGGTTTTCCAAAGGAGTTGCAAAATAAATGGACATTGTTTTTAGTATGTGAGTTTTTATTGATGTACATGGTGTTTTTAGGTCATGAGATGCATAAAAATGGAAAAGTGTGCCCTATTTGTTGACTAGTCAAAGGGTAGTTTTGGGGTAGTTTCAGCAGTTTGCAGAGATGAGCTTGGTTGAAGGCCTTCCACTTAGAGTTGGAAGGAGTTTCCAATATGTTATGGAAAGAGGATTCATATATATTTACAATTGGTATAATTTTTGTATCTCGTGATGATTTGATTTGATATGGTTCATCTAGGTCAATTTGTGAGGAAGAAGGTTTCTTGGATTTTCAGGACTGGACTGCTTTTGCTTGAAAGATTGAGTTGGTTGAAGCATGAGATGATTGATTTGATGATTTATACCACCTGTAAAGTGAATAGGGATGAATTTTTTCCTATTTAAGGAATTTTGAGGTCTTAAAGTGGTAGAAAGGGTGCAAACTAGTTGAGTTTGTAAAACTAGTTTTTGGGCAGCATGTTTTGGTGAAGAGGAAAGTTGTTGTGGTTTGAACATATGAATGTTTCATGATTGTATAAATTTCATGGATATTTTGTAAAGGTCCCAATTATGGTATTCCATATAGTGGTCACATGCCATAGTTGAGTTTATCTTGGGTGGTCTTGAGGCCCAAAGGTGAAATCAAGGTGTTGGAAACAACTGTTTTGTGAAGGATATGAGCCATGTGGGCCCATTTAATGAAATATTTGATTGGTTAAAGTAAATGTGAGACCATGGTATGATTATTATATGTTATATTAATCATGTATGGTGAATTTGGAGTCTTTAATAAGCATTGTTTTTGTATGAGTGGATTTTTCTCATCCTAGTGATGGGGTTTTGAGCATTTTTGGTGCATGTTGGATGGTTTTAGGCATGGTCGACATACATGGGTCATATGTGAACATTTTTATGATTAAAATGGGATTTTATGAAGTTTAATTGGTCAAACCAAAGGAGGGAAACTGACCTATTTTGAATTTGAATCAAGGAGAGATTATAAAAGTGATGTTTTGGGTGTTATTTTGCAACTAGTTGAGTGAGTATGAAAAGTGTGACCTATGTGTAAGAGTTTTTCAGTTACAAAGGCATGTCTTGAGAGATGATCAAAGATGAATGAAAGTTGAATAATGATTTCAAGAGTGTTTGTAATGGTTTGAAGCATTGAGAAGTGAAGAAAGTGAAGTATTGTGCAAGTTTGAAGAAGCTAGGGTTTGAACAAGGGTTTGAAGGTGAGTTGAATCTTGTGATCTCCATTAGTTGTGGCAGAAAAAAAATTACAGATATATTCATCATCAGGTGGTTGAATGGGTGATTGATCATATTGAGGGGTTGTAACCTTCTTTATGGATTTGGTATCACAAAAATTGTAGGGTTGGTGCTCCTTGTAGGGTTGCTGCTCACATATAGGGTTGGTTCTCCTTGTGATGTTAGTGCTTCACTAAATGTTTTTTATTTGTAATATTAAGAATCATAATTTTTTTATGGGTTTTCTTCACCTTGAGGGTTTACCACTTATATCTTGTGTTATGGTGTTGATTCTCTTGTTTCATGATTGATTGCATGTATGTTATTTGTTGTTGTGCACACATTAATGGTTGGATAAGTTGTTTGTGATTTAAGTAAGTAATCTGAAATTTAATTAATTTTGAAAGGACTGATTCACCCCCTATCAGTAAAGTATGCTTCCAACAAGGATCAAGGCCTGGCATATTGGTATATGGCCATGAGAAGGCATAGATATGCATGGAGTAAAGAAATTAAAAATTCTAGTTCTTGTGGATCAAGAGATTGGTTGAATTTGAGGATGCGGGAATTTTGTGAAGTCCCTATGTCGATATCAATGGTTGATTTATTAATAAGTGTGGATGTGTTAGGCCTTATGAATATGATAATATTTGTCCCCCATATAGGAAAGGATAGATTCATTATCACAACATTGAATAATTTTGATGGTAGGGGAATCATTCTCTACCATCTTGGGGAATTTAAGAGGAATAGACCTAGTTTCACCTTCATCGTAATAGGTTACTTGTCCTAGATTGATCTTAGAGATTAAAAAAAAGTTAGGGGGAAGGTACATGGTGTCATTTGTGTCTATGTGGTTGTTAGATAAAGAAGGGGATGTTGGCTCTGTTTTCATGGGGGATTCAGAAGAAGTTTTTGCAAGAAAGTTGGTGGGGTTCTCTTGGAATCCCAATCCATACTCCTCGTGAGGTTTATGGGATTGATCAAGGACAAGATAATTAATACCTTATTTTTATCATCCCAACTTAAATCCCTTCCACACACGATGGTGGAGATGGGTGTAGGCGAAATACTTTGTTGTAAAAATAAATCAAATCCATTGGTGCATGGCTTGGTATGGGGTCAATTATCGGCATGGGAAGAAGAAAGAAAATCGATGCCACTGTAAACAATATTAGTTTTCAAGTAAGGTGGGCCAAGAGAAATAATATCCTCGATGTTAGATTTGGTACTGTTAGAATTTGAGGATTCTAATAAATACGGATTTAATCAACTTACATATTACATAATGTTACGATAAATATTTAAATAAATATTACATCATAACATAAGTAAATAAAGAAATACTTACAGGAAATAAATAACACAGGTGACATAGTATTTATAGTGGAAAACCCCAATAGAGTAAAAACCACTTCGAAAATAACATTTTACTTCAAAGAAATTATTTTACATCCCATAAGATCACCTCCTCCTTTGAAATCCTATTTACCAAGGGTAAAACCAAATCACTTAATTTGCTCACCTTTGATATATTTCCCCAAATATATCAAAAGAGGACCTAAAGTTTTTTTTATATAAGGTGATCGGGTATGTCTCCCGACCCACCTTTTAAACCTAAAAGGGTTGACACATACACCTAAGTTTATAATATTTAATATTATTTATATAATCATTTCATGATATTAAATATTTAACCTAAAGTATATACCTAGGTTAGAATATTTAATAATAGAAATATAAATATTTCATATTATTAAATATTAACCTGTAATTAGTGATGGACCCATATACATTAAGGGTTGGCCAGACCACTTAATCATTATGTTCCAACATGTACATGGAAGATTTGTCGGGTCTACCAAATTGATTGAGTGTAGGGAGAGCATTAAGAGCAAGAATTTGGTACTCTCCCAACGAGACACGTTGCATCATATTGTCGAATGATTTTTCATTAGGAATCTTATATGTAGGTACAAAAGAACTAGTGGAATCTTTAGAAGATGATTCTTGTTTGGGGATGAGTATGTCGTTTGGCCTATAGGTCATATGACATGCTTTGAAATGAGGAATATCAGTAGGGAGTGTGTGGATTTTCCCCTCGTGTTTATACTTAACACAACAATGAAAGGTGGATGAGACGTAGCACATAGCATGGATCCATGAGCGTCCAAGTAAGATGTTGTATTGGAATTCCCCTTATACGATGTAGAAGAGTTCATAAAGGATTTTCTCATCAATGTGGATAGGAAGGATGATTATTCCCAATGAAAGGGAAAAAGTGTCATTAAAGGCTTGAAGGATAGTAGGTGATTGGGTGACAATAGTGTTGGGAAGCTTGAGTTGATTGAATGTGTGGGATGAAATAATGTTCATGCTAGCATCGTTATCAATCATGGATCATCTGCTGAAGGTTTCATTGATTATAAAAAATGATAAAGAGGGGAAGGTCATGATCTTTGGGTAGAAGCTTGGGGATCTCAAAATCATCGAAGGAAATAATGCAGTAGAAGTTGTAAGAGCTCCAATGAAGGCCACAAAAGGTTGGGGTTCATCAGTTGTGATGGGGATGTGTTTGTAAATCTTTGATGATATCCTATTGAATGGTGAGGGAAGCTTTGGATAAGCTCATAAAGGGACATTTTGATACGAGAGCCTGATGATGTTGTTTCACGATGCTTTGTTTTATCGTAACATGCCTTTAGGCTTGTGAAGCAGACTAGAATAAATACCTTAGCATTGGATGAAAAGGGAGATGAAATAGGTTTGTTAGGAGGAGTAGCGATGATAACTCTTGGTTTTTTATTGGGTAAATGGGTTGAGAGTCATGGGGGAGAGAGCGAGTGGATAACACGAATGACATTTATGTAAAGACGGGGAACCCTCTTTAGAAGGGGTAGAATTTGGTGGTGGGATTGTGACTAAAGGTGTGTATGGAGGGCTAGATTAAAATGCTATTATGGAAGTTGTGGATTAGTTTGGGGGATTGTGTTTGGGTGTAGATGAGCTGGTGGATGGAAGGGGGGTGGTATTATTCGATGATAAATATCACCCTCTTGTGCGAGGTTGTTGATAAGTATTTTGAGAGCCTTGTAATGCTTTGTGTCATGTGCCCAGGGACATGATGATAGGTGCACAAACGGCGTTGTAATAAAACCACGTGGGATTACACCTACGTGAGTCAAAGGAATTGATGGGGAGAAGAGTAATTGTAGATGCTTGGATAAGGTGATGGAGGAGTTCAAAGTAAGACCCAATAGGGGTTTTTGGGAGATGAAGTCTCTTTGATTCTGGATTTATTTGATTTATGAGGGGAAGGTGAAGGAAAAAGAGGTGCCTTAATCTTATGGGATTTTTTAGGGACCTTAGACTCAAATTTGGATTTGGAAATAAAAGTAGATGATTTTGGTTTGGATTTGGTGGTGATGGGAGATTTAGATGAAGAACATAGTCCCAAAATGAATGGCCGAGGTCCTAAGATGGATGGTTGGATATTGGGTTGTTTGGATTCATGGGGATCTAGAGGGGTAAGCTCTAGTTTCTTGTATGGATGAGTGATGAATCTTTGGATGGGGGTGCCAAATCTCTTAGATGTTTGTTGTGAAGTTTTATCTTTGGCAGGGATAATAATAATTTTGATAGTAGAGCCTTCTTTAGAAGTGAGATTAGATGGTTTATACATGGGTTGTTGTTGTAGATGTGATGGTTGAGGATGGGGATGATTTTTTGAGTAAAAACATTGGTAGAAACAAAATGGTTAGTGGATTTTTTGGAATTTAGAAGTGTTGATATAGGGGTTGTTTTATTTGTTAAAGGTAGGGATGATGATTAAGACATTAATTGTGACATAATCAAGGGGAGATGTCTATTTGATAAAGATTTTAATAGATTATGTAGATGTGATGTGGATGTAGATGTGGGTGTTGATGAGGGTATAAATGTGGGTATAGATGTGGATGTGAATATGGGTGTAGATGTGGATGTAGATGTAGGTGTAAAAGTAGATGTGGGTGTGGAAGTTGAAGCCTTAATTAAGTTTTTGATTGAATGTGCATCAGACACTTGAGATGTAGGAGGGTAGGCATGGATGATCTTGGTGGATGTTTCAAAAATGGTTGTTTGAAAACATATAATGGTTGATTAGGGGGAACATTTGGATTTTTTAATTGGAGGTCTCCATGTGATGATTATCTATTGCACTAAATCCTTAAAGGTATGAAATTTATCAATGTCATGACCCCTGAATTGATGATATTTTTAGTAATGATCATCACTGATAACATGAGGGTTTAGGAGATGAGTCATCAAAATGGTGGATGGGAGGAAGTTTGATAAGGTGTATGACCATGAGCTTGTCAAATATGGAGCTGTATGATTTTCGCTAAGAGGAGTATAGTTTGGGGAATTTTTGAGGTTCTTTTTTGTGGAGGCTCGAAATGTGATGTGGATTGTATGGAAATTTTTATGGAAATAACATTTGTCTGCATTCTTCTATTTTTCATTATGGGTGAATAGTTTTGTGAATTTACTCTTGAGTTTATTAGAGAAAAGTTTAGCATGGCCTTGCTAAAGGGCGCGTAGTTCTAACTTGTGAGCCATAATAAAATATTCCTTAAAAAGGTTTGGAAGGAATGAATTTGAAGGGTAGATGAAATGTGCTTGGTGCATGATCTAGAAAATATCTCAATCTATTCAATTTAAGGTAGTGAGAATAAATAGTTGGTTAATGATCCTGTGCCACCTAGCGAAAAAATCAAAAATTGATTCATCCTCAAACTTTTTGATGGTGTAAAGGTAAGTGAGGGCTATCTTACATGCTAGTTGATGGAGAACTGTTCTAGGAAAATCTGCACAATTTTTTCAAAGGAAAATATGGAATGTTAAGGCATGAAGCATAAGATATTGATCATGTACGATATTGTAACATGAGTTTCTAGAGGCATGTAGATGTTTTTGGGGATATTATTTACTATGGAATTTAGAGAATTTCAGAAGCTACCAATGTGGAGCATCTGTATTAATCGGAACCGATGGATTGATGGGTTTGTTAAAATTTTTCTCATAAGTAAATGTACTATTGGGCCACATGGTAGTGTTTTTAAGTTAGCAATTCTACTCAACAAGGCATACATAGGATCACTTGATATATGCGTATGAGGATTTTATTAATGTTGTGGTGTATTGTAGGAAGTATATGGATTAGGTTATGGTCAAGATTGATAATATTAGGCATAATTAGGAGTTTTTGAGGGTTGTTGATAGGGAGGAACATAATTAAATGTTTGTGATTGGGTGGGTTGCGAAGTAGGATATTGTAAAGGGTTATATTTGGATGGGTAATATTGTGAAGGTTGTTGTTGAGTGATAAGGGGATTGGATTGGATTTGTGTTGGATGAGTTTTGATATGTGCATGAGGTGGTTGAGATGTTTTAAGGGGTTTATTGGAAAAAATATGTCAAAAGATGTTTGAGAGTGGAAGTTTGATAGTTTGAGTCAAATCTAATAGGGGAGGTTGTGATATAAAAAAATTATTATGGAAATGGGATGTTAAAAGAGGAAGAAAACTTTGAAATAGTTTCTCAGGTGATGGAGTTATGTTTGAATATTGAAGAGTTAAAGAAGGAGTGTTTATGATAACAGTAGGTGAGGAGGGAATAGGAATGGGAGATGTACGGATGGTTACAACAATATTGATATGTGGTAGATTAGGTGGGGTAGTCACCTCAAATTTTGAAGACTTTTGGGTTTGGGGAACCATGATAGAGAATTCATGAGGGATATGTTCATTTTGGGCTAATGCTATCTCATTAATGACCATATGGAAAAATTAAATGAGTTAGGAGGTAAGGAATTTAGTAGATTCAGATTATGGGGGATAGCCATAAATCTATTAAAGAGGGGGTCCATAAATAAGGATGTGGGTGGATTATTAAACTAGATAGTCATGGAGTGTGATGAGGTTAACATCAAGGAGTTCTTGAAATTCCAAACATCTACGTGGGGTTCCAAGTGCTCTTGAGGAAGTAGCGGAAGGAGGTGTGGCTGGTATAGAAGGGATGAAGTGATGATAGATAAATGGATTGGTCTCAATATAGGGATTTCCTTGAACCAAATGGGGCCCATGAGGAGGAACCATTGGAATATTGGATAGGGAGGCCAATGATGAGTTCATCAAAGGTGTAGAAAAAATAAGAGTGAGTGTGGATGTTTTTTGTGAGGGGTTGGTTGAGATGGGGATGTAACTAGAAGTGGTTGATTACTCTATTCTCTTAGCTTGGGATCCAGTAACAACGAGAAATAAATAAACAAGAAAAATCCTATGTAAACTATTAATGCAACACACAAGTCAAACAATATAATTTTGTTTATCTTTCTTATTTATAAATTATGAAAATGGAAGAGGCTTAAAGGGAACTTAAAGGAATGGATGCTCTATGGATGGTTTTTAGGCATGTTTAAGGATGAAGACCTCAATATACCTAAAGGTATGTGAGTCTTGAATCTTTGATGACTATTGGTATGTGGTATTATATAGGGGCCTAGCCCCACACTTCATGCACCACAGGGATAAGGGTGTCTTGTTCTTAGGCTATATACCAATAGTCAAGAAATTTATTACATGACCAAAAAACCATGGAGTATTCCTAAATGGGTGATAAAATATTAACAACTCCACCTAGATAGAATTTTTTTAGATATGTAGATTGTGCGTGTTGTTTGTTTGTGTGTGAAGAAAATATGAATGCAAAGTGTTACCACCTAATTAAGCTATGTGATCAAGAAAATATGAAAAATTCATTTTATATCCAAACCCAAATATGAAATTCAATGAAGACAAGCAAGAAAATGAAGGGAAGATTGATGAAAAAAATAGAAAAACAAAACTCAAAAGATAATTACCTAGATACGTTTTTCTTTTTTCAAAATTACATACGTGTTGAGATAACAAGCAAGCTTCCAAGTACATAAGAGAAGAACTCTAACCTACAGAGTTAGTGGAAAGAGGAAAGTAAAATATTGAATAGGAATTGAAAATGAATAAGGAATTCACCAAAGGAGTACGTGGGTCCCACCGGGTATTTCATAATATTTTATAAGTTTTCTTTTCATGTTCCAAATTAATGAAATAACATGCTAGAAAAAAAATTAACTCCAAAAATGGGAGCATTATAGGCCACCTCTAATGTTTGATAGTAATGGTGATGGTAGAAGGGCCCACGAATCCTTTCCATAACGAGCTTGATGACACATAAAACAAAAATTATAGATACAAAAGACAATATTAGTAGATTTGTATGGTGGGCTATGTGACCTAATCGAGTCCCGAGAATAAATGAACTTCCTAGGAAGGATTTCAGCCCACTTGTTTAGAAACTTGATTAAAAACAAAGAATATGTAGCATATAGAAGATAAATAGAACAATTTTTTTAAGATATGTGCTAAAAGGAAGATCAGATAATGTATACAATAATAAATTTAGATAAAGAATGTAAGCTAAACAAAGGTTGATGATGACCAGAGGCATTCGATGGAGGATGTGATAGAAAGGTAAGGTTCAAGAATGTGTTTAGGGAAGAACATAATGGTTGAAGTATTTGGGTGAGGTCAACAATGACTAGATGTAGTCAACGATGACTCTGACAAAAAAGTGAGGTCTTGCTATGTCTGTCAGGATGAACAAAAAGATTGAAGTATCCGGGTGTTGCAGGGACAAAATGACTGAGGTGGATTGGGTCGATGGAAATTGGGAATAATCGACAATGAGTGAGGTTGACTTAGGCCTTGGTGAGGGTTGATGGGTGCCAAACGAGCTATGTGAAGCAAACAATGTTGATTTATGTGATTATAGGTCTCTAAAATGACGAATTGACCTACAAATGGCTAATGACGAAGTGATGAAAATAAGAGGTATTTTAACAATCTCCAAGCTCCAATTCTTCCAAAATGGTATACAAAGGATTTAAAGTGGCTTCAATAGGTTTTTGATAGCTCACAAGAAGGAAAGAAACCTGTAAAAATTCGCTAGAGGTCAGATCTCAAGAGTTTCATTCATTTGGGAAGGGGGTGATAGTGTATATATAGGGTCTCCATCACCCGATAGGGTCACCATTGATTACAGGGAGCCATTGATTTTTCTTATGTGGATGATGTAAAACTCAAGAGATGAGGCCCAATTAGGTGGTGATTAGGGCTAGAAGTTAATTTGGCGAGTTGGGAGAGATATTGAGTTGCATATGGATGGGAAATAGTGGTTGGATGGGGTGGAAGTGCATTTAATAAAGGCAAGGGTGGTTAGAAATATTAAATGGGGGTAGGTGGTGAGTCTAGAAAGGATAAATGGGATATTTTGGGATGTAAATAAGGTAATAAATATGTTTAAGGATGACTAATATGACAATGGGTGATAAGTGTAATTAGGGTACATAAGGGGAGATGAAATAATGTGATAATGCAAACTATTGATGATGGGATGAGATCAAAGTGATGCGATAAAATTAAGATAGGAATATAGAAACTAAGGTAAATAAATTTGATTTAGGAGGAAAATGGGATTTTGAATAGGGACATGGGCATGAGTGTGCACAATGATGACGAAGGGGCGAATGAACATGAAATAGGGGGCTAGTGAACCAAATTTTGGTATCTACAGTAAGAACCTAAAGGATCTACATAAAGCTCTAATTCTAAAGGATTTATGCAATGCAACTCAAAAAGCTTAAGAACAAAGGTTGCATGCTTTATGCAATAAAAAATGTAATATTTTGGAAAGGAGGTAATACTTACTTGAAATACTTTCCTCTATTACAAGATTATAACGATGTCTTTCCGGAGGAATTACCTAGACTTCCTCGGAGGTGTGAATTTGAATTCACAATTGATATCAAGCCTGGAACATAACCAATTTCTAAGGTTCCTTATCGAATGACTACAACTAAATTAGTGGGACTAAAATCAAAAATTCATGAGTTGTTATCTAAAGGGCTTATTAGAATGAGTGTGTCTCCTTGGAGAGAACCAATCATCTTTGTCAAGAAGAAATATGGCAGGTTAAGGTTATGCATTGAATATTGCATGCTTAACAAATCCACAATCAAGAATATATATCATTTACCAAGGATTGATGATCTCTTCGATCATATGTGAGATGCATCATCATATTCCAAGATCAAGTTACTATTAACTGATGATAAAAGATGAAGATATACATAAGACTACTTCTAGGATGAGATATGGCCATAATGATTTCATGGTATTACCTTTTGGACTCACAAATGCACATGTTTCATTTATGAACTTAATGACTAACATTTTTCAGGAATACCTAGACAAGTTTGTGTTGGTTTTCTTATATGATGTTATGATATATTCTAAAAGTATGGAAGAACATAATGAGCACTTGAGAATAGTGTTGGACATACTTAGAAAGATAATATTATATAGAAATATTTCAAAATGTCAATTCTATCATAACGAAGTGAAATAGATTAGTTATATAATAAATAAGGATGGAATATCAGTTGATCCATCAAATGTCAAATCCATAATAGAATGGAAAGCTCCTAAGAACGTGCATGAAGTAAGAAGTTTCATAGGGCTAGCTAGTTACTACAGAAAATTCATAAAAGAATTCTCTAGATTTGTTGCTCCAATAAATTCACTACAGAAAAAGGATAAGAAATTTGTTTGATCTGATAAATGCGAGAATGCATTTAATTTTCTAAAAGATAAAGTAACTATAACACCTATTTTGAAGGTTTCGGGCCCCAATGGAAGTTTCACCATGGTAACTGATGCCTCTGATGAAGGTTTGGGTGGAATACTTCTACAAAATTACCATGTGATTGCATACAAGACCAGAAAATTGAAGGTACATGAGATGAACTATGTTCCCCATGATTTAGAACTTGCTACCATAGTTCACGCTTTGCAAGTATGGAGGCACTACCTGTTGGTAAATCCTTTTGAACTGAAAACAAAACACTTGGGGCTGAAATATATCTTCACACAGCCTAACTTGAATGCAAGACAATGTAAGTGGATTGAATTTTTAACACGGTATGACTTCGATATAATTTACATAAAATGAAAATAAAATAGAGTGCTAGGCACACCAATTCGTAGGAAGAATGTTTCCACAATTGTGACCCTCAGGACTCAATTCAAAGATGAGGTGAAGAAAACAAAATTAACGGATTCATACTATCAGCATGTAAAGTTTGCATTAACAGCATATCCAAATGATAAAAGGTATGAAGAATTTAAATTTGACAATGAAATAATGTTGAAATACAAAGGTAGAGTCTACATACCTTTGGGAAATGAATTAAGAACAAAATTCATGAAATAATTCCATGATTCTCCTTATTCTGGACATCCAGGAGTGATGAAAATGCTTATTGATATAAAACAACAATATTTCTAGAAAGGATTGAAAAAGGACATCACAAACTATGTTTCTCATTGTATTGAATGTTAGAATGTTAAAATAGATCACATACATCTTGTTGGTCTATTGTACCCTCACAAAATTCCGCATAACAAATAGAAAGTTATTAGCATGGAGTTTGTGCAGTGGTTGCCTATGTATAAAAATAAACATGACATGATTCTAGTTGTTGTTGAAAAGTTAAAAAAAGCATCTCACTTCATATTGGCTATTATGAAATATGATTCACCCATACTTGCAAAATTATTTGTGCATGAAATTTTTAGATTGCACAAAATTCTGAAGTTCATAGTTTCTTATAGGGAACCAAGGATGACCTCTAGATAGTGGAAAACCTTAAATTTATATTTGAGGATGAAACTGATTTTTAGTTCAGCATACCATTTAGAAACTAATGGTCAAACTGAACGAGTAAACCAAGTTATGGAGGATATGCTTAGGATATATTATATGGATCAAAAATCTAAATGGGAAGAATATCTTCCATTGGTGGAATTTTTCTATAACACCACTTTTCATTATTCACTAAAAATTTCACCATTTGAAGTGTTGTATGGGAGAAAGTGTAGAACTCCCATCAGTTGGGATAGTACTGAGAATAGAGTGTTATTGGGCCCTAAAATATTAACAAAAATAGAAAATCAAGTGAAGCTCATTCATGAGTGATTGAAAGAAGATACTGACAGGTAGAATAGTTATGCAGATCTAAAATGAGTAAACAAAAAAATTGAGCTTGAAGATAAAGTTTTCTTAAGGGTTAATACCAAAAAGAGCTCAATAATGTTTGGCAAGTCTACCAAGTTGTCACCAAAATATGTTGGACCATTTGAAATCCTTGAAATCATAAGTTCGGTAGCATATTGATTGGTGTTACCTACCGCATTTTCTAAGATGCGTGATATTTTTCATATTTCCTTGCTTAAGAAGTATGTGTCAAATGTAACGCATGTCCTAAATTGGAACTCTTTACAGGTTTAGGATTTAGGAATCGTGGTAGTTGAACTTATTAGAGTGTTGGAAACTCACAAGTTTCATCTCAAAAATAGAGATATCATACAATGCAAGGTCCAATGGGATTAATATTTTGAAGAGAGTGCAACTTGGGATAATGTGGAAGAAATAAAAATGGTGTTCCCTCATTTGTTTCAGTAATGAAAACTGATATTTGATTATCTGTTTATGATATATTTGATATTATTAATGAGTGAAACATCAGGGCAATGATTAGTTAAAAGGGAGATTATGTCACATCCTGCATTTTCACTTTGTTTTGTCACAAGAATAAGTTGTAATTTATAATGAATTTATGAATTCTATAGGACTATGACCATTACATAGCCTCACTTGCAGATATACATACGTACATATATCCTAAAAATATACATATACTTATGCGTAGTTGCACACGTGAAATCGTAACCGCACTCGTCGTCATGCATTCATGGATCACTTAATAATGTAACTTATTTTTTCTGTATGTTTTTGTATGATTCTACCTTACCTTGTTGGTGTCGGTAATGATTTAGTAATGTTGAAAAATTTGTACATGGTTGTATTTGTATTATTTTGGTGCCAAGAAATAATTATTGTTATATCGATGTATGACTAACAATTCTAGTGTTTGACTACATCAATCAAGGACTGTAATTGATGCATGGGCATATTTACATGAACCTAAAAAATGATAAATTAACCTTCTTTAGATTCATGGAGGATGAGATAGGGGTTTCAAGGAATGATAAAGATCTGAGGAGCTTTAAGAGGATAAGTGGATCTGAATTTCAAAATTGTCCTTTTCCCTCCAAAAGGACATTCAAATTTCAAAAATATGTAAATGAGTTTATTGAGCTTATCAAGGTTATGTGAGTGGTTAGGTGAGGAATTACATGTCCTAAGTAGTGTAATAGAATCATGAAATGTTAAAAAACTATAAAAATGTCTTCTTGTGTGTTAAGAGGAAAATGAAGATTCACTAAGGTAGTTATGGCTAAAAGACTAAGTTACATTAAGAAGAGGTGGTATTTGAATCAGCAGGAGATATTAGAAGGAATGGGAGATCCTCTCAAAGAAGATAAGAGAGAAAGAATTGTAGACTGTAAATAAAGATAAGTAGAAAGAGTTTTGTAAGACATATAGATATACAAATGATGAATTCTATGTTTTCTACGTTGTCTCTTGCTTTGAACATGGTAGTTTTTGTGTAGTGTGATGTTGATTGTAATTGTAAAGGTGGAGTGAAAATGTTTGTAGGAGTAAAAGGACTATGAATATGCTTGACTTGGATAATGAAATCCTATACCTTGGAGTGAATACATAGAGAATGAAAAACTTCAAGATAGTGGAGAAGAGGTATATCATGAATCAAGGTAATATTTGGCTTCAGGAAGAACTCATAACTTTAACTAGGGCAGTGAAGGTTTTAATACCTTGACTTAAACGTGCACACACAATTTTTCTCAACCTAAATATTGTCCTCACCCATCTTGAACACCAAAACCCTAATCACTTGTAAAGTATGAATGAAGATAGGTGTATAATGATCCATCAAGCCAAATTTTGTGCTTTGAAACTGATTTGGGTGAAAGATTTATCCTAAATTAACTTCTCGGGCCTATAAGTGTCTCGATTAGGGTTTTATAGAAAAACATGTGGGAAAATACCAATACAATTAATCTAGATCTACAAATTGCAATGAGCCATCATAAGGAGGCATTTAAACTGTTAGAAGAATAATATTTGAATTTCATGGGTGGAATTTTGTCATTTTCTTACCAGTTCTTCTAGGACACTGTGCACGGTGAGGAAAGCCTAGTTGTGAAGACCAATTTACAAAGGAACTCAATCTTATACCTTGAGTCAAGATTTGTAACTTATAAGGAGTAAAAGAGAGATTAGAGGGTGCTTTAAAACATATTTTTTGTGCCATGAAACATCAAGGAGATGAAGATGTGCTTGACAGTTTGTAAAGGCAAACCGAATTGAGGGTTTGGAGACAAAATCAGAAAGAGGAAGATAAAAAGAATTGTGCTAAGAATTGAGTTCTGAATTTTTGAGAGCATATCAAGGAGGGTGAAATGTAACTGTGGAAGGTGTTATTACTTTATGGGTAACCTTAGAATTTTTTTTGGAGTAGTGAAGCAACTACCTTGTCTTAAGAAAGAAAAAGGTAGTTTTGATAGACTTAGCAAAAGAGTTGAACTTTGATAGTCCCTATAAAATTCTTGTGATAAGTTTATTGTGTTGTGAGTGGTGTTGAAACAAGATTGAAGGCTAGAAGGCATTGGAAAATTCAATGAGTGCACATTGAACCAAGGACTAGTGCAAGAGTCCAAGAGCAAGTGAAAGGAAGGTGAGGGTATATGAGCACTTCATGTAAGTTGGCAGTTTTGAAACATGAAAGGACAAGGTGTGAGGAAGTTAGGACAATTTTTGGTGGAGTAGAAGTCATTCTAGGTTCAATATCATTATTTGAAATAAGTATCTAATTTTGGGCTAATCTATTATCCTCTTTGTAGAGTATAAGTGCAGATAATTGTTTAAGCCTTCTTGTGGGTTGAGTTATGCATGGTTTAGACATTGGTTGTAGGGTGTGAAGTAGGGTATAGATCTTGGAAAGCCATATAAGGTAAAATTGGTCAAAATTTGCACTTATAAGCCTTTTTAAGCATTGTTAATGTTCCTCGTATTGCAAAGTTTGAGGAAGTTGACTTGTACTCTTGAATGCCTTGGGATAATGATAAAATGTACATTTTGACTACATAAGTAATCCATTAAAACGTTCTTCATATTTTGATAGCATGCTTGGATTTTAATGTGTTGATGATACTGAAATTGGTCTCAGACTATAGCAAGTGGCAATTTTAAAATGATAAGTAATGTGCTTGGTTTTCTAGACTGGTCACAGACCCTGAGCAAACTTGGTAAAGTTGTGTTAAGTTGGATCTAAGACCCATGGGAATTAACATTGATGTTTCATTTGTTTTAAACTTAATATTTAATTTTTTGACCTAAAATGGTCTTAGACCATAAGGTGGTGGCATTAATATTGTTTTGATTTATATGATGAATGGTAAGGTAAACGTTATTATGGTTGTGAGTTTATAAAGGTCTAAGACACGCAAGACATATATTTTTTTATAATGTTTAGTTACATGAATGGTCTTCCACCATACTCTATTAGCATTTTGAATGTTTAATAAGTAATGGAACCCAGTCATTGACCAACCCATGCAACATTGGAAATATGATTGGTTGTTAGGAGGTCTTCGACCAAACGTGTATTCTCATCGTGTAAAAGTTGGTAAGTGGCTAGGATTTGGGTTGTTTGACTAGTTATGTAAAACGGTTATATTCCACCATGCATGCAAACTTTGGGTTATTATTTAAGTTTTAATATTTAAAATGGGACCACTCAGTAAATCCATCGTTTAAGTGGGAGGGAATTTAGGAGAGGCGATGGTGAATTTCAATAAGCTACTACGTGGCACCTGTAAAGATTTAATGGTAGTTCAATTCGGTACTAGTGTTTCCTGGAAAACTAGTAAAGCTTCTGGGAGAAGATACCGAAACATGCAACTTATAATTTCATTTTTACATTTGATGTATTTGTTTGTCTTAAGAGCTCCTCCCTGTAGCGAGATGTGCATGACGGTGTAGAGGGAGACCAGTTATAGTGGAGCATTTTTACAATTTTTACATAGCTAAAAATAGAAATGTTTTCTATTGGTGGGATTTAATGGCATCTAGGGTCTATATAGGATCTCTGGAAATGTTTTTGATGGTTTTTTGTTTGATGTTTTCATAGAGTTTTTTGGATCTTTGAGGTTAAACTAGGAAAAAATTATAGGAACTTGTCCAGAGATTTTCAAGTTTATCAGGCATGGATTATTGAATCTATTTCTTGTTTCTTTACTTTGAACTTGATGGATATGATTCGGGATTACCATGATTCTTGATTTTTGTGTTTATTCTTTTCTAAGTTGTTTGAAGAACTTGGAAAAACAGTATAAAATGTGTTTTCTCCTCATGGGTATTTGGAACGTGTAATAAAATGGGTATTCCTTTGCTAAATACGTATACTAGGCTTTGAGAGAATGTTATTTTTGACTTTAATCACTATTTGAGTAAATATTTATTAGCTCTATTTTTTAAGATTGTTACATTAAAGTTATATGAAGTATTGGGTTTTCTTTCCTATAAAGGAAACGATGATTCGTAGGTGTTCATTAATAAGGACTAGTAGATACATATTTTCTTAACTGGGTATATATAACTAGTGCTTGGCTGCGTACAAATTGTTATTCATTGTTTATGAGCATTTAGTTTTGTTACAACAGTGAAGTTTTTTTAAAACATGATTTCTAGAATTGGGTTTATGTTCTGGGTAACTCCATTTGGTTTTTTTTTAAGTACACCATTCTTGCCAACACGCATAGGGTTCTTGTATTAATAAAATGTTTCCTTTTATACTACAGTCACAAGATTTGTGAAGGCATTTAAGTTGAGTCTTCTGGGATACGAGTGTTCGTAGAAGACCAAGATAGGGTTGTCTGGCTTGTTACATTTAAATAGGGGCTATCGAAATCTTGGGAATCAATTCTATGATCAAAAGAAATTAATAAGTAGTTAGTCGCTTTCTGATTTTAAATGAAAACTCCTCGGTGATTCATTGGATTACTAACTTGCTGAATTTTCATAAAGCATTTGATTAATGATCTTTATTTAAAACCTTGTGATTGGACATTTTATGATATGGATGATCTTTCAGTGGATTTCTCTTTGAGATCGGCAATATGAAAAAAATGCTTCAACTAGTTATGGGATTCTTTGTCAATTCATATAGGAGAAAATATAAACAACTCTTTTTCTTCTTAATTGTTATACTTAAACACTTTTGGGAATAATTAAGTAATCCCAGAGTTCATAAATTATTTCAGTATCTTTCTCAAATAGATCGATTAAGATATAACTCTTACTAAATAGGCATTTTGTTGTAGCCAACGAAAGTGAAAATAATGCATGTTGAAAATAACTATGACATTTAAGAAATCTTTTCAATTTCTGGTAATTTTAGAGATGTACTGTTAGAACATTTTCTCGGTTACCAGTCTCACTAGTGGATTAAATGAATGTGAAATGGTATTTCATGAAAAATAAATTTTGGTTTCTTCCTGTAACTAGTTCTTTAATAATGATATAAGTTTGTAGAACCATAAGGGTTAAATGAGTATTGGTTATAAGAAAATATGGTTGTATGTCTTAAGGAATAGATTCAGTAATGGAATATTGATGTTAGAAAACATGTTGGTTGACTTACAGAATTAATTAGTATATAGTTTTTCTACAGATCATTATGAGAGGTTTGGTTGCTTCTTTTAATTAATCTCTTATTTTAGTGATACGAATCCCTAAAACCATGAATTATTATAAGTCAAAAATGTGAATTATCTTTATGAATAAAGTTAACTCTACTTTTTTATGTTGTCTTGTTTAACATCAAGTCTTGAAGATATTACTTATTTATTTGATTGTTAGATTAAAATGATGTTAGATAAAGATATTTTAAAATTTGGATCCACTTCCTTAGGTTTAAATATGATTACATTTTATTAAATCGATATGAAGATATGAATTATATCTTATGATAACCTTGATATATATTCCATTTAGTCTCGTAGTACAACAACAATGATTGTAATTTGTTAATTCGTGCCAGTTCTATGAACTAACCATGTATATCTTCACTCTTTCCTTCAGATGCGAGATAGAGTAAATAGTAGATGTGATTGTTGGATATTACTGATGTGATTTGATCATGTACTATTGTTTGAAAATCTGAATTACAGATCAACATATTTATTGAAGAGAATTGAAACATTATTTTACATAGCTTTTATAAAGGCATTTCTACCTACTTGTAACAATCTAGAAACTATTGTAATACTTATGATAAATAAGGATTCTTCCTTATTGATTTTAATAAATGTGTTCATTATTTGTAATCCTTAAGTGATTTGTTATAATGTTTTTTATGTTGTTTTTAACAATTAGTATATATTTTTGAAATTGATTACAAAATTATACTTGTAATAATTTGATGGTACTTTAAACGATAATCATTATCATTAGATATTTAATTGAAACTTGTACAACAATATGTAAGACAATGTTATTATCAATTTAAAATAAACGATGCCAATGAAACAATGTTGTTGTGGACAGCAGTAGGAAGTTATGAAATAATGGTATTTCACCTTTAACTTAGTCACAACATGATATAATGATGTCGTAATAATGTATCTACTATTTCTCTAAACTATGAAATAAGATGGTAATGTGTATCACGTGATTAATACATTTAATTTATTCAACAACCTTAATATTTCCTATACTTAATGGTTTATATATATTTCTTAAAGGGATACATACACTTTAGATAAAAAAACTAGTGAAACTAAATGATACAATTAGGATGAGATTGGATCATTACAAAATAAAAGGACATGGTCAAACTAATCCTATTCCTAGCAGCAAAGTTATGTTTTGACACTTCATAAGTTCGTAACAAGCTAAGTTACTATAACTCCTCATTATAGACGGATAGTTTGACCTAACATCGAACGATGAAACCTATCTAGTATTAAGATAACGAGTTTATGAAAGTGTGGGCTCTATGACCCACCTATCCATACCACCTTAGGATGGCTATGGGAAGGGTAATGATTATTAATGATGAATGTCATTAATAATCATTATCTTTCCCATAGGGGTCCTAAGACGGGAGTAATAGTGTACTCTCGTGTCGAGAGGAAAGTCCTGGATCCTATGCCTTCACAATACAAGAATTAAAATCTCTAAAATAACGAAATGAGATTTAGATAACTATGTAGATATGACTATTCGGTGATGAGACAAGTTTTTTTTGGCTTATGTGCAGTCACAAAACTAAGCATGTAATGCATTGCTTTTAAAATTTGGCCTACGTAGTGTAATTAGTTGATTACAATGTCAGTTCAACGAGTTCCTATCTAACTGTGTGAGATGCTGGATGAAATTTAGTTGATTGATTTTTAGGGAGAAACTTAGGAACTACACTTAGTTCTTAGACTTGAAAGAAAATGTTAACCAACTACATACAAGTTATGCATACTCAGTTAGAGTGATGTTAAAGAGGATCGGGTAGATCTGATTAACCTTTATAGCTGCACATGGTTATATTATTATCAGGTGGATTGTACACTATATTTTATGCTCAATTATAATTTTTGATAAGTTAAAAATCATTTATGGAATTTATAGGGATTAAGGGGTTTGTTTTACAAGAAAAAATCATTAATTTTGAATAATTATAACTTGGGTATTACAACAACGAAGAGGAAGAGGAGCATAAGACGAATAAGAGGGGTGATGAAGAATATATATCTAGGGAAGGCCAAGGTGTTGGGGGAGAGGCGAGCCAGGAATAGTTCAATATATCATAGGAAACCATGAAGAATCTACGTGCAAGAGGGAGGAAGTGATGAAAACCTCCACATGCACCCCCAATATCCTACCTTGATGACCCTTCAAAGGTGTTAATGGCTAGATTTCAAAGTTCAGTACCAACAAAGGACCTATTATGTTGGGAAATGTTAAATAAGGATGAAGCCCTTTCATGCACATGGAAGATGCTCTCATGGAATATGTAGACGTACATGGAAGATCCTAATTTTGAGGTGAGTAGAGAGTCATATTCAAAGATGAAGTTGAAGAATGAACTAGGTAGGGTATTCCCTATTATTGAATCCACCAAGCTATCATATGAAAAAACATGTAACACATTGAACAAAATGACCACCGAAGTTGGAAGAAGAAATATTGATAAAGGGGTCATGATCAGAAACATGTAGAAGGATATAAAGTGAAAAGATAAGGAAATTCAAAAGATCGCCAAAGAATTAAATGATGAAAAGAAGAGAACAGTCAACACATGTAATAAGGTAGAAGATATAGTTAGTAATATTACGTGAATGTGCCCAGACTTGATCAAATAGGATAAAATAGAGTGTGTTACATAACTAGAGTATTTGGAGGATCTAGTTTGGATGTTATTGATCAAGGTGAAGAGTGGGTCATGTCCATCACTAGAATATTTGGAAAAAAAAAATAAGGGGTGGAGAAGAAGATTAATAAATATGAGGCACTCTTTGTGGAAGTAAAGGAGACCTTGTAGAAGGTAGAACAAAATTTTGGAAACTGCCAAAAAAATTCTCTAACACTTAACGTGTGCACCGTAGTTAAAGAGGAAGAGTTGAGGATAATACAGGTCATAATTAAAACCAATAAGGCCAAGTGTGAGAAGGTTATGAAAGAGGTTGTGGAAAAGAGATAACTAATAAAATACATGAAAGACATTTGAGGAAAGGATCAAGCAGATCCATCCTATGGTAATGTGTAAGATGGATACTCTAGAGGGTGTTGTCTCTAACCTAGATGTGGTGGTGAAGGAGCTTCAGGAGAATATCGGTGAGCTAATTTTGGAGGAGGTAAAAAATATTGCGAAGACAATGTCGGATAAGGCTGCCAAAGGCTCGAATGTTGGAAGCAGCTAGAATTGAAATAAAAAAGAAGTTTCCTGAAATCCTCCCACTACGTAAGGCTTGAATTTTGGGCACACGCTGGGAGGTCATGTTTTTCATTCTATGATTCATTGGTGTAATTTCCCTCTATTATTTATTTCATAGATATTCATTCAATTTTCCAACTGTTCTTTGAATCGTGATATTACCAAGGACAATACTCCTAGTGTGGGGTAATGTTGAGCAGAGAAAATGGCTAAGTACTATCCATGCATGGAAGTTGAAGACCGTGCACAAGAGGGGGTGCATGAACTAAGATAAAATATCTAAGGTTGCAATAATGCATGGAAGCATGCATGCAAAAAGAGAATAGTTCATTGCATGGAGGTTTACGCGAAGGGAAAAGGAGGTCATCATGTAAAGGTCCATGCATGCACACACAAGTTTAGGACTTATTCGATTTTCATGTGAAGGCTAAAAATAGGAAAAATCAAAGATGGTTTAGCATGCAAGGCACATTAAGAAATAGGAAAAGGAAGAATAAATCACTGACATAAGGAAAAACACATGCGAGATAGGTAAAGAGCATGCATGGACAAATCTATTTATAGGAAGAAAGCATGAACTATTTATGACACAAGCTGGAGATTAAAACAAGGGTTAAAGGAATACAACCTATATTTAGTATATCTATTATTAGAATTAAATCATGTAAGTAGTAAAGGGAAATTCCCCACCTTATATGAATAGGTGCTTGTACGTACCTGAAATTCACTGGAACGATGTTACACATGCCCCAATGATGATATAGGTCTCCTTGCAAGGTGTTCAGGATTTGGAAAAGCTCTCCAAATGTGTGTTAACATCCCGCATACCCCACTTACTCTCCGTGTGCTTTATTTTTCTCTTTCCCCTCTTTTCCTTTGCATTTTGGTCTTTAGTGATGAAACCGCCGCCCTGCCTGGGCGGCAGTCCTGTAACCACCGCCCTGCTTAGGGTGGCGATCCTTTACACGTTTTCCAGAACGTGATTTTAATCGCGACTTGCGTAAATTTTTAACTTTTACCAACCTTTTCATCCATTTTTGCTTGTATTTATGATTATGGTTCCCTGTAATAGTGTTTATCCATTGTTTATTGTAAAAGAGTTCTAGTTCCAGAGTTACCTTTGGGTGAATGGGAATTCTATAAATAGCTAGTTTGATTACAAGTAAATGGCCTCTCAAAAATTGCCTCTCATCCTCTCATTTCAATAGTTTAGTCTTTCAGTTCTTACTTAGGAATTCAATAGTTTTCATTTGTTGCATGCATAGTTAGTCTTATTTTGCTATTTAGAAGCCACATGATCTTCTTGTTCCAGTGTTATTACTATTTCATACAATCAAGTGAGGTAGGATAGTTTCATTTCTAGTCTGAAGCCATTAGAGTTGTAGGTTCTGTTTTTCAAGAAGGATAGTTTCAGGTTCTGGATGTTTTGTGTTGTATGACTCACAATAAATCCCGCTAGGAATTACATAATCCAAGCTCTGTTCTCTTGCGCTATCCCTCTCCTACTCGCATTGTATTCAGTCTACATCTGAAGCTGACATTGTTCCAATACCTACTCTTGTTGATGCTAGCATTACATGCTTTTCTAGATTCACGTGAGCACGAAGGAACAAGGACACCACACTGAGGGGAAAAATCCACACACAATTAGATTCACCATTGTTCTACAAAATCCAGGTTCAAGCTATCAAAGTTCTAGTTAAAACATATCAAATAGAATAGTGAATCATTTCATTTCAGTTAATCTCGCTTTCGATATTGCTGGGGAAGCTGTGGGGATTGATAGTTTCTGAGAAACTATGATTCATTCCTCACTTCTGAGGTAAGATCGAGGGTCTTTCAAATAGATTAGATCGGTTATTTGGTTATTCAGAATAGATTCACAACTGCACAAGCAGATAGCCATACTCGGCTACCTTGTTTGTTTTAAATTCTGTTATTAGCTTAGTTGTCATTTTCTAGATATTAAATAATTGCTCTTTCAATTTTATTAAATAGTTGTTATCATTATTCTGTTAAATAATCTGTCAAAAATACAAAAATATAGAAGTTACATATGTTGTGGATATACTTTACATAGTTATTTTTACTTTGCTACAGTTAGATTTATATTGTTTTCTTTGTATGACAATCACGGGACCTAGGGAGCCCACAGAATACGTATTCGAGCCAATCGTGCCTCAACCCAATCTTGTTGCAACAATAACTGACATGGACCAGAATATCAGAATTCAGGTCTTCCGAACAACAAGAAACCTACAAGAAATCAGTTCACAGTTAAGAGGATTAAACATAGAAGACGACAAAGCGTATACGTTTTGGTCAAACCAACCAAACTACAGATTGCCCTAAATAGATATCCGCATGACTGTAGAAGGGATTGAAAGAGAGTAAACATTCGGTTATGATCCTTTGGTCTCACAGCTAGACGCAGGAGATATCCTCATTGACATAGACACTAGCTTAAGAATTCAATTTGCTAGAACGTCTGTAAGGTACCCTAAGAAGATTGCACAACTTTTAGTTCTAAACATAGAGGCTGAAAAGGCATATGACTACTGGATATTAGGGATTAGGGATTGATTCTACACATGACCATAGGAGGCCCGTAATGACCACGAACCTACGGTTGTGATCCACAAATCCCACAACCGAACAAGCCCACAGGTCAATCAAACATTGATGTTGGTCTATGCACATTAATATTTAGGTCCTCTCCACTTCCACCAACCATTATCGCACAACTATCCTCACTGGATATAGCAGCTAATCAAGCTAAGGATTTCTGGACTAGACCAAATAATCACCCATAGAATCCACCATACATCAATCATCCATTTTCATGACCCTGTCGGGGATTATCTATGAAGCACCCACAGGTTATCTTCCACGTATCCCACAACCTATAGATCGGATCATGCTAGAGCTCAATATTGATTGGAGCCTTCGAGCATTCATCCTCGTTGAACAATCTATCACGCCAGTTCATGTTAGGAGGGCCTTCTTGGCCTTAGATTTATAGATTCCATTAGTGCGCGTCGAAGATATAAGATAGCCTAACTAGTTTTTCTGCACCCACGTATATTCCATCCCCACCGACTGTCTCGGCACGACCTCGGGAGTGCGGGTGCGAGGAAGAGTTACTTGTAGATTCCCATGCTCGCTTGTCACTTTTCCATCGTACAGTGCCACACTCCATGTAAAGAGACATATGCTAGAGAGAGGTAGAAAGAGCGAGAAGTATGTTGTTATACAATGTATATGTATACTGAGTGTTGCATGCATGGATGTAATTTGTCAATTTATTTAATAGAATGAATTATTTTTTGATGGATAATTTGAATGGATTGTTAGAATTAATATAGATGTGCATAATGTAATGGAGATCAAAATATTGTTTTTGATTGTCTATATTAATAAATGGTCAATTATGTTGATTAGTTTCTTTTCGAATATGTTATATTTGTTATAATTTGTTTTTATCATCAGTCATGATATAATGGATAAATATACAAACCACATCTTCACAAGTGAACAAAGGTGGAACTCAGTAGGTTGTGTGCACTTCGGGTGAGCACCTATACATCTTTCTAGGTGAAGTGCCAACACACCCGACCTTGTAATGTGTTGGCAACTAGACTGAAAAAATACACATATACAACTCTAAGCATAAACATATATACCTATGTTATGTAACAAAATACAATCCTCTTCCCAAACAAGCATACTTCATTATTCAAGTTATCTTACTACCTATCAAGACTTTATAATCCTTCTTGAAGCACTCTACTTGCAACATGACTTCATGAATATGATTGAATCAAAGAAAGGAAACATACCAGCATAAATTTTACCTTCTCTCACAATTGTCCAAGGCTTCAAAATGATTCATGACTATAACTGAATTGATAGAGACAATTTCGTAAATACATACCTTGTGACACAACTTTGTGATTGTACCTTGTAATCAATTTGATTGTCCTAGCATAATAAACCTTCTTAGAACACAACTTTGTTGTTCATGTCCTTCTCTCATTTATACTAGGTCTTTAACATTATAATACACCTTTTTCATCTTCTTAATTGTCCTTCAATCAAGCCTTCATGATACTCCTTAGAAACATTTCTTCATGCATCATATACATGGTTGCAACACAATTCTAGGTCTAATCAACAACTTTGTAACATACCTCTATTTTTTTCACAGCTTCCTCAAATATCCATCATGACCACATACCTCAACACCTCTCCATGGTGCTTCAAATAATTATGAAATCCTCTATGAATCCTAATAGAGACACCCCCTGATTCTTAGGGCTATAGAATAACATAAACTTAGGAGATTCCTAGATCTTCGTCACCTTGTTGTCTTGAGATTGGTTGTCCTTATTTAGAGTCCACTTGGTTGTCTTACTAGAACTTATTGCTTAATATCAACATTATCCTTTTTATTGATTGGCATCGTTGGCTTGATGATTATGTCATTCTTCTTCTCCACTTATTGAGTTGATAATAAATATTCTTAGAACTCATGAAACTCTTCATCATTTGATTATGTTGGTGTGTGCATTTTCCACATCACATGGTGAGTCATTTCACTTAGGTGAGGTCATAGGTATTAGGTGTCGTAGGGGTTATGATAGATTATGCTACGTCATATGTGTCAGTGTGTGTTATTGCATCATATGGGATTTACTTCAATTTCAAGAATGTAACTCCCCTTCTCCACTTGAGGAGGTATGATTACTTACAATGGGGGTTACACAAAACCCCTATTTGTACCCCTTTATTTTCATATCTATGTGGAATGAGTGAATAAGATGTTGGTTGAGATATGACCCTTTCATTTTCATTGCACGCACATTTATGGTTGAAGTTCTCTCCCCAATGAAACCTCATTACATTTCCAGAATTTGACTCGGTTGATGTTCGCCAAGGTTCATTTTAAGACCCCCCCCTCCGAAAAATTAGTTTATAATGGGTGGTGAATCTCTAAAATAAACTTTCGCATCGATGGAGAATTTCTAAAAAACTATTTGATGGAAAATCCGACTGGGTTGGATAGTCTTTCATCATATTCTGTACAACCTGGGTTGGATGTTGTCCATAATCTGTCGTAAAACCTAGGTTGGATGGCATCCAACCCAGGTTGTGCTTTAGACGATGGAAAATCATCCAACTAGGGTTAGATAGTCATCCATTGTCTATCGTCCAACCTAGCCATCTAACCTGGGTTGGATGGTCATCCATTATTTGTCGTCCAACCCAGGTTGGGACGGCTAGGTTCGATGAAAGACAATGGACGACCATCCAACCCAAGTTCCATAGCCATCCATTGTCTTTCGTCTAAGCTGGGTTGGATGGTAGACAATGGTTATCTATCCAACCTAAGTTGGATGGACAACCAGTTTTTGTTAGATGTCTGTATTAAACAGGTACCCCCCAAGCTATGTATTATACCTCGGTGAATACATGCATAAGTTAATTTTTACATATAAATAGTAGGAGAATTGACCCTTAAGTTAATTTTATATGTCAATAGTAGGAGAACTGATGCATAAGTTATTTTTTATATGGAAATTTTAGGTGAAGTAGGTGGCAACTGACTCCTGAAAAATTCACCATTTCCAATTTCAAAAATCCCTATATTCTCGAGTTTACAAAAATTCACCACTAAAATTTTCCCTGTTTGTGTTATCCTACATGATCCTCGTGTTTTCACATTTTTTTATTTCTTCTTCATGGTATCAGATAACATTTTTTTGGATCCATGTTACTCTCATGTTTTAAGTTGCATCTTTCTCTCAGTTTCATTATTTTTAGGTTTCATGTGCAAGTGTCATAATGGATATTCCATTTATGCATTTTAAGGGCCCAACTTGACCCTAGCTCACCAATTTGGGAATCAATCTTACCCTATCTTGCTCGTAAACTCCAACTCACACGTAGCTTGATCTTCCCATTTTTACTCATCGTGCACTCTGCATCATTTGGTTTTGGGCTTTTCTTCGATTGTTCATGCACCGGCTCCCTAGATTCATGTTTGGCCCTAGCTTTTCATGACTCTACCTTCATGGTTTTTGCATTGATCCTTGATCTTGCAACCCCATAGCATCCGTGCATTGGCCCCTCTATTCATCATTTTAATCAGTGCATTTGTGGGTGACCTATAGTTTGATCTCATATTTCCAAGCTCCCATGCATTTCCCCTACATTGATCTAGTCCCTTCGACCTCATTATCATTGCTCTGGTTCGTGCCCCTAGAATTGTGCTCACCTCGTCATTTACCATGCATCATTTACATGTTTTATGATATTTCAAGCTCTGTAACCTTTGGTTCTGCATCATTATCATTTATCATTTCCCATGCTACACACTAACTCATGCGCTTCGCTCGTTATTCGATACATTGGTTATACTGCTCTCCCCCTGACCTGGTATGTGGAATCAACCATTACACCACCTCCCCAACATGCAGCACCCAAATCCAAGTCAACATTTTTCATGTCTTCTTGGCCTAGATCCCAATGAGATCACCTCTTCCACTCGAAAATCACCACATGACCCACTCACCCAAACCCCACCGACACGCCTCCAACTCATTCTAGTACATGAGCTCATCTAGATCACCAAGCCACTCTGTGGCACAACTCAACCTTTAGCTCACCAACTTCAACTCTACTCAGCTCACCATTAGATCCCCCATCTAGTTCATCAAGTTGCCTTCTAGCTCACCCCTACGCTCAGGACCCCCCTTCTCACTCTTTTTTTAATTTTTTGCATTTTTTCACTTTTTTCAAATTAATTAAGCTAATTGAAGGGAAAATTAATAAAATTCATCATTTATGGAGGGGAACCTTTTTGGGCTCCATTTATAGGGTTATTGGGCTCTTTCTGGGCCCACTTTTCTAGCTCGTCATGCATTGTGTGAACATAATGAGCTTGCAATGCTAATTGAAAGAAACTAACACCTAATATTTTCAAAGCAAAGCTAAATCTACTATAGAACCATCAAGATAAGAGCTTAAGGGAAAATAACTTTTTCAATGCATAAAGATGATAAACCCACTAAATTTTAAGTCATTCCTACTCTTTGTGATTTCGATTCAAGATATGAACCTAATTAGATCACCTAGCAATCAAATTGTTGTTGTTTGCCTCAAGAATGAGGATGAGATCTCACCAAGAAATGGCTACAAGGCCATTTTTGGATCTTCCCATACTAATCAATTTGAGAGAATGGATGAAAGATGGAGAATTTCTCAAATCAAAATGTCTATAGTTTTCACTAGTGTAAATGAGGTGTAAGAAGAAAGGGAAGGAGGAGGGTTCCTTATAGAGCTTGCATGTTTTGGACAGGCTTACAATTTGATGGATGTGAGATAAAGCCCAAAGAAGAAATGCAAAGGATATGCATGTTTAATAAAGGATGTGCACTTTATGGGAGTTGAGAGGGGTTTAATTAGTCAAATGTGATTAATTAATATGTAGGGATAAAATTGTAGAAGCTATTTAGGGGGGATTTAGAGGAAAATTATCCTAATTCAGGGGATGTAAGAAGGGATTTTAGCCAAATAAAAGGGGTTTGTTGATTAAAATAGAATGAATAATTAATTAATAATGTTTAATTAATCACTTAGAAGTGGATTACAACTAATGAAAGGTTGTTAATTGGCATCCAGAATGGGAGAAGGGTTGCTTAATTAATGAAAGGTCATTAATTAACGAATAAGAAGGGGAATGTTATCTAATTAGAATAAAAACACTAATTATTATGGAAATGACGGGGGAAGAGGGTAATTAGTGCAATTTTATTATTAAAACTGCGTAAGCGGGTTTTGGGTGTCTACATTTTCCCCTCTTTGGGGTGGCATAAGTGACGCTACTTCAAAGATAATAGACAAGTACAGACTAGTAAATTTTTAAGGAGTGGAAGAAAAATTAGTGGAATGAAGGATGCCCCCTTGAGTGTTGATGGGCTGATGGAAGAGGTCGATTGACGATTAAAAAAGAGTAAGGAAGCATATACAAGAAATGTGAGGGGGGGCATAAAAATAGTCCCCTATTTCCCCAGGTGTTTGTGAAGAAAGATTGTGATAGAATAAAATGATAAGGAAGAAAAATAAAGATGAAGAGAATGGAAATAGATTTCATCTAGCTGATGTAAAAACAACATTATTTCATTATTTTTCTCACATGATCTATATCATCGGCCCTTAATAAAATATATCCATATAACAAAAGTGTATCATAACATGAAAAAATATAATACTAACATTTTTTCATTGCTAAAACACTAACTCAATGCAACACACATAACATAATGAAATATGATAAAGTAAACAAGCTAACCAGATAGGGAAACAAGTATAAACACACATACTCAAACAAACAACGTTCAATACAGTTGCACCAATGTTTTTTTTATCAAGCTTCAATTCCCAAATGTTTGTGTTAATGACAAGGGTTAAAGATGACACCCCAAGCAACAATACACTGCAAGGAGTATAAACGGAGGACACATGGGTTCTATGAAAGAGCAAACGTGCACTATGAAACAGTACCTAAAAACTCGTTGTGCCAAAGAGTATAGACATAGTAAGCAAACTAGTTTTGTTAATGGAGATAGATGAAAATGATCTACGAATCGTTTTTATGAGAACAAGCAAGGACTAAAGAAAAAAAAATTGTAGGATAATTTTCTATGTTCGAGCATAATGTATTTGATACAGGCTTCAATTGCATGCATACTTTTTACCAAAAACGTTTTTTGTAAATTTTTAATTTTATAATAATTTTTTTGGGGATTTTTGATAATTTTTTAATTTTTTAGAATTTTTTGAAATTTTACCAATTTTTTTTGCATTTTTGAATTTTACAAAAAAAATTATGATTTTTAATTTTTAGGAATAAAATTAGTTAGAAGAATGACAATATATGTGGTTATTTCAAAACAACATGGGGAAACAAAAATATGCCCCATGTAGCAAAAAGGGTCGCCGAGAAGCAAAAAGCATGTCCCATCGTAGTGAAAACGGGCAAAAAAATGACTATTTATAAAAAAATAATCATCGTGGAAAGTGCTAGAAGAATATAGAAGAATCATGGAATTCATATAGCCCGTCGGGGGCGTGAAAAATGATGCGGGGGGGTCAAAATAGCTATAAATAGCAAGCCATGAGAGGTAAAATTCATCGCGGCTAGTTCATTTGCTATTTATCCTTATTGAGTTTTAAGAGGAATTTTCTCTTATTTGTGAGAAGAATGGTGCAAATTCAGAACCGTAGAAACTGTGCGAATAAGATTTGAGAGTACAATAGGCTTCCCGCAGACGGGCCCACCGGTAAGCAAAGAAAAAAAAAGATTTTTGAGTGCGTTTAATGTTTTTTTTAGGGTAGAAGAAATTGGTGGGATGACATTAGTGCAGCCCTTAGGGGGCGTAATTGTGAAGGGTGGTGCTAGTGTAGAACTAGGCACACTATTTTTAAACTAAAAATGAGGGTTAGTAGGGGGCGTGCTTGCGTGAAAACGTGAGTGCTAGTGTTAAGATAAAAAATGGTAGTTAGTAGGGGCATGCAAGTGTTAAAACACAAGCGTTGGTGTAAAAATGAGGGCATTACCCGTAAGCTAGTGCTAATGTTAAAAGGGGGTGCGCTGGTGTGAAAACACAGGCGCTAGCATAGATGGTCAGTTTTGGATAACTTTAGAAGAATTAAGGAGATTTGTAAAAGAATTTAGTGATGAGTACAGGAATTTAGATGATGTTTTTAAGAAGAAATGATTGTAACAAAGTGGTTTTTGTGCTCTTACAGGTGAAATTAGATGAGTTGGAGACATGCACGTGACATGGTTGGCTTCGAGCCTACGCGGCTACTTTCTCACATCGAGAGTAGTTTTGTCTTGTTACTATTCTAGATGTGGCAAGCCTTGCTCACGTGGCCTAGATTCCATAGATTATGGTAGATCACAACCTCCTTACTGCCTTAGTTAAGAGGTGACGTAGCGAGATTCAAACATTCAGACTTCCTAAAGGAAAGATGAGCATTACTTTGGAGGATGTTTGGTGCATACTGAGAGTGCCTATCCAGGGCCGATTGATTACATATGATGGCAACCGCGGGTGTATTCTACAGTGCATTTCTGAGATGTTTTGTCTACCTGACATACCACGTAGGGGCATGATAGTGGACCTGTACAGATGTTTCATTATCCCTGGCTCTCACGGATATTAGTATACTTGATGGCTCTTTATCAATGGCATTTTGTTGTGTGATAATATTGACACATGTTTTTCATTGGGTCTCATGGGAGTAGTACATGGTCTTGTGAGTAGGCAGGTCTACTACTAGGGCCAATGTTTATCATCCCACTTGTACAAGGACCTTCATCTGATATTTTATCATGGCCAAAAGACATTGGGCCCAGCCACTTTGTTATAGATATGGGCATGGGACCATATCGCGATAGGGTTCCCACTAGCAATGCTACAAGTCAGGGCTCTTGATGAGCCATCTATTATGGGTTGGGTGCCAATTGGTGATGATAAATTCTCACACATTGGGGACACAACATTCTATAGGTGGGTGTTTGATCATTTACAGCTGTGTATGGTGACATGATGTCCTTACAGATTATATCAATGACCAGAGGATGTTGTAGAGCTTATTATAGCATAGGGCGATCATTTTATCATCATCATAGGGGGCTATATTACTGAATGGTACAGAGTCGACAGATTCTAGAGATAGTTAGGACACAACCAGGTGATTCCTAGAGATGAGATGTGGTACAGTCATAAGGCCATAGATACCTTTGATATTGGCCCAAGGATTAGACCATGATGAGCTTTAGATAGTTTTAGATAGGTTACCCCATAGCCATGGGTCATGTAGCCACAAGTGGTAGATCCCTTGAGACTCTTGATTATGTAACATGGTATGCTATATTGCTACCACAACAGATCACTATACTGCAGGTTGTCATAAAGGCAGAGATTGTTGTTTGCAGCATAGGGATTACATGTTTGTGCTCTCAGAGATAGATCTAGATTGGGACAGCAGGAGGTTGAGGCTGATGCCCAGAAACAGGGATAGGTATAGGCACCACCACAGGTTGTTCCCCCACAGTAGCCCTTACAGGTGTCATCCTAGCCACAACATCCCTTATAGCTACCACAATAGCCACAGCCATATATAAAAATTTAGATTCTCGTGGTTTAGCAGCTGGTACAATAGATGGTCATATAGGCCCCAAAATCTCCTCCTAGAGCATCGAGCCAGGGTTTTGTAGGGAGTGGATATGGATGGGGTTCACACCTCATGATCATATAGTAGGAGGATGGGAATCACCCCCTAGATCAACATAGAGGTCACCTCCGAGAGCTCTATAGATATTGGTTCCTATGTTCAGTGTTATTCTAGGAGTATGTGGGGATGGAGGATATGGGGGAGATGTCAGAGATAAATGGGGATCCCCACTTCATAGTATAGTAGGTGGGGGATGGAGACTACCATATAGATCACCCCCTAGATAGATTGGCCAGGGTATGGGGGATCTAGCTACCTTGAGGTAACAATTATAGCAGATCACCACAAAGAGGGACTAATTAGCCACTGTGAGGGCACAGTGGGATACAAAGTGATCACAATTGCATGTTGATTTGGCAAGTGTGAGAGTGGAGCACGATGTGCTTCAACAAGCAGGGGCAGCAGCAACAGCCTAGGATTTAGTTTTTTTCTTTTTCTTCAGTCACTTACAAGACCACTTATTACAGGATTTTATATCATGGGGTTGTTTCATTGGGTCATAGGGCTATGGATTATAGTCAGCTAACCAGAAGCTGGTCTATATCAAGGTCACATAGGCCATCTTCATCAGCGAGATCATTCCAGATGTCTTGAGCACAGTAGGGGCCACTACCATAAAGCTCACAGCATATGCCACCACCTCGACCTAGACTAGGCAATCTAGGGGTAGGCGAGAGTCATGGTTGGCTCTTTTTATGATGACATATTTACATATGTACTTATTTTTGGTATACGCCTCGATATGAAGGCACATTTTTTACCCATACCCATGATGGTATACATTTTTTGCATTTGATGATTATGTAGTGAGACACATTGTATATGGACATTGATATATTTGACACATTTTTATATATGATGATGATGGAATTATCATGATTTATGATTGTATCACATGTGTTTGATTTATGAGATAGAATTTGATGATATCACATTGTTTTTGATGAAATACTTATGATTATCCATGTTTTAATTTTTGATATTGGTGAGGGGGATAAAAGGTGATCCCTATTGCCCCATTGATGATATGGTAGGATGATAGCAGCTAAGCGTACATGTTGGATGTTTATTTTCATGACTATGTAGCTTAGTAGTTATTGATGATATATGATATATGTGATAAAATTAACAAATGTACATACTAAACCACACAACAACATAAATATGTACAAATATAAATAAGCATGCAAAACACACTAAAGATAAACAAGCGAGAATGAATCTAATCGAGAAACGAATAGACCAATATAATAAGTATGTTAAGAAACAACATTATACAGGATTTACAAGCAAGCATTCGAAATAAAAAATAAACAAACAAACAAGTAAGATACTACTTTGTTTTTGTGGGACAATTTCCAAACATTTTGCGTTGTTTTTGGTATTTTTGTAAGATCATGCTTTACTTTTTTGAATTTCTATGAAACAATTTTTCAAATGTTTTGGGATTTTCTAAACATATTTGAATGTTTTTGGAGTTTTCTGAAACTATGTATGTAACATTCCCATTTTAAGACTTTAGAAACAAGGGAATTTTTTTTTAATAATGTTCTTTGTTCTAAATAATCATAATTTAGAACACACAATCGATGCCAATCAATCTCATAAAAAATAACCATATGTAGCTGTAATGACTCGATGAAACACCGATCTCTCATTTCATGAATCAATATCCTACCGATCTCTCATGTTAACTCAATGAATTATATACTAGGTATACTTGGTTCTCATACCCTTTTCGGGGGTATTAAGTGTTCTATTTAAGAGGCCTATATGAATATTTGTTACCAATATTCATATGAAAATATCACTGCTTTAAAACTAGGTGACATAGGACAACGCAACTAGTAGCTTGCAATACTTTGGCCAAATATTTTCAAACATACTATTAATGTTAATATTCCTATATGGCATACTCATCAAATGGAATATGTCCTTCACCCCACTTCATCTATTATCTAGAGTGGTCTTCACTGACTCCTTTCAGTCCACTTGTTCAAGGTTTAACCCTAACCAAGGTTAGCAACATAGTTTAGTGTAGAAGACTACTCGAGGTGGCTAAGGGTACATAGACATACTCAATCAACTTAGTTCGATTGCATGTGTCTAGTTATCCTAAGTCATTGTGAGCTGCCCCCAACACTAGATCATGCTTCTAACCTAACCTAGGGTATAACTAAGATCAAGTCCAAGTTTATGTAGATCTATATGATTCAACTCTGAAGGGGTGTTACAACATATCAACTACAACACAGTATCCTCATGAATACCTAAGTCTTCACTAAGGTACGGTGCTGCAGTTGGCATGTGTTAGCATCCAACTGAGTCATGCCATCTAGATGTACATACCCAAGAAAGAATTTAATTACTAAAATTTTTCCTTAATTAAAGATTAATTACACCAGTCATGTTCAATCCATAGTTTCATTAACCATTAGGGTTGTAAACAATAAATGAATTGTAATTTCTATGCAGATACATCTTCCTCCAAACCCCTTTCCAAAGATTTGTTTTTCATTCATTAACTTCATAATTTAAGATTCATTTTTGCACACACAGGATAAGCATACTAACAGTGAGGTTCACTTATTTAACTTATCCATAACTTAGCTTGTTTAAGTTCTGAATTAGATTATTTTATAATAGACTTCATTGAGATGAGTTTACTTATCATATATATACTCTTTTCATTTGATTTACTCAAAGTGAGGGAGTTAAACATGAGGAAGCACACCTTCCTCTATCCAAAATAACATTAGGATTTAATTCCAAAAGGTCTTAAACAGATTGCTTACATTGCAGAATATTTGTCTTTCCTTTTATTTAATAAGAGTTAGGGTTCATTAGGAACCTCCTAACATTTTATAACTTTTTCAGCAAGATTCCATTTACCCATTAACATCATTAGTAAAACCATAGTGATTAATTGAATGACCAACCATGTATGCCAATTCCAAATAAGTTGCATTAATGAGAGGATAGGACATCTAGAACATTTATCCTATAGTTCATTTTAATTCAACCCGAAAGGGTTCATTTCAGATATATATACATAAGAACATAGATAAGCTTATCATTACTATTCACATAATATAAAAAAAAGATGACACATCAAGTACTTATAAACCCACAATCTTTTCCATTTATCAAGGTGGAATTTATATACATTGCAAGTTCAAACACTTCAAACATCTTTAGTGCCAAAAAACAACAATAAGCTCTATTATAAAAATACAACTTTCCTTTCCAACAATACATTTCAATAATGAATCATATTTCCTCCTAAAATATCCAGTCTTTTGGTAAACAAAAGTAACATCATAAAAGATATTGTCTCCTTTTACCACTTACAAAGTCCATCTATACAAAAATTGCTAGCACAAGTCAGTTCATTGAACTAAGCATGATAAACATTAAAACGATGTGCTTTTAACTAACAATTTCATAAAGAGAACTTTTCTTTATGAAATAGTTAAAGCGTTACAGAAAGACGTGTCATAAGAGTTAACAGTCATAAGAGAGAGAAACAAAATGATAATCCATATCATCATTAAGAAAAGATCATGATATAATCATAATAAATTTTCAACCAATGATTTCATAGAAGGAATTAAAATATTAATCCAGATAAATAATAATTCACCAAATCACAAACTACTTTTCATTTTTACAGTTTTTTATGATCCATGTCTTATTTAATTCCATCTAACCTGAGAAGATACTAACATTAATATCTCAAAGGAACAATCTACATTAGATGGAACAATAATACTTTTATCTCAGCCTAAATGTAACTTCATCCTAAAATAAAAAACTCCAAACTCAATCAAACATTAGGATGAATTTAGGCTAAACCAACAACACCTTTAGGAAAGAGTTTCTTATTGAAGAATCTATATCCTAAGTTTCACAGTCATAAACCAATCTAAGTTTTAGGATCTGCATCAAACATATTTGAAAAACAATGAATTCAATTTCCATGCACTTGTAACTAATCACTCATCACAAACAGTACATCATTACAATGTAAAATCCAAAGAGAAGAATACAGGGTTTTAGCAAACAACTACAGGTCATGTAATCCTTATTTTTACTTCATAAGAGACTTACTCAAAAATTTCAATCAGACATATCAAATATCTAGAGTAACCTTTTGCTTCAACAACCTATTCTATCACAAAAAGGGTCTACTTCATCAAGCAAGTCCTAGAGGAGGCATAACTATACGACTAACCAAGTCAGCTCCCTCTTTCGAGGTGATACTGATGTAAGGTGAAAAAGAAAAGAGAAAGAGATTGTTAATTCTCAATCTAAGAAAAACATAATAGACAAGTCTAGCCTCTACTATTTTCCATTTTAAATCCAGATAGAGGTTAAATAAAACTTGGTATAGAGAGCTTTCCCAAATCAGAGAGAAAGAGAACAACATACATCTACCTTCATAGTTCAATGAGAATGGTATTGTAAATACCTTAACTTAGAATAGAAAGAAAGGATAACAACCAATAATGATAAGATAAGATCTCATTACTCCTTCCTTAAAAAAGTTACACTTACCAAGATCGAAAAAGAACCAAGAAAGATTTGTTTACCCCATGCCAAGAAAACACTTAAACTCCTATCAATCATTGAAGTCCAAAGAACCATTCAAACCTTCAATTAATGACATAATGGTAACTCACAAGCTACAAACTGAAATTCATTTCTTCTAAAATTTACAAACGATAACAACTGAAGCACAAAACTGCCAACTAAACATTACATTCCCTCTAAAAATAATAACATCAGTTCAAGAAGTTAACTCAGTTTTCCTAACAAACAGATAGAGTAACATTTAATTAACTTACCCCTTTTTGGCCATGATTTCCTTTTCAAAGAGATAACACAAAACGCTTACCCATCTATAGATGGTGAACGAAAATGTAGGAGCAAGACTTACAGTCAAACTTCCATTCGAGAAAACTTAGAACCATGTAACTTCTCAATAATCAAAGGAACAGACTATTGGATCAGGAAGAATGATCTAACCCAGATTCACCCACAGAGGGAGAGACAATGAATCAGTGGCAAGATCACAAGATTTTTGCTTGAAGTCAATCTCAGAAGACATGAAAACCTGAAAACACTACAGTCAATTTCCTTCAAGCATTCCATCAAGTTTTTGACAAGAGTCGGATTACTCTACAGTTCCCATCCCACCATTTTTACCTACGAGCTCCTACAGCAACAACTGTATTTCTGAATAAGGTAAAAAAAAGAACTAATCAAACCCAATAAGTCAAATTGAGAAGAACAACCTAGACCATTCTTTTCCTTTTACTAGAGAAATTGTAATCGAATCCAAGAAACCATCACATAGATCACACAATTATAATTAGACTACAACCATGCCAAAGGACATATTGCTCTCGAGGTGATCCGTTCCAGTTCAACATCATACAAGTTACTATCCATTTTTTAGCTCAGCTCAAATAGACATGTAAAATATTCAAAAACATCTCAAGTCTAAACAGAAGTTTAAGTAAGTTTCTTACCTTTTCCAACAAAGGAAACAAAACCCAAATATGTTTCTAACATAATAGTGAATCCTACTATCTAGTTTCAATACAGTTCAACAGACGTTCTCAATATTCGACAACATCTCAAGTCCAAATAGATTTAACATGTTTCATACCTTTTTCCAACAAAGAAAACAAACCCAGATCGTATTTACATTAAACAATGAATCCAAGCAGAAGTATATAGTAAATAATACAAGCATGAATGCAAGATAAACATTGCATAAAAACCCAATTGTTCCCCAAGAGCAGAGTTCTTTTAATGAAGACATTTAGGAAAAAATAGAAAAACTTAATGGGTAGATCCCATCATGCCTAATAGAGCTTCCTCTTGATTTGCATAAGATTTCCCAGTCGAGCCTCAACAACTTTATTTTTCTCCACGCAATTTCCACCTCCTCAACTCTTCCAATTCTTCTTATACTTCCACAGAGTCCAAAATAGCTCAAGAATGTGAAAATAATAGCAAGACGAAAAATAGAACTGTTGGTTCGAAGTACCGAAAAAACTTCATGCAGAGTAAAAACTCCAAATGAATTGAAGATCAAAACAACAATACCAAAACCCGTCAAGCATTTTCCCTAGGTATTTGGTGATGGATAATTTGAATGGATTGTTAGAATTAATCTAGATGTTGCTAATGTAATGGAGATTCAACAAATATGGTTTTGACAATGCTATTTAATAAATGTCAATTATGTTGATTAAGTTTCTTTTAGAATATGTTATTTTGTTCCATAAGTTGTGTTATCATCAGTCATGATATAATGGATAAATATACAAACCCAATCTTCAAAGGAACAAAGGTGGAACTAGTAGGTGGGTGCAACTTCGGTGAGCACCCTTATACATCTTTCAGTGGAAGTGCCAACACCACCCCGACCTTGTAATGTGTTTGTTGGCACTAGACTGAAAAAATACACATATACAACTCTAGCATAAACTAAACCTATGTTAGCTGTAACAAAATACAATTCAGCTTCCCAAACACGCATACTTCATTATTCAAGTTATTTACTACCTATCAAGAAGTTATAACCTTATTGAAGCACTCTACTTGCAACATGACTGTAATGGAATATGAAGTGAATCAAAGAAAGAAACATACCAGCATAAATTTTACTTCTCTCAAATGCCAAGGCTTCAAACTGATTCATGACTATAACTGAATTGATAGAGGACAAATTTCGTAAATACATACCTTGTGACCAACAAATTTTGATTGTACATTGTAATAATTGATTGTCTAGCATTAAGAAACCTTCATAGAACACCAAATTTGTTGTTAAGTCCTTCTTCATTTATACTAGGTCCTTAACATTTAGAATACACCTTTTCATTCTTCTTAATATCCTTCAATCAAAGCTTCATGATACTCCTTAGAAACATTTCTTAATGCACATCATATACAGGTTGCCCCCCAACCAATTCTAGGTCTAATCAACAACGTTGTAACATACCTTTCTTATTTTTTCAAGCTCCTCAAATATCCATCATGACCAACATACCTCAACACCTCTCATTGTGCGTCAAATAATTATGAAATCTTATGAATCCTAATAGCGACACCCCCTATTCTTAGGGGCTATAGAATAACATAAACTTAGGAGATTCATAGATCTTCGTCCCTTGTTGTCTGAGATTGTTTCTTATTTAGAGTCCCACTTGGTGTCTTAGCTAGAATTATTGGCTGATATCAAAAATTATCCTTTTTATTGAGTGCATCGTTGGATTGATGATTATGTCATCTTCTTCTTACACTTATTAGTGATAATAAATATTCTTAGAACTCATGAAACTCTTCATCATTTGATTATGTTGGTGTGTGCATTTTCCACATCACATGGTGAGTCATTTCACTTAGGTGAGGTCATAGGTATTAGGTGTCGTAGGGGTTATGATAGATTATGCTACGTCATATGTGTCAGTGGTGTGTTATTGCATCATATGGGATTTACTTCAATTTCAAGAATGTAACTCCCCTTCTCCACTTAAGGAGGTATGATTACTTACAATGGGGGTTACACAAAACCCCTATTGTACCCCCTTTATTTTCAATATCTATGTGGAATGAGTGAATAAGATGTTGGTTGAGATATGACCCTTCATTTTCATTGCACGCACATTTATGGTTGAAGTTCTCTCCCCAATGAAACCTCATTACATTTCCAGAATTTGACTCGGTTGATGTTCGCCAAGGTTCATTTTAAGACCCCCCCTCCGAAAAATTAGTTTATAATGGGTGGTGAATCTCTAAATAAACTTTCGCATCGATGGAGAATTTCTAAAAAACTATTTGATGGAAAATCCGACTGGGTTGGGACGGTCTTTCATCATATTCTGTACAACCTGGATTGGATGTTGTCCATAATCTGTCGTAAAACCTAGGTTGGATGGCATCCAACCCAGGTTGTGCATTAGACGATGGAAAATCATCCAACTAGGGTTAGATAGTCATCCATTGTCTATCGTCCAACCTAGCCATCTAACCTGGGTTGGATGGTCATCCAATTATTTGTCGTCCAACCCAGGCTGGACGGCTAGGTTCAATGAAAGACAATGGACGACCATCCAACCCAAGTTCCACAGCCATCCATGTCTTTCGTCTAACCTGGGTTGGATGGTAGACAATGGTTTATCTATCCAACCTAAGTTGGATGGACAAACCAGTTTTTGCTAGAATGTCTGTTATTAAACGGGTACCCACCACCGAGCCCCCCCCCAAGCTATGTATTATACCTCGGTGAATACATGCATAAGTTAATTTTTACATATAAATAGTAGGAGAACTGACCCTTAAGTTAATTTTATATGTCAATAGTAGGAGCACTGATGCATAAGTTATTTTTTATATGGAAATTTTAGGTGAAGTAGGCGGCAACTGACTCCTGAAAATTCACCATTTCCAATTTCAAAAATCCCTATATTCTCGAGTTTACAAAAATTCACCACTAAAATTTTCCTTGTTTGCGTTATCCTACATGATCCTCGTGTTTTCACATTTTTTATTTCTTCTTCATGGTATCAGATAACATTTTTTGGATCCATGTTACTCTCATGTTTTAAGTTGCATCTTTCTCTCAGTTTCATTATTTTTAGGTTTCGTGTGCAAGTGTCATAATGGATATTCCATTTATGCATTTTAAGGGTCCAACTTGACCCTAGCTCACCAATTTGGGAATCAATCTTACCCTAGATTGCTCGTAAACTCCAACTCACACGTAGCTTGATCTTCCCATTTTTACTCATCGTGCACTCTGCATCATTTGGTTTTTGGATTTTCTTCGATTGTTCATGCACCGGCTCCCTAGATTCATGTTTGGCCCTAACTTTTCATGACTCTACCTTCATGGTTTTTGCATTGATCCTTGATCTTGCAACCCCGTAGCATCCGTGCATTGGCCCCTCTATTCATCATTTTAATCAGTGTATTTGTGGTGACCTATAGTTTGATCTCATATTTCCAAGCTCCCATGCATTTCCCCTACATTGATCTAGTCCCTTCGACCTCATTATCATTGCTCTGGTTCGTGCCCCTAGAATTGTGCTCACCTCGTCATTTACCATGCATCATTTACATGTTTTATGATATTTCAAGCTTTGCAACCTTTGGTTTTGCATCATTATCATTTATCATTTCCCATGCTACACACTAACTCATGCGCTTCGCTCGTTATTCGATACATTGGTTATACTGCTCTCCCCTGACCTGGTATGTGGAATCAACCATTACACCACCTCCCCAACATGCAGCACCCAAATCCAAGTCAAATTTTTTCATGTCTTCTTGGCCTAGATCCCAATGAGATCACCTCTTCCACTCGAAAATCACCACATGACCCGCTCACCCAAACCCCACCGACACGCCTCCAACTCATTCCAGTACATGAGCTCATCTAGATCACCAAGCCACTCTGTGGCACAACTCAACCTTTAGCTCACCAACTTCAACTCTACTCAGCTCACCATTAGATCCCCCATCTAGTTCATCAAGTTGCCTTCTAGCTCACCCCTACGCTCAGGACCCCCTTCTCACTCTTTTTTTAATTTTTTGCATTTTTTCACTTTTTTCAAATTAATTAAGCTAATTGAAGGGAAAATTAATAAAATTCATCATTTACGGAGGGGAACCTTTTTGGGCTCCATTTATAGGGTTATTGGGCTCTTCTGGGCCACTTTTCTAGCTCGTCATGCATTGTGTGAACATAATCAGCTTGCAATGCTAATTGAAAGAAACTAACACCTAATATTTTCAAAGCAAAGCTAAATCTACTATAGAACCATCAAGATAAGAGCTTAAGGGAAAATAACTTTTTCAATGCATAAAGATGATAAACCCACTAAATTTTAAGTCATTCCTACTCTTTGTGATTTCCATTCAAGATATGAACCTAATTAGATCACCTAGCAATCAAATTGTTGTTGTTTGCCTCAAGAATGAGGATGAGATCTCACCAAGAAATGGCTACAAGGCCATTTTTGGATCTTCCCATACTAATCAATTTGAGAGAATGGATGAAAGATGGAGAATTTCTCAAATCAAAATGTCTATAGTTTTCACTAGTGTAAATGAGGTGTAAGAAGAAAGGGAAGGAGGAGGGTTCCTTATATAGCTTGCATGTTTTGGACAGGGTTACAATTTGATGGATGTGAGATAAAGCCCAAAGAAGAAATGCAAAGGATATGCATGTTTAATAAAGGATGTGCACTTTATGGGAGTTGAGAGGGGTTTAATTAGTCAAATGTGATTAATTAATATGTAGGGATAAAATTGTAGAAGCTATTTAGGGGGGATTTAGAGGAAAATTATCCTAATTCAGGGGATGTAAGAAGGGATTTTAGCCAAATAAAAGGGGTTTGTTGATTAAAATAGAATGAATAATTAATTAATAATGTTTAATTAATCACTTAGAAGTGGATTACAACTAATGAAAGGTTGTTAATTGGCATCCAGAATGGGAGAAGGGTTGCTTAATTAATGAAAGGTCATTAATTAACGAATAAGAAGGGGAATGTTATCTAATTAGAATAAAAACACTAATTATTATGGAAATGACGGGGAAGAGGGTAATTAGTGCAATTTTATTATTAAAACTGCGTAAGCGGGTTTTGGGTGTCTACATTTTCCCCTCTTTGGGGTGGCATAAGTGACGCTACTTCAAAGATAATAGACAAGTACAGACTAGTAAATTTTTAAGGAGTGGAAGAAAAATTAGTGGAATGAAGGATGCCCCCTTGAGTGTTGATGGGCTGATGGAAGAGGTCGATTGACGATTAAAAAAGAGTAAGGAAGCATATACAAGAAATGTGAGGGGGGCATAAAAATAGTCCCTATTTCCCCAGGTGTTTGTGAAGAAAGATTGTGATAGAATAAAATGATAAGGAAGAAAAATAAAGATGAAGAGAATGGAAATAGATTTCATCTAGCTGATGTAAAAACAACATTATTTCATTATTTTTCTCACATGATCTATATCATCAGCCCTTAATAAAATATATCCATATAACAAAAGTGTATCATAACATGAAAAAATATAATACTAACATTTTTTCATTGCTAAAACACTAACTCAATGCAACACACATAACATAATGAAATATGATAAAGTAAACAAGCTAACCAGATAGGGAAACAAGTATAAACACACATACTCAAACAAACAACATTCAATACAGTTGCACCAATGTTTTTTTATCAAGCTTCAATTCCCAAATGTTTGTGTTAATGACAAGGGTTAAAGATGACACCCCAAGCAACAATACACTGCAAGGTGTATAAACGGAGGACACATGGGTTCTATGAAAGAGCAAACGTGCACTATGAAACAGTACCTAAAAACTCGTTGTGCCAAAGAGTATAGACATAGTAAGCAAACTAGTTTTGTTAATGGAGATAGATGAAAATGATCTACGAATCGTTTTTATGAGAACAAGCAAGGACTAAAGAAAAAAAAATTGTAGGATAATTTTCTACGTTCGAGCATAATGTATTTGATACAGACTTCTATTGCATGCATACTTTTTACCAAAAACGTTTTTTGTAAATTTTTAATTTTATAATAATTTTTTTTGGGATTTTCGATAATTTTTTAATTTTTTAGAATTTTTTGAAATTTTACCAATTTTTTTGCATTTTTGAATTTTACAAAAAAAATTATGATTTTTAATTTTTAGGAATAAAATTAGTTAGAAGAATGACAATATATGTGGTTATTTCAAAACAACATGGGGAAACAAAAATATGCCCCATGTAGCAAAAAGGGTCGCCGAGAAGCTAAAAGCATGTCCCATCGTAGTGAAAACGGGCAAAAAATGACTATTTATAAAAAATAATCATCGTGGAAAGTGCTAGAAGAATATAGAAGAATCATGGAATTCATATAGCCCGTCGGGGGCGTGAAAAATGATGCGGGGGGTCAAAATAGCTATAAATAGCAAGCCATGAGAGGTAAAATTCATCGCGGCTAGTTCATTTGCTATTTATCCTTATTGAGTTTTAAGAGGAATTTTCTCTTATTTGTGAGAAGAATGGTGCAAATTCAGAACCGTAGAAACTGTGCGAATAAGATTTGAGAGTACAATAGGCTTCCCGCAGACGGCCCACCGGTAAGCAAAGAAAAAAAATGATTTTTGAGTGCGTTTAATGTTTTTTTAGGGTAGAAGAAATTGGTGGGATGACATTAGTGCAGCCCTTAGGGGGCGTAATTGTGAAGGGTGGTGCTAGTGTAGAACTAGGCACACCATTTTTTAAACTAAAAATGAGGGTTAGTAGGGGGCGTGCTTGCGTGAAAACGTGAGTGCTAGTGTTAAGATAAAAAATGGTAGTTAGTAGGGGCATGCAAGTGTTAAAACACAAGCGTTGGTGTAAAAATGAGGGCATTACCGTAAGCTAGTGCTAATGTTAAAAGGGGTGTGCTGGTGTAAAAACACAGGCGCTAGCATAGATGGTCAGTTTTGGATAACTTTAGAAGAATTAAGGAGATTTGTAAAAGAATTTAGTGATGAGTACAGGAATTTAGATGATGTTTTTAAGAAGAAATGATTGTAACAAAGTGGTTTTTGTGCTCTTGCAGGTGAAATTAGATGAGTTGGAGACATGCACGTGACATGGTTGGCTTCGAGCCTACGCGGCTACTTTCTCACATCGAGAGTAGTTTTGTCTTGTTACTATTCTAGATGTGGCAAGCCTTGCTCACGTGGCCTAGATTCCATAGATTATGGTAGATCACAACCTCCTTACTGCCTTAGTTAAGAGGTGACGTAGCGAGATTCAAACATTCAGACTTCCTAAAGGAAAGATGAGCATTACTTTGGAGGATGTTTGGTGCATACTGAGAGTGCCTATCCAGGGCCGATTGATTACATATGATGGCAACCGCGGGTGTATTCTACAGTGCATTTCTGAGATGTTTTGTCTACCTGACATACCACGTAGGGGCATGATAGTGGACCTGTACAGATGTTTCATTTATCCCTGGCTCTCACGGATATTAGTATACTTGATGGCTCTTTATCAATGGCATTTTGTTGTGTGATAATATTGACACATGTTTTTCATTGGGTCTCATGGGAGTAGTACATGGTCTTGTGAGTAGGCAGGTCTACTACTAGGGCCAATGTTTATCATCCCACTTGTACAAGGACCTTCATCTGATATTTTATCATGGCCAAAAGACATTGGGCCCAGCCACTTTGTTATAGATATGGGCATGGGACCATATCGCGATAGGGTTCCCACTAGCAATGCTACAAGTCAGGGCTCTTGATGAGCCATCTATTATGGGTTGGGTGCCAATTGGTGATGATAAATTCTCACACATTGGGGACACAACATTCTATAGGTGGGTGTTTGATCATTTACAGCTGTGTATGGTGACATGATGTCCTTACAGATTATATCAATGACCAGAGGATGTTGTAGAGCTTATTATAGCATAGGGCGATCATTTTATCATCATCATAGGGGGCTATATTACTGAATGGTACAGAGTCGACAGATTCTAGAGATAGTTAGGACACAACCAGGTGATTCCTAGAGATGAGATGTGGTACAGTCATAAGGCCATAGATACCTTTGATATTGGCCCAAGGATTAGACCATGATGAGCTTTAGATAGTTTTAGATAGGTTACCCCATAGCCATGGGTCATGTAGCCACAAGTGGTAGATCCCTTGAGACTCTTGATTATGTAACATGGTATGCTATATTGCTACCACAACAGATCACTATACTGCAGGTTGTCATAAAGGCAGAGATTGTTGTTGCAGCATAGGGATTACATGTTTGTGCTCTCAGAGATAGATCTAGATTGGGACAGCAGGAGGTTGAGGCTGATGCCCAGAAACAGGGATAGGTATAGGCACCACCACAGGTTGTTCCCCCACAGTAGCCCTTACAGGTGTCATCCTAGCCACAACATCCCTTATAGCTACCACAATAGCCACAGCCATATATAAAAATTTAGATTCTCGTGGTTTAGCAGCTGGTACAATAGATGGTCATATAGGCCCCAAAATCTCCTCCTAGAGCATCGAGCCAGGGTTTTGTAGGGAGTGGATATGGATGGGGTTCACACCTCATGATCATATAGTAGGAGGATGGGAATCACCCCCTAGATCAACATAGAGGTCACCTCCGAGAGCTCTATAGATATTGGTTCCTATGTTCAGTGTTATTCTAGGAGTATGTGGGGATGGAGGATATGGGGGAGATGTCAGAGATAAATGGGGATCCCCACTTCATAGTATAGTAGGTGGGGGATGGAGACTACCATATAGATCACCCCCTAGATAGATTGGCCAGGGTATGGGGGATCTAGCTACCTTGAGGTAACAATTATAGCAGATCACCACAAAGAGGGACTAATTAGCCACTGTGAGGGCACAGTGGGATACAAAGTGATCACAATTGCATGTTGATTTGGCAAGTGTGAGAGTGGAGCACGATGTGCTTCAACAAGCAGGGGCAGCAGCAACAGCCTAGGATTTAGTTTTTCTTTTTCTTCAGTCACTTACAAGACCACTTATTACAGGATTTTATATCATGGGGTTGTTTCATTGGGTCATAGGGCTATGGATTATAGTCAGCTAACCAGAAGCTGGTCTATATCAAGGTCACATAGGCCATCTTCATCAGCGAGATCATTCCAGATGTCTTGAGCACAGTAGGGGCCACTACCATAAAGCTCACAGCATATGCCACCACCTCGACCTAGACTAGGCAATCTAGGGGTAGGCGAGAGTCATGGTTGGCTCTTTTTATGATGACATATTTACATATGTACTTATTTTTGGTATACGCCTCGATATGAAGGCACATTTTTTACCCATACCCATGATGGTATATTTTGCATTTGATGATTATGTAGTGAGACACATTGTATATGGACATTGATATATTTGACACATTTTTATATATGATGATGATGGAATTTATCATGATTTATGATTGTATCACATGTGTTTGATTTATGAGATAGAATTTGATGATATCACATTGTTTTTGATGAAATACTTATGATTATCCATGTTTTAATTTTTGATATTGGTGAGGGGGATAAAAGGTGATCCCTATTGCCCCATTGATGATATGGTAGGATGATAGCAGCTAAGCGTACATGTTGGATGTTTATTTTCATGACTATGTAGCTTAGTAGTTATTGATGATATATGATATATGTGATAAAATTAACAAATGTACATACTAAACCACACAACAACATAAATATGTACAAATATAAATAAGCATGCAAAACACACTAAAGATAAACAAGCGAGAATGAATCTAATCGAGAAACGAATAGACCAATATAATAAGTATGTTAAGAAACACATTATACAGGATTTACAAGCAAGCATTCGAAATAAAAAATAAACAAACAAACAAGTAAGATACTACTTTGTTTTTGTGGGACAATTTCCAAACATTTTGCGTTGTTTTTGGTATTTTTGTAAGATCATGCTTTACTTTTTTGAATTTTCTATGAAACAATTTTTCAAATGTTTTGGGATTTTCTAAACATATTTGAATGTTTTTGGAGTTTTCTGAAACTATGTATGTAACATTCCCATTTTAAGACTTTAGAAACAAGGGAATTTTTTTTTAATAATGTTCTTTGTTCTAAATAATCATAATTTAGAACACACAATCGATGCCAATCAATCTCATAAAAAATAACCATATGTAGCTGTAATGACTCGATGAAACACCGATCTCTCATTTCATGAATCAATATCCTACCGATCTCTCATGTTAACTCAATGAATTATATACTAGGTATACTTGGTTCTCATACCCTTTTCGGGGTATTAAGTGTTCTATTTAAGAGGCCTATATGAATATGTGTTATCAATATTCATCTAAAATCTCACTTCTTAAACTAGGTGAAATAGGACAAGGTAACCAATAGCTTGCAATACTTTGGCCAAATATTTTCAACATATTACTCATTTTAATATTCCTAGACAACATAATCTTCAAAAGGAATACATCCTTCATGCCACTTCATCTGTTATCTAGAATGGTCATCACTGACTCCTGTCAGTCCACTTATTCAAGGTTTATCCCTAACCAAGGTTAGCAACATACTTTAGTGTAGAAGACTTCTCATAGTGACTAAGGGTACATAGACATACACAATCAAACTAAGTTGATTGTGTGTGTCTAGTTATCCTAAGTCATTGTGAGTTGCCCCCGACACTAGATCATGCTTCTAACCTAACCTAGGGTATAATTAAGATCAAGTACGAGTTTATGTAGGTCTAGATGATTCAGCTCAGAAGGGTGTTGTCACATGTCAATTGCAACACATTATCCTCATGAAGACCCAAGTCTTCACGAAGGTACTTTATTGCAGTTGGTATGTGCCAACATCCGAATGAGTCATCCAATATGGATGTACATACCCAAGAAAGAAGTTAATTATCTAATTATTTTACTTAATTAAATTTTAATTAAAGCAGCCTTGTTGAATCTCTAGTTTCATTAACCATTAGGGTTGCAAGAAATAAATGAATTTTAATTTATTTGTAGATACATTTACCTCCCAACCCCTTTCCAAAGATTTTTTTTTCATTCATTAACTTCCTAATATAAGATTTGTTTTTACAAATGGAATCAACATACTAACAATGAGGTTAACTTATTTAAGAAATGAAAGTCTTAGCTTGTTTAAGTTCTGAATCAGATTCTTTTATAATATACTTCATTAAGATGAAGTCTACTTATTGTATATATATTATTTTCCTTTTTTTACTTAGATTGATGAATTCAACAAGAGGAAGCACACCTTCCTCTTTCCAAAATGACATTTGGATTTGATTCCAAAAGGTCTTAATATTGTAGAATATTTGCCTTTCCTTTTTACTTATTAAGAGTTAGGGTTCATTTGGAACCTCATAACATTTTACAAGTTTTCACCATGATTCCATTTACCCAATAACATAATTTTAGTAAAACCATAGTTATTTATTGAATGACCAATCATGAATTCCAACTTTAATAAGTTGTATTAATTAAGAGGGTAATATATCTACTACCCTTATCCTCTAGTTTAGTTTAAGCCAAGCCGAAAGGGTTCATTTCATATATATATATATCATTTCCATTCACATAATGTACAAAAAGATGACACATCAAGTATAGATAAACCCACAATATTTTCCATTTAATAAGGTGGAATCATACATTACAAGTTCAAACACTTCATACATCTTTAGTGTCAAACAACACCAATAAGATATATTAAAATACAAATTTCCTTTCCAACAAATACATTTCAATAATGAATCATATTTCCTCATAAAAGATCCAGTATTTTTGGTAAACAAATGTAACATCATAAAATATCTTGTCTCCTTTTACCACTTACAAAGTACATCTGTAAAAATTGCTAGCATGGGTCAGTTTATTGAACTAAGCATGATAAGCACTACGCATTAAAACAATTTGCTTTTAACTAACTGTGTCATAAAGAGAACTATGCTTTTATGAAACAGTTAAAGCATTACAGAAAGACATATCACAATTAAATTCCAGTCATAAAAGAGAGAGAAATAAAGTGTTGATCTATATCATCATTAAGTAAAGATCATGACATAATCATAATCAACTTTCAACCAATGATTTCATAGAAGGAATTAAAACATTAATCCATATAAATGATAATTCACCAATCACAGACTACTTTTCATTTACATATTTTTATGATCCACATCCTATTTAATTCCATATTACCTGAGAAGATACTAACATGAATATCTCAAAGGAACAGTCTACATTAGATGGAACATTAATAATTTTATCTCAACATTAACTTAAATTCATCCTAAAATATAAAATGCCAAGCTCAATCAAACATTAGGATAAATTCAGGATGAACAACCAACATCTTTAGAAAAGAGTTTCTTATTTAAGAATTTATATCCTAAATTCAGAATTTAAAACCAATCTAAGTTTTAGGATCCACATCAAACAGTTTTGACAAGGAATGAATTCAGTTTGTCATGCACTTAGAACTAATCACTCATCACAACAAGTACATGCTTCAAACCTAACCTAGGGTATAACTAATATCAAGTCCAAGTTTATGTAGATCTAGATGATTCAACTCTAAAGGGTGTTGCAACATATCAACTACAACACAGTATCCTTATGAAGACCTAAGTCTTCACAAAGGTATGATTCTGCAGTTGGCATGTGCCAACATCTGACTGAGTCATCCCATTTGGATGTGCATACCTAAGAAAGAAGTTAATTACTTAATTATTTTCCTTAATTAAAGTTTAATTACAACAGCCATGTTGAATGCCTAGTTTCATTAACCATTAGGGTTGCAATAAATAAATGAATTGTAATTGATATGCAGATACATCTGCCTCTAAACCCCTTTCTGAAGATTTGTTTTTCATTCATTAAATTCCTAATTTAAGATTATGTTTTACACACATGATCAACATACTAACAGTGAGGTTCACTTATTTAACTTATCCATGACTTAGTTTGTTTAAGTTCTGAATCAGATTCTTTTATAATAGACTTCATTGAGATATATTCTACTTATTTTATATATACTATTTTCATTTGATTTACTCAGAGTGAGGAATTAAACATGAGGAAGCACACCTTCCTCTATCTAAAATAACATTACGATTTAATTCCAAAAGGTTTTAAAAAAATTGCTTAACATTGTAGAATATTTGCCTTTCCTTTTATTTAATAAGAGTTGGGGTTCATTTGGAACCTCCTAACATTTTACAAGTTTTCAGTAAGCTTCCATTTACCCATTAACATCATTAGTAAAACCATAGTGATTTAATTAAATGACCAACCATGTATGCTAATTTAATAATTTGAATTAATAAGAGGATAGGACATCTAGTACAGTTAGATCTTATAGTTCCTTTTAATTCAACCCGAAAGGGGTTCATTTCAGATATATATAAGAAAGAATAGAGATAAGCTTATCATTACTAATCACAAAATATACAAAAAGATGACACATCAAGTGCAAATAAACCCACAACCTTTTCCATTTATAAAGGTGGAATTCATACATTGCAAGTTCAAACACTTCAGACATCTTTAGTGTCAAACATCAACAATAAGCTCTATTAAAAACACAACTTTTCTTTCCAACAATACATTTCAATAATGAATCATATTTCCTCATAAAAGATCCAGTATTTTGGTAAACAAAAGTAACATCATAAAATATCTTGTCTCCTTTTACCACTTATGAAGTCCATCTACAAAAATTGATAGCAAACGTCAGTTCATTGAACTGAGCATGATAAGCATTAAGCATTAAAACGATGTTCTTTTAACTAATTGTTTCATAAAGAGAACTCTTATTTTATGAAACAGTTAAAGTGTTACAGAAAGACATGTCATAAAGAATTAACAGTCATAAGAGAGAAACAAAATGATAATCCATATCATCATTAAGAAAAGATCATGATATAATCAGAATCAATTTTTAACCAATGATTTCATAGAAGGAATTAAAACATTAATCTAGATAAATAATAATTCACCAAATCACAAATTGCTTTTCATTTACAGATTTTTATGATCCAAATATTATTTAATTCCATCTAACATGAGAAGATACTAACATTAATATCTCAAAGGAACAGTCTACATTAGATGGAACAATAATAATTTTATCTTAGCCTAAACTTAACATCATCCTAAAATATAAAACGCCAAACTCAATCAAACATTAGGATGAATTTAGGATGAACCAACAACACCTTTAGGAAAGAGTTTCTTATTGAAGAATCTATATCCTAAGTTTCAGAGTCATAAACCATTCTAATTTTTAGGATCCGCATCAAACATATTTGACAAAGAATGAATTCAATTTTCCATGCACTTGTAACTAATCACTCATCACAAATAGTACATCATTACAATGTAAAATCCAAAGAGAAGAATACAGGGTTTTAGCAAACAGCTACAGATCCTGTAATCCTTATTTTTACTTCATAGGAGACTTACTCAGAAATTTTAATCAAACATATCAAATATCTAGAGTAACATTTTTGCTTCAGCAACATATTCTATCACAAAAGGGTCTACTTCATCAAGCAAGTCCTAGAGGAGGCATAACTATACAACTAAACAGTTCAGTTCCATCTTCCCAGGTGATACTGATGTAAGGTGAAAAAGAAAAGAGAAAGAGATTGCTAATTCTCAATCCAAGAAAAAACATAATAGACAAGTCCAGTCTTTACTATATTCCATTTTAAATCTCGATAGAGGTTAAATCATACTCGGTATAGAGAAATTTCTTGAATCAGAGAGAAAGAGAACAACATACATCTACCTTCATAGTTCAATGAGAATGGTATTGTAAATACCTTAACTTAGAACAGAAAGAAAGGATAACAACCAATAATGATAAGATAATATCTCATTACTCCTTCCTTAACAAAGGTTCACTTACCAAGATCAAAAAAGAACCGAGACAGATTTGTTTACCCCATGCCAAGAAAACACTTAACTCCTATCAATCATTGAAGTCCAAAGAACCATTCAAACCTTCAATTAATGACAGAACAGTAACTCACAAGCTGCAAACTGAAATTCATTTCTGCTAAACTTTATAAATGATAACAGCAACTGAAGCACAAAATTGCCAACTAAACATTACATTCCCTCTAAACAATAATAACATCAGTTCAAGAAGTTAACTCAGTTTTCCTAACAAACAGATAGAGTAACATTTAAGTAACTTACCCCTTTTTTGCCATGATTTCCTTTTCAAAGAGATAACACAAAAAGCTTACCCATTTGTAGATGGTGAACGAAAATGTAGGAGCAAGACTTACAGTCAAAATTCCATTTGAGAAAACTTAAAACCATGTAACTTCTCAATAATCAAAGGAATAGACTATTGGATCAGGAAGAATGATCTAACCCAGATTCACCCACAGAGAGAGAAAATTAATCAGTGGCAAGATCACAAGATTTTTGCGTGAAGTCAATCTCAGAAGACATGAAAACCCGAAAACATTACAGTCAATTTCCTTCAAGCATTCCATTAATTTTTGACAAGATTCGGGTTACTCTATAGTTCCACTATTTTTACCTACAAGCTCTTAGAGTAACAGCTATATTTCTAAATAAGGTAAAAAAATAACTAATCAAACCCAGCAAGTCGAATTGAGAATAACAACCTATACCATTATTTTCCTTTTACCATAGAATTTGTAATCGAATCTAATAAAACATCACACAAGCATAATTAAACTAACAACCATGCCAAAGGATAGATTTCTCTCGAGGTGATTTGTTCCAGTTCAACATCAGACAAGTTACTATCCAGTTTTTAGCTCATCTCAAATAGACATATAAAAGATTCAAAAACATCTCAAGTCTAAACAGAAGTTTAAGTAATTTTCTTACCTTTTTCCAACAAAGGAAACAAAACCCAAAATATGTTTCTAACATAATACTGAATCCTACTATCCAGTTTCAGTACAGTGCAACAGATGTTCTCAAGATTCGACAACATCTCAAGTCCAAACAGAGTTAACATGTTTCATACCTTTTTCCAACAAAGAAAACAAACCCAAATCGTATTTACATTAAACAATGAATCCAAGAAGAAGCATACAATAAAAAAATACAAGCATGAATGCATGATAAACATCACATAAAAACACATTTGTTCCCCAAGAGCAGAGTTTGCCTAATGAAGACATTTAGGAAAAAGTAGAACAACTTAATGGGTAGAGCCTATCATTCATGATAGAGCTTCTTCTTGATTTGTAGAAGATTTCATAGTCGAGCCTCAACAGCTTCATTTTTATCCACGCAACGTCCACCTCCTCAACTCTTCCACTTCTTCTTATACTTCCAAAAAGTCCAAAATAGCTCAAGAATGGGAAAATAACAGCAAGATGTAAAATAGAACTGTTGGTTTGAAGAACTGAAAAACTCCATGCAGATAAATGAACTAAAGATCAAAAAAATAATACCAAAACGCACCATGCATTTTCCCTACGTGGTTTCTTCACCAAAAATAAAATTAATTAATGCGAAGGACAATCAATTTCCCTCCTATTTCTCCATGCCATTGCCATCTATATTTGGCGACGCCTTAATTTAAAAAAAATTGCATGCAATTTTATTTTAGTGGTGATGCCAACTAGGCATATCCATTATCTCTCAATGCCTCTGCCAAATTTGGTAGTTTGTAGCCATTAAAAACCAAAATCAATTCCAATTAATGCCTTGAAAACCGACGCCACCGACCTTACCAATTTCCAAGTAGTCCATATGTACCCCTTAGGTTAGCAATAGTTCAGGTTAGATTTTTATTAGGTTAGAAATCAACCTTCGTCCTTAGGTAAATATTATTTGCCTTAGGTTTTTTCCAAACTTATTAAATATAAAACATACCAACTTAGGTTAGGGTGTCGACCTTAGTAGTTTTAGTAATATGTCCAAGGTCCCTATACGCTATTCAGTGTCTTATTATTAACAAGTAGACCCAAGCCTAACACATAAAGCTTTTTGTAAAGAATGGACACCTGAAGAAGGGTCTATCATAATTTCATAAACAAAACAAGGCTCAGTCCAACTTCACCTTCCATTTCCAAATTCCAAGTCAACAAGATGAACAAGTAGGAAAAACTGAAGCATACATTGGATCAATGGAATTGATCCAAGGTTTTTTTTGTCAACACAATATAAGTATGACAACAACAATACAAATTCATAATCTTTTTAAAAGTGAATTTAAGTTGTACATAGAGAAGAATGGGCTCATTTTCAAGTAAGTAGAAATCACAAAAAAATGAACCTTTTCAAATAATAATGAATTATCCATTGCAAATATGATTTCCAAAAGTCATAAGAGTACTCCTTCCTAAGACAAATCACATCTCAACATTTGCAATGTCAAGAGTGGAATTCATCACAATAGCAGCCATGTCAAATATGTTACAATGTACAGGAAAATAGTGAAACGTGGATGCCCCTGGTGTTAGATGGGAATTTACAAGGGAAAATGCCACACGTATGTACAAGATAATGAAGATGTAAAGATGCCCCAACGTTAGATGGGAATATACAAAGGAAAAATATTCACATATATACAAGAGGAGGATCAGATGGATCAAGCCTTACGAAGGATAATCTCAAGTGAATCTCAGATACAAGAAAAAAAATCTTTGGATAAATCAAATGTACCCCTCATATGTGAGATGTTTGTGAAAAACGAATCCTCCTAAGGCATTGGAAACCGATTTTCACCAAATGACCTGCCCAAATTGCCATAGTTGCATGGTTTTCACACTTGGATGAACTGATTTCTTTTTACTTTTTTGCTAATTTTTTTTATTTTTTTTATATTTTGATCTTTTGTAGTTTTTTGGTATTTTCTGATATTGCCTCATGCTTAAGCGTAGAACCTCTTGAGATCCATGGCATTCATAGGTTCACGCAGCTCATCTCCATCAAGATAGGAAAGTTTGTAAGCTCTTGATCCATACTTTGCTACCACAACATAGGGGAGTAGACAAAGTGGAAGACTTAGCAGAAGGCACATAAGAGGTTCGCGTGAGAGAATTGGGCATAGTCAAAGGCACAAAAGGATAGAGGAGAACATGTGTGCAGAATATAAGGGCATATTTGGGACTTAGCCATTTTCACATGTACGGGCTATTTTTGGAGATAGCGTGCAAAGCATTTAAACTAGAAAAATACTTGTGCGACACGCATTGGCTTCTTTTGGAAGAGTGACTATGGAGAACTTTGCATGAATGCGGGCTAAAGATAGGATTGCTACTAACAGTTAACTAGGAGATATCTATTATTAGCGCACTTGCATGTGTGGTTGTAATTGTAAATGCACATGGTTATTCTTAGCATGTGATCTATTTTGGGAGTAGATGAGCGGTGAAGGTAAAAGCCCCACCCTTATAAATATGTAATGAACTGCGTAGTATAATAGAGGTTTGTGAGAACTAAAGTACTGTGACGTTATGTTGTCAAATCTAATGCGAGCATAAACTATGGTATTATCTATTATAATGAGCTTCTATATATTTATCGTGTTTAATATAATGGAGTGTATTGGCTGAATTAGAGTGTTAATTCTGAGTATAATTGGATCTTTCATGTTTGATTTCATCATGGTTATCATTTAAATCTGTTATTCTTTAGATATAGATCTGAACATGCACTATAGAATGATGTATTATGTATGGATTTGAATGCATTAATTCTTCATCATGCTAACATCCTACAACAGCAACCCTAAAGAGGGGCTCAGTAACTTTGTGCACTTTAGGTGAGTGCTCAGTCTAGGCTGGGTGATGTGCCAACACACCTGGGCTTTTACTGGTAAATTATAGGTGTTCTATTAACTTAAAGGCTTACATGAATCACTAGGGGATATGAAGATAAATCTTAAAGAGGGTGCACACCCAATCAGAAAGAGACCCTACAGGATGAATCCCAACTTGCGTAAAAAGTTCAAAGAAGAGATTAAAAAAATGTTAAAGTCTGGAATCATCAGACCCCTAAACGAGTCAGAGTGGGTTATTCCAATGGTGATCAGTATCAAGAAGGATGGCTCGATTAGGATCTGTGTGGACTACAAAGAGTTGAATGATGCATATGTGACTAATCCCTTTCCTACACCATTCACTGAGGAAATACTAGAAGGCGTTGCAGGGCGTGAAGTTTATTCATTTACATATGGGTTCTCTTGGTATCATTAGGTTCAGATTGCCCAGGAGGATCAGGAAAAGACTACTTTTGCTGCTGACTAGGGAAACTTTACCTATACTATGATGCCTTTTGGACTGAAAAACACACATGTTGTCTTTCCACGAATAGTTGTTCAGGCATTTAAATATTTTATTCACAACTTCTTGCAGGTTTATTTATATGATTAGACAATGTATGGACTTCTTAAGGATCATTTTGATAATCTGCACTTAATGTTTGAAAGATATAGATAATTGAGTATCTCTTTGAACATCAAGAAGTGCATATTTTCTACACCATTTGGAATATTATTAGGACACATAATCTGTAAGGAAGATTTGTTGGTTGATCCAGCTAAGGTTGCAGTCGTTATCAGCCTACAAGAACCTACCATTCAAAGTGAGGTGCGTGGATTCTTGGGTTGTATAGGGTATTATAGGAAATTCATAAAGGGGCATGCCAAAGTTGTTGCACCTTTGGAGGAGTTATTGAAAGTAAAAGGTACGTTCTAATGGGGAGAACCATAGCAACGCACATTTGAGACTTTGAAGGAGAAACTTACTACTGCACCTATTCTATGCTTTCCTTCATGGGACCAACCATTTCATGTACATGTGGACACCTCTAGCACGGCCATTGGTGTGGTGTTAGCTCAACCTAGAGAAGGTATTATAGATCATCCTATCTGCTTTGCTAGTAGAAATATGACTCCTGTAGAGCATAATTACACAACTACAAAGCATGAAGCTTTTTCAATGATCTATGCGCTACATAAATTTAGACAGTACCTACTAGCTACACCATTTTTATTTTATACAGATCACATGGCAGTGAAGTATTTGGTGAACAAACCCATTATAAAGGGGCGTATATGTAGATGGGTACTCTTATTTCAAGAATTTTATTTCACAGTTGTGGTAAAACTAGGGAAAATTAATTCTAGACCAGACCATCTATCCATAATATAGTTAGGAGAAGAAGCACAAGAAATTGAAGATACCATGCCAGATGCACAGTTATATAGGTTACAACAAGCGTCATCGGAAGTAGAGGACATTGTTGTCTTTCTATAAACAGTTATGGCACCAGAAGGAATGAAATCCTTAATGAAGAAACAACTCACTATACGTGCAGAACCCTATATGTTGATTAGCATTGACTTGTAAAAGGTAGGTCGGGATGAAGTATTGTGCCACTATGTACTAGAACACGAGCGCACATATATCATAGAGGAAGCTCATGGTGGTATTGCAGGTGGCCACTATGTAGGTGACGCCACTGCGCGTAAGATTCTACTCACCAGATTATTGTGGGAGACCCTATACAAATATTGTAAGGCATATTGTAAGGATTTTGATCACTATCAGCACCTTGGGAAACTAGGTCAACGAGGTGAAATGCCTTTAAGACCTATTACTAGTGCAAAACTGTTTGAGAAATGGGTTATTGATTTTTTGGGTCCTATTTCACCATTTACGTGCAAGACTGGATCGCATTATATCATCACTTGCATAGACTATCTGACAAGGTTGAAAGAAACAACACCTACAAAGGATTGTATAGCGGAAACATCAGCCAGGTTTCTATGAGAAAATATTATTACAAGGTATAGATGTTCTTTGAGTTTGACCAGTGATAGGGGAACACATTTTTTGAATGAGATGATCATAATTTTATTTAATGAATTCATGATTACACACCATAAGACTACACCATATCATCCTCAGGAAAATGGGACTGCTAAGGCTTTCAACAAGATTTTGAGCCAGACACTGAAAAAAAAAATTTTGATGTTGGAAGGAAGGATTGGGATGATAAAGTGTCTGCAGTACTTTAGGTGTAAAGAACAATGTACAAGCGGCTAAACAAGGCCACACCTTTTCAATTGGTGTTTGGTGTAAAATTAGTTCTTCATATGGAATTCATGTTACCTTCTTTACGTATTGCGTGTGTTGGAGGTCTATCTGATGAGAAATCATTAGAAGAACCGATTGACAAGTTGATTAAGTTGGATAAGTGAAGAGAAATCGTACGCTAGAGTCAAAAGCAAGAGAAGGCCAGGCAGAGAGCATGGCATGACAGTCACATCAGGGATAAGAAGTTCACAATTGGATAGATGGTGCTCCTTTATGATTCTAAGTTTTTGTGCCATCTAGGAAAACTCAAGGTACATTGGTTGAGGCCATATGTTATCACTCACATACTTAAAATAGATGCTTTCCACTTAGAGGTGCATGATGGAACACTGTTACCCAGGTACTTCAACAGGAGTAGGCTGAAGCCCTACTATAAATAAGCCTTCTTGGTGTTTGTAATAAGGTAGTGTTGTCATTTAGATTAGGTTTTCAATTTTGCATTTCCTAAACATATTTCCTTCTTCCTCGTTATGCTTTTTTGATTTAGTTGTTGTTTTGTGAAATAAGCATGTTTGCACACCAAAAGCTAATTACCATTCATAATATTTTTATGTGCAGAGGATTGCACATGCTATTTTTGTGGGGTGGTTATTGAGAAATGGGTACACATAAAGGAACAAAACTGTTACAGGTGCTATTCAAAGTTTGAATAGTTGGTGAAAAGAAGATTGCTTCCAAATGAGGACCATGGATGGAGATAAATGAAGGAACAATATAATGCAAGGTAAGTGGAGGCCATAGAGACTACTAAGAGAAGGTGCAATGATGAGCTACTCAGGAACATAGAAGTGCGCTGAAGAGAAGCTTGTAGCCAAAAGGTAGGAGGGCGCGTTAAAAGCTTATGATTGAGTCGCGAAGATGTACCGCATGGAAAATTGTCAAAAGAGTCGATTAATGAGGAATGTTGGTAGGTGAAGGAGCAATAAATGCACCAAATTTTTGAAAATCTATATAAGGGAGGGATATGAGTTCATCCTTACCATTGTAAATCACAAAAATTTGAAAGAGTTGAAGTGCGACAGAGGTGAGCGAAGAGTGTTGAGGTGTAAAGAGTGTGAAACTAGACGTGAGAAGCATATTAGTATGCAAGATAAGCTTACGTCCCCATTAGTGAAGGGTTTGAGTAAAGAAGAGCATTTGAAAGAACTGGGGCATGCATTTTTCAACTAGGGCATGCAGATTCAAGCTAGGGTTTGAGATTGCACGTTGCAGAAGCTAGGAAATGAGCATTTAAGGAAAGAATGTTGTGATTTACAGATGGCACCAAAGAAAGCACCTGTCGTGGGAGAAAAAGGGAAGAAAAAGGTGGAAGTAGATGTTGAAATTTCTCCCAAGAGAAAATTTTCATAAATGCAATACCCAAAAGGTGTAATAGTGGGAAAAGAATGGGAATCTCACGTCCACAAATTCAAGATCAATGACTACAACCACTGCACATTAGAGAAAAAAAGGAATTAGATGGGCTATTGAATACAAAGACAAACAAGTGCATATCCAAAGATATGTCGATGTATGATGATGTGGGAGAGAAGCTACTAAAGTAGATTGGAGTTTATCAATTGTATGAGCTTCCCTATTTTGGCAAGTATGAACCTTTGTACCAGTGGCTGATGAATAGGGTGCATGAAGATTTCTTCTACTTTTTCAGCCATAGGGTAAGGATTAAAGCCACTTTGATTTACACTATGACAGGATTAAGGGGCACAGGAGTAGACCTAAACGGTGACCTCACAAATAAATCAACCATCTTGGAGATGCGAAAGGAGTTAGGATACACGAAAGGTCCACACAGGATGGATATAGATAAATTGAATAAGTATCTCATAGTTTAGGTAGTTGCACATATGGTCACTAAGTTAAATGATCAAGAGAGGTGGTCCCAAGTGAACACAATGTGACTACACATTACAAGGAAAATGTTAGAGGGAACAACCTACAACATAGTAGGTAACATTGCGGACACAATCGTCAAGGAGGAATGCACAGGTGAGAGAATCAGTTTCATTTTTGTCCTGTTGTCCTTAGTATTTTTGGAGATTGGGGTTCCTGATGGACCAAAGAAAAAAATTTGGGAATACCCCATGCAGAACAAGTCTCTGGCAGAAAGGTTGGAAAATTACTTATGTGAAGGCTCAATGAGTGGGCCATTTAATAAAAGGGTGGAGATGTGGCATGACATGCTCTGCATGGATTTTTAAGAAGAGTGCCACATCCCCAAGGATTTACCTTTGGTGGTGGGCAAGGCAGTCTATTTCATAGTATATCAGAACTTTTTCATCACATGGTTTACGATGAAGGATGGTACTTGGATCCCTTTGTGTAAGCTACCATATGCCTTCACAGCACATTACTTCTAGGCAGTGGTCCATCAGTTCAACAATGCGTGACACCTAAAATTTGTTGCAGATAAGGTAGACTGCATCTACCACATGTTGCATAAGACCTATGTCTATCTAGGGTAAAACACCTATATAGATAGGCTGATTTCAAACATGATAAGCATGAAGCCTGTGAGTTCAGAAATTGGAGATAGTGGGGATGCGCTTATCTACCTTTATTTCAAGCCCAAGTTAGAGGGAAATAAATATGTGGAGAAGGATTTTGCACTCTAGGGCCGCCTAAGGGAAAGCACACAGTGGAGAGTATACTATCCCCAAAGCCCACTAAAACTATAGAAGTAGATAATGAGGAGGAAGAGTGTGAAGACAGTGGCAGCTTGGTGTATAGGGGACGAAGTCAGCCCTCAAGCAAGGTAGAGTCTGAGTGTGCAAGTACTCCACCCCAGACATAAGAAGAAGGGGATGAATAATTGGAGGTTGGAGTGGACCCTAAGGAATGTCATTTTAAGAGGGTTTTCAGGAGAACATAGACTCAAGTCGCTACTCCCTAATCAGTGTGTAGATCACCATGAATCTCTCCATAGAAGGAGACAACTGAGAAAAGAAGGAGAAATTTTAAGCTGGACGAGGAGATAGAAGAGTCTAAGGAGAGTGCGCCCAAGTCTTCTACACCACTAGAGGACATGGAAGAGCCAAAGGATAAAGAAATGAAATATGGAGATGTGAATAATGGAGGAGGAGTTAAGGAAGGAGAGACAGAGCAATATAATGCTCAAAACATTGAAGATCCAGCTCCGAATCTTGGCGCGCCAGTTCTGAGGATTAGAAGTAAAAGGATAAGTGGATAGTTTATTGTTCCATCTTTGGGCTATGCTGAGGACATAAGTAAAACTTTCTTTGCCCATTTTCAAAGCACAGTGAGCCCTAAGAAGTTATATGGATGGGAGCTAATGGATGAGGACATGGCCACCACGTGCATAAGAAAATAGCTATTATGGTCTATGCACACACACATGGATGAGCCAGACTTTGACGTATGTGAATAATCATGTGTGTCAAGGAGGTTGAAGAAGGCACCTCAAACAAGACATATAACCGTGAAGCCCACTGTTATGTCTGACAAGCAGGTAAGCAATGCCTTGGTGAAGGTATCTACAGAGGTGGCACGTGAGGAGGAACATAGACAAATCTACCACTATCAAGGCATTGAGGGAAGAGATTAAGGCCAAGGATGTTGAGATCGCATGCTTAAAACAAGAAAAGGACTTGGAGTAGAAAAATAATGGGGTTCTTATTGGCACGGCAGAGGAGATCAAGGATCATGTCCTCCAAGCAAAACCACACTTAGAGCCCAAGGTGCCCAAAATGTTTCCTTTAGCACTATGTGTGTACTTTGGTTGATATGGTGCTTAAAGAGGGACCAATTAGGATGCCAACACCAAAATACCCTGAACAGAAGGTAGAAAGGGAAAAAGATGTAGTTATTAGAAAAATTTCATCATACGAGGAGTTGCTTCAAAACTCTACGGGAGGAGCTGAAGAAAGCGGATCAAGCATTGAATATATGTACAACTCTGGAAGCAGTCATCAAAATAAGGAAAATGGTAGAGGACGACGAAGTCCTAAAAGCTATGAAGTATGAAACATTATGGCATGTGGAGATATTGGTAGTGGTGAAGCAAAAGCACGAGGCCCTTGCAATAGTTCAGGAGCCACACAAGAATAGGTTGGATGAACTAGGAAAACTTATAGCGCAGAAAATGGATCTGCTAGAAGGGAGAACATCTGCAATGGCTAACATAATGTTAGTATTACAAAAATGAGAAGGGAGAAATTACACAAGATGAGCTAGATTCTATTCCAGTGAATATCCTAGAAAAGGAAAAGGCTGTATTGAGCTAATGACAGACCTTAGAGGTAGTAATAAAGGAAGAATATCCAGAACTCTTTCTTGTAGTGGAAGTAGAGGATGATGTAGAGTAAATAACTATTCTCTGTATAGAAATTCTTTCACATTATTTCCATTATTTTATTCTTTATTGTTCAAGGAGTAGCCATTTTTGGGGTGGAAATGCAGTTTAGTGTGGGGTAATGTTGAGCAAAAAAAAGTGGAATACTTAGTAGAATTCACACAAGAGGTTCACGCGAGAGAACTAGGTGCAGTCAAAGGCACGAAAGGATATGGGAGAACACGTGCATAGAATATAAGGGCATATTTGGGACTTAGCCATTTTCACATGTACAGGTTATTTTTGGAGATAGCGTGCAAAGCACATAAACTAGGAAAAGACTTACGTGACACATATCGGCTATTTTTGGAAGAGCGACTATGGAGCGCTTTGCATGAATGTGGGATAAAGATAGGATTGCTACTAACAGTTAACTAGGAGACATCAATTATTAGCACACTTGCATGTGTGGATGTAATTGTAAAGGCACATGGCTATTCTTGACATGTAACCTATTTTCGGAGTAGATGAGCGGTGAAAGGAAAATCCCCACCCTTATAAATATGTAATGAACTGCATAGTATAATAGAGGTGTGAGAGAACTGAAGTACTGTGAGGTTATGCTGCCAAATATGATGCAAGCATAGACTATGGCACTATTTATTGTAATGAGCTTTTTTTGTATTTATCATGTTTAATATAATAGAGTGTATTGGCTGAATCAGAGTGTTAATTCTGAGTATAATTGGATCTTGCATACTTGATTTCATAATGGTTATCATTTAAATATGTTATTCTTTAGATATAGATCTGAACATGCATTGTATAATGATGTATTAAGTATGGATCTAAATGCATTAATTCTTCATCATGTTAACATCCTACAATAGCAAACCTAAAGAGGGGCCTAGTACCTTTGCACGCTTTGGGTGATCACTCAATATAGGCTGAGTGATGTGATAGCGCGCCTGGAATTTTACTGGTAAATTCTAGGCTACATCAATGGAGCTCATCTCCATCAAGATAGGAAATTTTGTAACCCCCTAATCCATACTTTGCTACCACAACATAGGGTCCTAACTAGTTTGGTTTGAACTTGCCTTTATTTTCTCTTTATTTTACAATATTAAACTTTGTTTTAAGGACGAGATCCCCTACCTAAAATTAGAAAGGTATGATATGTTTATTGTATCCCCGATACACTTGATTATGATACACTTTTAGGTGGTTAAGTGGACGAAGGCGTATTTTCATCTAAAATCTCTAATTATGCCAGTATAACCACACAGTAGTCTTCATCTTTGTCTAGATAGTATTTGAGTGATATTCTCAGGTAAGGAAGCTCAATTTCCCAATGGGATGATGGTTTCAGTGCCAAAGACTAGGGAATAGGGTGTAGCACTAGTAGGGGTGTGAATGGAGGTCCTGTAATCCCAGAGGAGGAGATGAATTTGTTGATGTCAGTTACGACCAGTTTTTCTTACCATTTTCTCCATGATGTGAACAAGAGTTTTATTGGAAGCCTATATTTTTCCATTACCTTGGGGGGGTAATATGGAGGAGACCACTTTAGGCATGTTTAAAAGCATTGGCACAATGCTTTCATGGTCTTGTTCTTGAAGGACTTACCATTTTCAGCTACAATGGTGGAAGGGATACCATAACGGTGGATGATATGATTCATGATGAATTTGGATATTTTCACATTGATAACATATGTAAGAGGCACAACCTCTACCCATTTAGTAAATTACTCAGTGGAAGTAATGATGTAGGTGTGGCCATCTGAGGAAGTTTGAGTGAGCTTCCATGTGAGATCTAATCCCCACTTGGAGAATGGCCATGGTGTTGTGATCAGCTACAAGGATTGCATTGGTACATAGATGAGATTTCCATATTTCTGAAATAGTGAACATTTCTGAACATTTTTATAGCAGTCTGATTCCATGGTAGGCTAATAGTAACTTACTCTTAACAACTTCTTTGCTAACACCATTCCATTCATATGAGCTCCACAGACACCTTCGTGTACCTCTTTGATTGCTTGGATGAACTCAGCTGAATTAAAACAATGCAACAGGTTCCCATCATATCCATGATGATAGAGGGTTCCTCCAAGGAGGGTATAATGAGTTATTCTTTGGATTAGGTTTTGTTTATCATAATGGGAAAATTTAGGGGGGAGGTACCATTTTGGAGGTAATTTAAAATTGGTTCATACCAAGGGGAAAATGAAAAACAACTCACAAACCATACATGATGTTGGCATGTCATATGCAGGCATTTGTAGATTTTTAACAAAGAATGGCATATCACTATTCTTTGGTGGAATCTAAAGAAAGGATCATATTTTAGCCATAGTGTTTGTAAACCAATTTTGTGCTCTTGGGATTTTCTCAAAATTAATTTGCACAAAGTATTCTTTGATATTTTCCACCATTTTCTTATATGGGATGATATTTTCATTCTTGACCTTGTATCTGTCATTAACTTGCTTTATGATTAATTTTGAATCTGCAATGACTTTGAGTTGTCTAATATTCCACTTGATAGTGATTTTCATCCTTGCAATGAGTGCTTCATATTCCATTATGTTATTTTTACATGGAAAACCTAGACAAAAAGCTTGAGGAATGAAGTCCCTTGAAGGGGTGATGATAAAAACACCGGCTACTGAACCATGAAAGGTGAATGATCCATCAAAATGTATTTTCCAAGTAACAACTTCTTCAATATACATCAAGGTAGCACCTAGAAGATCCAGACTCAATGGTTATGTTCTAGGTAGAGGGACTTCAGCTAGTTGGTCTGCAAGCACCTGTCCTTTCACTAATTTTTTATTGACATATTCGATATCAAACTCACTTAATAGGATAATCAAATTAGCCATCCTTCTAGTGAGTGTTGGTTTAGACAAGAGGTATTTTAATGGGTTAACTTTGGATATAAGCTTAGTTTTATTGTTTAAAAGGCAATGACGAAGAGTTTGGAAGGAAAAAAGAAGAGCTAGACAAAATTTCTCAATCTATGGGTAATTAAGTTCATAAGCGATCCAAGTGTGACTAAGATAATAGACCGCCTTTTCTTTTTGGTTTAGGTCATACAAAACTAGCAATGCACCAATAGCAAACTAAGTGGCTGAGATATACAATAACAAGGGTTCCCTTGGAGTAGGTGGCATAAGGATGAGAGGATTAGCCAAATATTTCTTGAGTAGTTAGAAGGCTTGCTGGAATTCAGGACCCCAATGAAAGTCAACATCTTTTTTAATAAAATGGGTAAATGGGTGACACTTATCCGCAAGTTGGGAGATGAAACGGTGGAATGTTTGAATTTTTCCCTACAAACTATGTAATTGATTGAGGTTCTTATGTGGAGGCATTTAAATGATAGCTATAATTATGGTTGGATCAAATTCAATTCCTCTTCTTGATATAATGAAACCTAACAACTTTCCTGATAATACACTGAAGACACATTTCTTCGTATTTATCCAAACCTTGTAATCTCATATGCATTAAAAGATGCACCACTATATTTTTGGGTGTTCTTCTCTTATTCTAGGACTTACCTATAATGTTGTCAACATAGTCCTCCATAATGTCATTAAACATATCATGGAAGATTATGGTCATATCCCTTTGATAAGTTGCTCGAGAATTTTTTAGACCGAAGGGCATAACCTGATAACAGAATGTCCCCCAATGGGTTATAAAGGTAATCTTGTGTTGATCTTCTTCTACAATTTTGATCTGGTTGTAGCCAGAAAATCTATCCATGAGTGATAACATTTCGTAGCCTGTGGTTGAATCAACAATCATGTTGATATTAGGTAGAGGAAAATAATCTTTTGGGCATGCCTTATTTATGTCTCTTAAATTTGTACATATTCTAATACCAATTGGCTTTTTCTACACAATTATTATGTTGGAGATCCACTCAGAGTGATCAATAGGTCTGATAAAACCTACTGCCAATAATTTCTCCAGTTCTTCTTTAACAAGGAGGGTGATACATGGATGCATCTTTCTAAGCTTTTGTTTAATGGGTTTTGGGTCCTTATGCACAATAAGGTTTTGCACTATTGATGATGGATCCATGCCCAACATATCTGCATATGACCGAGAAAATGTGTCTGAGAATTCTCGTAGAAGCATTACATAAGTCTTTTGTTCCTTTTCTAAGAGCGAAGATCCCAACTTGACCATTTTAGGGTTGTCTTATGTTCCTATAATTACATCAATGGTATCCTCCACAAGCATATTGGATGTATCCTCTATGTGTGTAGGATCAGGGGGGTTGATATCTTCTTCCAAGGGCAGCCCAATGATATCTTCACCCTTGGTGTGGTCACTTTGTATGTCCATTGATTTTTTTACTTGTTTATCCACTAGCACCTCAAAGAGGTTTTCATTATGCGTCTTGGACTTTCACTTTTTCCAAGGATTTTTTGAAGAAGTTTTTCCCTCGCTTTGTTTTAAAAAAATTTGACCACAAAACTCATCCTCCTCCTTGAAATACACACATGCATCTAAGTTGATGAAGAAAAATTTCTTATGATCACCAATTGGAAATTTATCACGAATACCAAATAATTCACTGATTACCTCATCATTTTCAAAAAGTCAATCATTATGTGAAGTTGGTGATCCTAGTTAACAAGATTGGGATGGACAAAGCTAACTTGGGGAACAAAAAAGGATATGGTAAGGACATTTGTATTAAGAAATAGGTTTGTAGAGCCAAGATCCTCATATTGGATATAACATGAACTTGTGTCGCTATCTGAATTAGAAGAGCTATCCTCAGGCTCAGAATAAGTAGCATCAATGTCTGAGGGTTGAGTCTCAAAGGTATAATGTCAACGTCGTATTTTTATATTTTGAAATGTGGGGTTGGAATAGGTTCTCTTATACCCTATTCATTTATACCACACCCATATCCATTTTAGCCCATTGGATACATCATTTAATGGGGTATGTCATATCTTGGAGCTTGGTAGCAGGAATCCTTTGTATCTTCACAAAGCTAGATTGTGAGAGAATCCAAATTTTTCTTATCTGCCAGAAGGCCACCAGGAAAAAATTCCCCAACATTACAATTTTCTTGGGATAGCTTATATTGGTAACTTGGCCTACCACGTGTCTTGTGTGATAGGGAGAGATTAGAAACATAAAGGGTCTATTGAAGGTCATACTCTCTGCAGCCACTATCAAGGACCTTCATCTCCCATGAAGAAAAGGCACAAACAGATGTGGAAGCATCTTTATCACAGGAACTTAGTGTTTCTGGTTCAACATGAGAAGCAAGATCTTTAGATTGAAGTGGCACAACAATATTAGTAGAAGTACATTCATAAGTTGTGTGAGAAAAGCTATGTAAGGCTCTATAATGTGTAAATGGCTCTTGATCTCCTAGAATAGTAATTGTTTGTCTGTCATGGTATAACTTGATACATTGATGGAAGGTTGATGGTACGGCCTACATGGCATGGACCCATGGGTGATCAATGATAATGTTATAGGTAAGTTCCAATTATAGGATATGGAACTTGGTATCGTGATAGGTAGGACCCACATCTATAGGCAATATTATAGTACCAGCTGACTCACATTCTACATTTTCGTAGGTTGTGATAGTAATGATATGAGAGTCTAATTTTTCCTCTGTGCATCCAAGTTGTATAACTAACTTTAAAGTACAGATATTCAAACCCGACCTGTCGTCCACAAGCACCCTTTTAATATTTTTTTGAGTAACAAATACCTCAATGTATAAGGCTAAGTTGTGCATATGATCATCATGTGGGGTCTCATTTTGGCTAAAAGTAAGGTGTTCAGTAGGAGCAAGATGTGCGACCACCACTTAGAGGTGCAAAGGATCAATATATGTTGACACACCTGACCCCTGAAGTGTTTTATAAATGATGTATTTATGACAATTTGATATCTTAATAAGATCTAAGATTGAAATCTTAGTAGTGGTCTTCTCAACTTGTTCTAAGAGATCATATCAACCATCCTGAGGGGTAGGAAAAGGAGGTTTTGGAATCACATGACAAGTGCGTCGTGTTGCCACAGTATAATCTTAGTTCTTGATTATTATAGTGTTTACATGCTCATTAGAGGAAAGAACACAACCAATAAGTGAATCAAATAGATTACTGGTTTGGGTGTAAATACAGTTGGTAGTTTTGTAGTTTTTGGAAGATTGGCCCTAATCCAGCTTCTTCTCTCCCTATTTTTCATGTTTAGGGAAAGGATCTTTATGGATTCCTAACTTTTGATTAGGTGTTTGGTTAGGTTTAGGTGAATCAACCTTAATTTTTCCACTATCAATAAGATCTTGGATAAAATGTTTCAACTTCAGGAACTTGTCTATTTTGTGACCTTTGACGCGATGATACTCATAGTATTCATTCTCTTTATACCATGATGGATTAGGTGCATCATATACAAAGGGTATTGTGTTAGGATATTGGACCATGTTCACTGCATCCAACTATTTTATAATTTTGGACAAAGATTCTGTGAGAGGAGTGAACACTCGACGTTAAACTGTGGGTTGAATAGGTCCTTTAGTAATTTTGAAAGGAGGACCAATTTGAACCACTTGTATATGTTTAGAATCAGTTATATCATCTCCTAAGACATTTTTATTGTTGTTAAAGAACTTTTGTTTGTCTATAGGTTTGGATTCATGGTAGTATTTTGAAAAGGGTTTTAATGTCCCTTTAGCTATCAAAGCCTTTTTATTTGGCTACCTTTTTCTATGACCTCTTCAAAGTTATTGAAATGATGGATGTTCAAATGGAAATCAATGTCTGGATTTAGATTAGGGAATAAAAATGCTAACTAATTGTTTTTCTGGAATTGAACAAGGGAATCGGCTAGCTAACCCTCACCAGCATTGTAAGAAACTATAAAATTTCTCATTAGGTCATTGTTTAATGCAATATAATTCCAACATGGTAACATCACTTTCTACGTTGAATGACAAATGGCATACAAATCTTTCCACTAATTTAGGCCATGTAAAGATATACCCCTTAGGTATGTGAATAAACCACTCTAAAGCTTGACCCCTTAGACTACATGGGAATAAGTGTATAAGGTAGTTGTCACTGTAGGCTACTTCTTGGCATGCCATGTAGAATTCCTTGACATGAATGGTGCATCATCTTTCCCTTTATACTTATAAAATTTTGGGCAATCTAAATGTTTTAGGGAATGGTGTGTGTAGCATAGCCTTTTCAAAGGGATAAGCATATATATCTTTAAACTGGTATTTTTTACTATGTCCAACATTGCTTTCATGAAGGCTTGTGAGTATAGTTTTCATGTACTGAAACTCTTATGTGAAGAGTTGAACTTTGGTAGGAGAAGCTGGTATGTATACTCAACTATACTTTGATGTTTCATCCTCTTGGTTTTCAGTATGAATTTCACTGTGTTTGGCCTTTGGTTTCTCTTGATGTGTGGAATTTTTTGTGTCTTTATGCACATGGGAAGCCAAGTTAGCTAATTGGTGACTAAGGGCTTGTATTTGTTGTTGTATAGTGACTTCATCATTTTGGGGTCCTTCTTGGTTGTCAGGTGGTCGTGGTTATTCTTGGTGTTCATGCTTCATCCTAACTTTGCGAGGAATTTTAAGAGGTGGTAATTGATAACCACTCATGTGTTTCGGTACCTCATTTTTAGTATTGTTTTTTTGGGGACCCAAAGTATAAGGATGTCCCGAGTTTAAGATGTCATCAATGTTGATAAAAGTAGCATGTTGTACTTCTTCCTCATGGGGATTATTGGTAGGTGCAAAAAAATCATTTTCTTGTGGCATCTTGGCACCTAATTCTATAACTCATGTAAGTACTCTATCCCTATTGAGGTAAAGGAAATCATCCAAATGAGTGGGATCAAACTCCAAATAATCTCAAGGTGAGTCTAGTTCATCACCACTATGATCAACTAAGTATTCTACCTCTTTTTTTGTGGAGAAAAAAGGTCCTAAGTTGTGACCAACAAAAGTATTAGACCATAATTTCTTTGATGTCATCCTTGTGATAGGGGGCATAGTAGGAAGTGTTTACAAAGGTTTTCTCAAATATGATCAAGAACATAAAAAACCTAGGTAAAAACCTATAGTGTGACGATTGTAAAGGTCACAAAAGAATGTTCAAACAATGGTCAAAGAATGTCCAATGGTAAGGATTAAAAAAACTAAAGGATCAAAAGGATTTTCCTAGAAAAAACAAGCTTATAAGATGAATAATCACAAGGAACAATCACACAATTTCGACAAACAAATCTAATCTACAAGGAACTACTCCCTATGAAAATGTGTTTCAATGGTAGTTTGACATAAGATAATCAACACAATGCTGACACTCAATTCAATTTTAAAATAAACAAGGTGTAAGTATCAACAAGGGGTTGACATGACCTCTGATTCAAAGTATATTATAACCAGTCTAGATACAAACAAGGCCTAAATCCCAAAAAGTGGAAGTTATGAATCTAAGTAACACAACAATACCACTTAGATACGTTAATCCAGGTTTATAGAAAATAAATATATTAATATCAAAATAATATTGATACGACGCGAACAACGTAACAAAAAAAATTTCAAGGTAGAGGAAATGTTTGTAAGGAAACAAGATCAAAGTATATCAAGGATTTGTTAAGGTTCAAGCAGTGTAACGGTACAATATAGACACTTAAATCAAGTTTATGAGAAACAAGATGTAAGTGTGATGTAAGTATCAAAATTATATCGTAGACGATGCAAGCAACATAACACCTCATGGGAATATCGATGATGAAGCAAGCCTAACTATGATGAAACTTCCTAACGTGGGTATCAAGAAAATGGCTATCAAGATATGCAGACGTACCAACACATTTTCAATGCTTACTATAGCAATTGTAATAAGGAAGGATGTAATCGGGTGCAAAAGTGGTGGACACAATATTTAATAGCATCACATATGTATGTTTTCTTTTGTCCCAAAAAGGTAAATAAGAAAGCAAAGGAGTAGACCAAGTGGTGATGAAAAATATTTGGCTTCACTTTGGTAGAGTTTCGCCTTGTCTTAAGATAAGTGAAAAACTAGGACAAAGTAACACTTCAAAAAAAAATTGATAAATAACACTAGGCTCAAAGTTCAATGGACTCTCCCCTTGTTTGACTAACAAGGTTTTGACTCTGAAAAAAATCTTGCTTCATGAGAGATCTTTGAAACACGTTGGATAAATGTAAAGTTGTCCCCTGTGTAAAATGGTTTCCTAGGCTTTTGTCCGTAACACTCACCAATTCCTACCTAACAAAGGTACACACATCTAGAATTACTTCTAGAGAGGTGGACCATTACCCCATAATCAAATTAATGAATAGGGCCTCATATAGGTAGCTTGAAGCTTATCTCACAAGTGTTTTAACTAGTTAAATGGGTAAGAGAGGTGCTTCCCATTTCATCCAGCTGTTCCCTCAAGGTGTGGACTACTTTGGGGTTCTTGGGGTAATCCTCAAAATTATTTTTATGTCCTATGCTAAGATACTTCCCCCAGTTAAAGAGGATCATCTGTAGCTCTTATCTGAACCTGTAAATACATTGTTTTCAATAAGGGTGTGTTTTTTTATCCTTTTTATTAGTGTGGTTTTGTACACCGTTGGAAACTTGCAACAAACTGTATTAGTACTGATTAGATCCTTTTTCTTTGACAAACAAGTATGGTCCTACATGAAAAAGGTTAATAGTTTTCCAAAAAATCTAAAATATCATGAAAGAGAATTAAATGCTAGTTTTGATTATCAAGATCATCCTAGGATGCAAGAGAAGAGCATACACAACAAATAACCTAACTATATTGAAAATGTAAAATCTTGTGAATCAAAAGACTACCAAAATTGTTTAAAAAATTATTTATTCCCTTAAGAAAAAATGAAAGATTAATTTTCCAAATTAACCAAATGTTAGAAAAGAAGACCAAAGTTGCATTTGATTCTCAAGATCACCAAAAGGCACAAGAGAATATCATACACAAACTTTGATCTAAATCAAGTAAAACATGGAAATATAACATTCATCAAAGCATTAGACATGTTATAAAATGACTAGTTTTTTAATAAATGAAACTATAAATTTTATGCAATTCAAAATCCTTAATTTATGTTTCCACTTCCTATTTTCTTTAATACCTTTCCAACGCAAAAAAAATGGATTCGTTTCGATTTTAGGAGAAAAAATTATGGCCTCTAGAAGATAGGTTATGCACACATATTGACACTAATGTGCCCCAATTGACACTAACGTGGGTTTGAAATAGAAACACAGAATGAAAGAAAGTAGTGTTATAGTAGCACAGCCAGAGAGACACTAACACACCTAGATTGATAGTAATGCGGGTCTGAGATAAAAACATAGAATGACAAAAAGTAGTATTACAGTAGTGTGGACAGAGAGACACTAACGCGCCCAGATCGACAATAATGCACCCAGATTGACACTAATGTGGGCCTGAGACAAAATGTAGACTACCAGAAAATAGAGTGACACTAATGCGGCTAGAGGAACATTAATGTGGGGCAGGGTTCATAGTAACATGGGGCTCTGGTATGACATCATGAACAGGTAATTCTAACATAGACAAACTCAAAAAGGTCAAAAAAATTTCTTCTTAGCCCAAATTTAACAACCCATCTCCTTTAGACCTACAAGAGAGACTCAATAAATGTAAAGTTAACAAAATACATCAAGAAATTCAAGTTATTTAACATGTGAAAAAATAAAGGTTATCCAAAATTGGAACTAAACTAACAAAGCTTTGAAATCAAATGTTTGGGATAGTGTAGTAAGTCCCATCGGGTGTGCTAAATTTATGCATGTAAAACTAACGATGCTAATTGAAATGAAACTAACACCTAGTAGCTTCAAAGAAAATTTAATCAAACAAGAACATCATGATAAGAGCTTAAGGGAAAATAACTTCTTCAATTCATGAACATGATTAAAACACTAAATGTTAATCCATTCCTACTCTTTGTGATTTCTACTCAAGATATGAACCTAATTAGATCACCTAGCAATCGAAATGGTACTGTTTTCCTCAAGAATGAGGATGAGATCTCACCAAGAAATGGCTATAAGGCCATTTTTTGATCTTGTCATACTACTCAATTTGAGAGAATGGATGAAAGATGGAGAAGTTATTTCTAAAAATGGAGAATGTCTCAAATCAAAATGCCTATAGTTTTCACTAGTGCGAATTAGGTGTAAGAAGAAAGGGAAGGAGGAGGGTTCCTTATATAGCTTTCCTATTTTGGCCAACCTTACAATTTGATGGATGTGGGATAAATCCCAAAGAAGAAATACAAAGGACATGCATTTTTAATAAAGGATGTGCGTAGCTAATGGGGTTTGGGTGGATTGGTTAAGTCAGACGGTTGTGTCCAGATCCACCCAAGTTTAAATCCCACTGGGCACGATCCCTTTGGGGTGGTTTACCGGTGGTGGTGGCTGTTGCATCACTGGTAGGTTTCGATGGCTCAGTGATGGCGGGTGTTGCATCACTGATGGTTGCAGCTCATGGTTTCGGCTCGTGGTTCTCGACGGTGGCAGAATTTACATCGTTGGCATTGGTGTTGGTAGCGGTTGGAGGCTCTAAAAATGGCGGTGGCGGAAAATTACATCATTGGTGCAGGCTTGGTGGCCGCAATGGTTTGTGTTGGTCTTAATTGTAATATCTAGTCTGAAGACATTGTTGTAGGGTGGGGCCCCACCAACCCTTTGGTTCATAGTTCCAGTCAAAAGTGTTTAATTATCAAAAAATAAATAAAGGATGTGCACTTTATGAGAGTTGAAAGGGGTTTAATTAATCAAATGTGATTAATTAATAGGTAGGTATAAGCTTATAGAAGCTATTTAAGGGGGATTTAGAGGAAATTTATCCTGATTTAGGGGATGTAAGAAGGGATTTTAACCAAATAGAAGGGGTTTGTTGATTAAAATAGAAGGCATAATTAGCTAATGATGTTTAATTAATCACTTAGAATTGGATTATAAATAGCAAAAGATCGTTAATTGGCATCCAAAATGGGAGAATGGTTAATTAATTAACAAAATTTCGTTAACTAATGAATCAGAAGTGGAATGTTAGCTAATTAGTGGAAAATTGCTAATTATTACGGAAATGACAGGGAAGAGGGTAATTAGTGCAATTTTAGTATTAAAACTGCGTAAGTGGATTTTAGGTGTCTACACATTGTAGTGCTCTTCTTCACTTGCAGTTAATGAGTGTATCCACCATAGCCTTGTGGTAATACAACCCCTTTTTGGTGATGTGATACGCCTTCTCTCACATTGATTAGTGTTGTACCCTTATTTTTCTTACGCCCTTTGATGTTTGATTGCAGGCTATTTTTATCACCGGATCACAACACCCTATGGTTTGCACAAGTGTTTGCTTGAGATCACAGTGTGATTGGATAACATGGGTATTATCTCCAAGTTATGGGGCTTGCTTCTTGAGATAGACCTCTAGAGAAATATGGTTCTTACTCTTAAACTACCTGCCACAATCTACTCTAATGCAATCAAAACTATCTATCCTAATCTAACTTTCCAAGGGACTAGGGAGAGAGAGAGTGCATGAAAACAAAGCCTACACTAAAGTGGTGATACACCAGAAAAGGAGAGTGTGAGAGTAGTCTTCCAATGTGTGAAAAGTGGAAGTAAAATGCAAACTAGAAGGGGTGATAACGGTTCTCCAAAATTTAGCAACTACATTCACAACAGTATTTCATACACACATGATGATGATGGATCCCTACACATAGCTTAAGATAGGCACAATATATGTGCAATGAGATTGAACGGGCAAGAGGAATGCAAATAAACACAGTAGGGGAAGATACATCCACAAACTTGCATCTAATTTTTCATAAGTATGCACAATTCAATCTATTACAAGATAAGGGTCTGGATCACCATGCAAGGAGTCCACTACAAGTTCCTGTAGCACATTGGTTTCACAAAACAATTTTGACATAGATTTTATACTCAAAAACTATATGCTTTTACAATGAGCCCAACACTCCAATTTATAGAAACTTGAGAAGAAAGAGAGAGAGGGAAAAAATGAAAATCCTGAAATATTTCCTTCAACCACTTGCAAGATGTAGTAAATGAAGTGACATGATGTTATTTTTCTTGCAAAAGGATCCCCATGCTGTCCCATGCCTTGCAACAATGACAAATGTCAGCCCATGCTCCATTGAATGCATCCCAACTACCAAATAAAGCATTATTCTGAACCTAGGAAAGTTTTCTTAAAAATCACCATCTATTTCTCACCAAATTATGGATTTATTGATTTTTTTGCATTGGGATCAGAGACACAATTCCAACAGTACCAATTTTTTATGTTTCATTGAGAAATACAAAAGTTATGGCCTTCTGAGTGCAGGCAGCTATTTTGGGTCTGCCAGGCATTTCTGTCATTTGACGGGACTGGGTTTTTAATTGACTGGAACTGAAGAAGTTTTTTTATTTTTCACATATTTACCCTCATATTAATTTAATGGAGCTGAAGATGTTTATTTATTTTGTTCCCATTCTGAAAAGTCAAATTTTGTGAAAATCATAGCTCGGGGTCAAAAGTCATGGTTGTTTGAACTTTGGGGTCTGATTTGCACCTTTTTCCTTTGAATGTGGGTATTTCGGCATTTTTGATTCCTCATGTCCTGGCTTTCCTAGAAAATTTCCTCCACACAACCTGCAAGTCTCTCCCCTATGCAGCTATTTCACCTTTATGCGTCCCAGCGGTCCCGCGCGTACCTTGACTTTCTGGGCCTCCATCTTCTGCATTCGCTGCATTTCCTTTGTGATCAAATTTTTCACCTTTATGCATACCACACATACCTGTGTCTTAGATGTCCCATGGACTGTATGGGACAAAAATTTATGACTTCACCAATTTCCCTTTGACTACATCTTTTTCGACGATGCGCGTCTCGCAGACCGTCCAGGACAAAAAGTTCCAACTTTTCTGCACAACAAAGGAATGTGGTCATTTTGGCATTACGCGTCCCGACGTCCCACAGACCATCTGAGACAAAAATATCTGCATTTTCCATAATACACTAAAATGAGCCCATTTCTCAGATTTTTGCAATCTGTTCTAACTTCCTAGATTTTTCATGAATGGGGAAGATAGAGGAGAGCCAAAGGGACCTTCAAAACGTTATTTCTAGCCTTGAATCAATCCTACTTGCTCCAGCATGGGGAAATAATGCAAGTTATCCAAATTACCTCAAGGGGTGAATTTGGGATAACATTTGTTCCTCTGCTTTGTACTAGGACTTATTGTGGCCTCCACTCTTGCGCGATTCTTTTCCTACTGTAAGGTGGGTGGTCAACTATCCCATGTCATATGAACACACCTTATTGTAATCATGCACTACTTATAAAGTGTCGTAAACATGGGAGTTATCAATTTTCTTGGGTGTTTATTACATGAAAATGTATTCTTGACTAATTCTAACGTCTTGCAACCTTATTTGTATCTACACACCCTCTTCTTGTGCACTTTGCACTTCTTTTAGATGCACTATGGAGGATTCATTTTCCATATTTTAGTTTCACATGATTTCTTTACAGCCTCTGTTACTTCTTATTAATAGAGAGGACTACACATCATGGTGTGCTTCTATGGAATGTTACTTTTCCTACGAGGGCCTTACTCCCTTTCTACATGGGCCAGTTCCTGCACCCACTAATCTTTGTTGTCTTTAGAACTATCTCAACATGTGGGACCATGTTTTTGGTCACTTGATGTTACATGTCTCTATACCTCTCTGTATTCATGTGGTAGACTCAGATCTTCCCTGCACCATCTAGAGCATCTTTCAGTCCTTGTTTGGAGACCCTTCACATACTAATGGTGTTGTTGTTGCTAATACAATTGTCTCCTCTTCTTCTTCATGTGATGATAGTTCCACTACCTTAGATGCACTTACTTCCATCCTTGATGATGAGGATTGTGCTTCTATTTATGATGACGATAGTACTACTGAGGACTCCTCTCCTCCTTCTCTCACCTTTCTATAGTATGTTGACACTCATCCCTTCCATCAGACATCAGATAGTCCCATTCTCAGCCTCATACATTCATTGCATCCACCTCATTTCCACTTTTAGTGTGTGAGGCCTTTCTCTCTCCTCTTCCTTTATGTGATGGTTCATACCTGTCAAACATCACTCTTTTTTTTGGGCAAGCCCCCTTCTTGGGATGGGTATCTACCAAATATTCATTGTCTCTTCGTAGTTCCTACTTGTAATGTAGTATAAGGAGTTTTTCATCTTTTTATAGGTGTTTCAGAGGAGTTATTCATCTCCTTTATTGGGAGTGCCCCTTCTGGGTCTTTTATCACTTCCACCTTTTCGAAGACCATTATTGATCCACCCTTTCTTGTGGATCCTCTTTATGTTATAGGGGTTGTTACATTTCCTTCACTTCATTTGGGCATCCTTTTGACAGATGTTCCTCTCTCATACTCTGATAGTTCTACACTCATGGCATTACCTTCGGTTCTTTTTCACTCATTTACTAGACCTATGACACACTTCCATGGACTTCCTTTTTTCGTATTATTTCCTTTGCTTTCCTTCATCGAGTGGGGGGGCTTCTAGTACTCCATTTCTTTCCTTCCTAAGATCAGGCACACAGTTCAATTCAATTGGTTCATCTTTAATCCACATGATGAGGACCATGTCAACAACACTCTTCTTGGAGACCTTACAGAGTTACAAAGTTCAAATCTTTCTATGGATTCTTCTACACTCCCTCTTTTCTCTGTCTTCTCATCTTTTCTTCTTATTTCAAATACATTGTATTTGTACATGGGTACCGTATCAGGATCTTAGTTTTCCAGCCCCATTTTTGCATCTTTCTTAGATTGTTAGGGGATTTTTTTTCATCTCTTATTGTGGATGTTTTTCCCACCAAGTTTTCCTCCATTTCATGAGATCCTTTTTGTTCATGGGTGTCTCATTATGCTTTGTTGCTAGGAACCATTTCTCATTTCTGACTTACCTCCTCATCCTAAGTTACAATGAAGGGGGGAGTTGGTGTGTGAATTTTCCACATCATGTGGTGAGTCATCTCACTTAGGTGAGGTTATAGGTATTAGGTGTCATAGGGGTTATGACAGATTACATTGTGTCATATGTATCAATGTGCGTTAGTGTATCATATAGGATTTACTTCCATTTCAGGATTGTAACTCCCCTTCTCTACTTGAGGAGGTATGATTACTTACACTAGGGGTTACCCAGCACCACTCTTTTTGAACCGATTTTCTCACGCATGTTCCAGATTAGTGAAATGGTAACAAAGAAAACAAGTAACTCTAATAATGAGAGGATTTAAGGCTATATCTAGATGAGATAATGATGGAAACGAGTGTAAAAGAATCCCCCTTGCAGCGAGCTTGATTACTTTCACAAGAAAAAGAAACTTACCAAAGAAAACTATTAGTAGATAAGAGGGAGGGTTGCCTAACAAGTGCCAATCTTGAGAAGTGAAAACTTCCTAGGTTAGATGTTAACCCACTTTTTGATAAAAAAAAGATAAATAATAAGATAAGTGATATGATGCAGTAGAATCTGAACTGAAACAGAAAACTTGAAAAGTGCTAGATAAGATGAAAGACATATTTGATAATAGAAAATGATGAAAATTTAACCAAACCTGCTCAAGTCGACGATCATCCAAGATTGCTAGGCATAATCAATGGCGACTGGAAGATCTAAAAAAGGTGATATGAAACTAATCTAGGATTGTTCTGATAATGGAATGTTGCAGAACGTCTAGATCTGATTAGAATAGAAAGGATGCAAGAAAATTATTGAATTTGATTGTGAAGATGATAATTGTTTATCCAATCGGCGGTGACTGAGTTGAATCGACGGAAACTGAAGCTAAGAGGTCATATATGTACTTCTTAATAGGTGGACCGGATAAGAAGAGGGATCTAGACACTCAGGAAATAGAAAGAAATGTTGCAAATGATGAAAATAAATGAAAATATGATATATTCGGATAGGGTCAATGATGACCAGGTAGGATTGATGGTGATAGGATGTGGTGAAGCTGAAATCTAAAATGGAAACATTGGCGGATTTTGGATTTGAGGTGATCATAAAGTAGATAGCTAAAGGGGTGGATGATAGATAATAAGATAGACACATACTGGGTCGACAAAAACTATACAGATTTGACGGTGACCGAGAAGGGAGTTAGGGTTTGATGGATGAAGATAGACAAAATGATGAACTGCAGATAGATATTGATGAGGGATAATGAAAGGGAAAATGGGAAGTAAATCTATCTCAAAATCTCTAATATCTTTAAGATGGCATACAAGGTCTTAAAAACAAATTTAAGATGGTAGTAACAACTCTAAAGAAGAGAGAAAATCGTAAGAAGGGTCGAGATCTTAAAATTAAATCCTAGTAAGAGGAGGGGTATGGGCATATTTATAGGGTCGACAGTAACCCAGATAGGTCCCTTATGAATGTGGTGGTCTGTTGATTTTGGTGGTGGAGGATTGATCATCTCGAGATAAGGATCCCTTATGAGGTGAAATTAGGGTTTTTTGTGGTTAATATGGGTTAGGTATGTCTTGGGAGGATAAAAGGTAGTTAGGAGATAAGAATGCATTAAATAAATGGGGTTATATGGGAACCTATGGATGGTAAATAAGATGCTTAGGGAGGATAAAATGGGTAATGAATAGGTTTATGGATAATTAAGGGTGATTAGGGGTGTTTAGAGGTGTTTAGGGAAGATAAATTAATTATATGATTAAGATGGGATTAAGGTAGGAAAATAACAATTATTGGAATAAATGAAATTTATGAGGGATAGGGGGGTTTTGAATGAGAAGAGAGGTATGTATGTGAGAAATGATGATGAAAGGGAGTAGACGTGAGATGAGGGATGGGAGATACCAAAAATTGGTGTCTACATTTTCCCCTTTTATTTGAGCACTTTGCGTTGGGAAATCTGTGAGACAAAAACTATAAGTGATAATAAGATGATGGTTAAGGTGTTCCCTCTCAAACTAGGGGTTGATGAGGTGAAGATGAATCGATAACTAGGTTGAAAGAAGTAGATGAAGGAGAGAGGGAAAGGATGGAAAGGATGAGAAAATATGAGAAAATAGATGAGATGCCCCAAGGAAGATGGTGATAAAACCACAACGAGGATAAAAATGAAACAAAAACAAAATATGGCAGTGATTTTAGAGTCACTTTGGTAAGGAACAAAGTACAACCTCAATGGAGATGATGGAAATTTCTTATAAACTTGTGAGTCAGTGAAAATCACTACAATATGGAGGGAGTCCAATGGGAATCCACTCAGATGGATATGCAAGTCATGGGACCAACGGGTTAAATGCAGACATAAAAAATATGTGCAAAAAAATGTGATGATGGTCAAGACAAAGGTCTAATAAGATGCGGGGGAAAAAAACATGATGTGACATCCTCCATACATGAGGATTCAAAAAATATGCATCCGAGTGGGGTGGGGATAAAACATATGGATAATGGCCCTGACGGTGGGCTTAGGATAAGAGATGGTGTCCTGAATAGGAGCACAAAGAGGGCCATGAAGCGAGTTGTTGGATTAGAGAAAGGAAGTATAAGGAGATAAGATGGGCCAATAATATACAGAGGAGTCTAATGGGACAACTAAAGGAGTGTGAAGATAGCACACAAGCCAAAAGTGGAAGAAAATATGAAAATTATGTTGGGTCTATGGTGACCAAGTAGGGTCCATGGTGATTTAGCATGGGTTGGCTGCAACTGGCCCAAGTCAATGATGACTGGGGTCATTATCCAATATAAGTGGTGAAGTCGGTCGGTAAGGCTCATTTTCACTGTGTGAGTGTTGACGATTGAGATCTCTAAGAGATAGAAATTGAGTTTGGAGCAAGATGGAGGCTAGCGGAGGACCGAGGAAGCACCAAAGGATGTGAAGGATGGTAAGAATCTAAGCCCTATCTTTTTTTTAGTTATCTAGTTGGTTTTTATTATTTTTTACATTTTTTTGGATTTTGGGATGGGTGCCAAGGTTGGTCAATGGTAACTAGACAAAGTCGTCATTGAGCAGTGTTGAAGGGGCATTGATATGATCTGGGTTGCATCAATCTAAACTAGTTCGACATTGACTGGGTAGATAGGGTATATGGTTGAGTAAAGTAGGTGATAAATGATTATTTTTATTTTCAGATGCTAATGGGTGATGGCTGGATTGATTTTTGCATGTTAGAGACACACTGTATCTCTGATACCAAGTGCTAGCGATGTTTGATTGAATTAGAGGGGATGTGACAAACATATAGTGGGATCATATGGAGGAAGTAGGACTAGTTATATTCTACCATTATTAGAGAGTGCCTCGAGGTACATGATTGATGATAACATTGATTGAGAGCTAGGATATGAGGACTTGCACATTCTGGTTTTGGACTGGAGAGATGACGATGACACTAGAGGATATGTACTACATTTTGATATTGCCTATACAAGGGGAGCCGATAGAGCCCATCACATCAGAGAGTAGATTAGGTGTATTGACACAGTTGTTTGGAGCCGATGCCCCACATATTAAATTTACTTCAAAGGGATTTAATATAGAGGCATGATATTAGCTGGGGACATCGGGGAATAGGTCAATATGCGTGATAATGATGGTGATATCCTATTATGCTTTTTCATTTTCCATGGGAGCTATATTTCCATGGACCTTATCAGGGGTGCTAGCATACATAGTGGAGCACAGAATAGTGTTCTCATTTGGTACAATGTTATTGTCTTGGGTATATCATGAGCTATGGATTTATGTTACTGAGAAGAGATCCGGATTAGATGTGGGTACTTAATGCACTGCTGGACCGATGAGTATATAGAGATACCTATGGGATTTTTGAGATAGAGGTTTGATGAGGCTCATGAGGATAGGGTAGATATAGTCATTTTTACTCATTTGCTAACTTTTAACCCCATGCACACTGGCCTATCACCCAAAAAGTGTTAGGCACTCACCCGAGGCATGCGGAGGCACCAAGCCCCTCCTTTCTATGAGTGTTGTGAGAAGATCTTGTCATTGTTAGAGGATTCATTGTAGAGAAGTGAATATTCATGTAAAATCACAACATGAGCTATCATATCCTTATATCCAAGCATTTAATAATAAGAGAAACATCGTGGCATGAAATATAAAGAGTAGATCTGTCATAAAATATAAGGAAGTAACACTAGGGTTTGCACCCCTGAACCATATATTTAGAACAGAGCCATATATTTATATTGATCATAGTCTCAGCAACCACATTACATTCAAAAATGTCATATTAGACCAAATGTATCAAGACAGGGATCTAACCCATATATCAGAGGTTGTAGCTATGCTTTCTCTATTACAATAATTTTACAGACTCGTCCCTTAAACATGATAACATTCTTACAATCTTCTAATGAGAACCCCAAATCCTAGCACCTCCTGATATTTTATGCAGAGCTTTTCTTTACTCATACTATATGTCTTCCATCCTAATCATATTCTTCTCTCTCTATCTGTCTGTGTTCTCTTCTCCTACCTGAGCACCTCTTCTTATAGCATCCAACACCCACCACCATGCCTTTTCTTTAGGAGTAGATCAGATGCCAAGTGTCCATGTGGTCCTCCAATGGTGCATGCTTATTCTGCTCTGAGCTATCCAATTTCTGCAACGATGTCTTCCTAAGAATATTCCATGTGTGGAATATTATTTCTTTGACCACCAAGTCTTCTAGGCTGACACCTTATCCACTAGGCATGCCTAGTTCAGGTCACGTTTTTCCTCAGGTGCCTCCAAAATGCTAAATATGGCTAAGTCCTTAGACCCTCTGTATTTCCCTTCATGCACGCACCCTGGTTTCTCCTAAATCCTTCTTAAACCCTTTTCCTATGCATGCTTCTACCCATCGCGTCCTTCTTCCTATTGGTCCAACGCGCTCACACCCCCTTTGGCACTTAGCCAATATTTAGAGGCCCAACATCACCCCACACTAAGCTTGTTCTCCATCCTTGGAAACATACTTCTCCTTTAAATAATAACAAATGGTGGAACCCAGAAAAATCAAGTAAAGAATGGAGGAATGAAGAATAGGAGAAATGAAAGAAGTGAAAGATCTTGTTACTGCTGCAAGAGGAATGGGAACTCCTTCCTTATTGTTGCCTCAATCTATTTTGCCAGGCAACCACCTCACCTTACACCACTGTTAAAGCAGGTCACCCACTAAAGCGTTTACCTCCTCAAAACTTAGTTCATCTCCCTTAGCATTCAGCGTATATACAATCCCTTCTAGCTGCTTGCTAAGGTCGTCTAGCGCATCCATTCTGCGGGTGATACTAGGAGTACAATTCCTTAAGCCAATTTTTTAATCGATTCTCGTAAGGCATCGATCACTTCCATCTTTTTTTCTACCTTAGTTAAGATCTTATCCCTCTCCGCCTTGTTTCCTTGTATTCTTCCCTTGGTATTCCTTCATAGCCCGCCTCATGTGTAACAACTAGTATGCTTACTACCCTATCTCTATCAGCACAGTTATCATACACAGCCTCAGCCATCTCGCGCGATGGTTTATACAACGGCAAGGAGCTCAGAATATCCTATGTCACTGTCTCCATGATCTTGTGATTCACTTCCTCCTTTTGGTGCGCCAATGCCTCTTCTATTGATTCTAGAGCAGATGGCGACCATCTCTACATGGTAAGGATCTGAAGTTAAGTCTTCCAAACACTGCAAGGTTGACTCATATTTCTTCTTACGTGGTGCTAGGTCTAGGTATCTCAAATTGATGGCATCCATTATCATTTCAATCTGTCTTCTACACCTCGCTGAACCTTTTCTTTCTCCTCCCTTAGTTTTTTCCTTAACTGTGAGCTGATCAACTCTTCTTGCTTCAGATCCTTTCTCTTCTCAATGAGTTCCTCCTCCTCCTCCAGTTCTTCCTCTAGGAACCTTACCCTATCATTCCTTCTAAAGAGTCTCACCTTAATCTAAACTGATACCTTGTTGAGGGCATTGCAGACTTGCTCATCAGATAACTGTTGAGCATTTACTAGGGGGTTCACTCCCTTGTTCTCTGGTACCTTCATCAGCTCTCCTTGGCTGACCTCGAACTCAAGCTCATCAACATGGGCCTCAAACGCCCAAGATATCATCTTCCTTGTTCATGGGTACGACGCTTTCTTCTTCAAATGAAGATCATGCAAGGAGTTGGTCTATAGGCATGGTACTCTAGAAGTGCATGCATGTAGTACCTTACTTGGATCATTGATGTAACTCATTCCCTGATCCTACGCCTTTCTACCACACTCTTCCCTCATGTGTGCACCATTTCCTTTAGAAAGACTAACTCACTAAGCTAGGATCTCCGCCTATGCTTCCATAATCCTTTTCTACACTATCCTCCTCTATCTCCTTGAGAATTTCATCAGTGCTTGCGCTCCACTTCTTGCTCCATTAACTCCTTTAATATGCCTGCTACTTCTCTTTCCATGGCCTCTTCTATCTGCTCCTTGGTGAGGCTTGGGGTCCTTTGATCCTTTGTATTCACTCCCTCACTCTCCTCTTTTCCTTGAGCTGCCTTCCTCTTCCCCATCCTTTTCTTCATTTCCCTCATCTTCGGAGTCATGCACATCGTACACAAGATGTTCCTGAGCCTTTTCATACTCGTCATTGTCTCTCTCACCTCTGTAGGCCTCCAGGATCTCCGTTTCTTCTGAGTCCACCTTCTCTACTACCTTCTACCTCTTCCTAACTGGTGATTTCCAGTGTAGGTGACTCTTCCTTCTCTCCTTCTTCACCAAGTGAAACTCCTTCCTTGGCGATTTTTTTTGTGCAGGAGGCTCTTCTTACTTTAGTGCACTTCTTTCTCAAGCGATTTTTCCTTTTCCTTAATGAGGGAATTTCTTCCTCTATGCATATGTGCTTGGATTCACGCCTGGCTCCTGCGTTCCCACATATTGTGTTGTTTACCACATTTAGTGCCTTATTTTCTGGTGCCTCTTCTCTTTCCCTCTTTCTTAGTGCTGACCTTCTTTCTCCCAGTGGGGTCTTCTGGGATTGATACATCACTCTCCAAGTAGGTTCACCCTTTTCATACTTGGGTGCTAATGCTCATGGTATACCCTCACTGTGGTCCTTCTAGTAATTGGTAGCGTCACAATTTTTGTCATGCGCACCTTGTCGGAGACATAATTTTCCACATAAGACACTGCTTCTTGGGGTATACTAGCTTTTTGCACAGCTCGTGGTGGTCTTGGTCCACCTCGTTGAGATCAAATCTTAGTCTTTTGTCCTCCTTGAAGCGATTGACCCATGCTTGGAAATATTGCATGATGAACAAGAAAGGTAGTTTACACCATGGGCTCTTGGTCCCATATGTCAATATGAATATGCCAATGAAAAAGTACTGGTAAATAGTGAGCTCAACCTCTCCTTGCACTAGCATTGGAAATTATTTCGGGTATCCTCCATTCAGCCCTAAATGCATCACACATCCCCTTGTACCATTTCTCTAGGCGTGCCTTGTGGGCGGCCGTCATGGTGTCACAAGTGTATTTTTCAAACCGCTTTACGGGGGAATTATCTTCATCTAGATATTCACATACAAACTTCTCTAGCCTATCGGGCTCTCCAATTTCTGAGAAGATGATGGTGAGGAGGACATTTCCAAACATGATCTTTTCTCCTTCATGCATGACACTGATGATTTCTTCTGCAATGAAGGTGGACAAGTTATAGATGGTTCCTTCCAAAATATTTTGGCACACATTCAACCAAGCCATTGTTTATCTATGTCCACCTCTCTTTCCCATTCATCTTAGATACCAAGTGCACGGACCATCCTCATCACTAGGTCAGAGATATTTGAGATATCGAAGTAACGTGAGCCCTTCTTATAATCATAAGACTTGGACTGTCTCCTTAATGGCTTCCTTGTCCTCCAAGTCATCATCTAGTGGCTCCCCTTCACAGAAAAGGCCAATAAACTTAGAGATTAGTTGAGGGGTTATGCACATCCTTCGGCCTATGCAAAGTAGAAGTGGTCCTCGTGCACGCATGACATCAACCATTGGTATAGTCACTTGGTTTTCCAAAGTAGGGGCAACTCATAAAGTTGTAGTAACCCAGCCTTCTCCAATTTTCACCTTCACTTCATCACTGTAGATTGCATCCCTTCTGGTGTCCTTTTTTCTGTCGGGAAAACTAGTTCTAATTCCATCTCCTTCTCTGTGGTGCTTTGTGATGGTTGTAATTGCTCATGGCCATCTTCCTTACATGGGATACCCATTCTTTCCTCCAAGAAACACACCATCTGGGTATTACATCTCCACATACCACTCCTCGTTGAAGCTAGTGGCAATGCAAGTATGTTTCCCCTTTCCCTTTCCCTTCTTTGGTGAGACGGTTTCCTTCTTTGGTGTCATCTTCTTGTCGGGTTACTAAAAACAACCTCTTCCTTGCTCCTCTTCCTTGCTCTACTCAAATTCATGGCTTTCCTTCGCGAAAAATCCCTTTACTCCCATGTGCCCTAGCTGCAGAACCCTAACCTAGACAATCCTTCCACAAGATGGTGTACCCTTCCATGAAACCTTCCTCTCCTCTATGCCTGTGTACCTTATCCACTTTGGTTTGCAAAAATCACACTAGTCACGCACTCAGATTCTCACAATTTTCCTTCACACAAATATTCTTTGTGGATGCCCTAGTTCACAAGATCTCTTCGATATATAAATGCAAGGTAAACAATAATGTACCCGACCTTCTACTTATAGATTTTTCTTCTCTCCCGTAATAAATGTTATGCCACCTACCAACGTACTTTTGTAATAAAGGTGGATTTTTCCACTAAATCCAACCTTAAGTGATCTTACCCCCACACCCAATCCTGCGCGAAAAATCCTTACAACCTTCTGGCACTGTAAAAATCCTTAAATGACTGAAGATCCTTATGCATGTGCGCTTGCACATGCCACCGAAGGCACTTCTTCTATCCTTAACCTAATTTTTTCCCTCGCCTACCTCATGTTGTTCCTACACTTCTCATCCTTTGTACAGTGGTTTTTGTAAATGCTATCCTAACACCAAAATTCCTTATGTCCACCTTTTCTATGCGCATGCTCTTCCACACTACGCATCCTTCAATTTGGGCCATCGAAACACAACTTCTACTACCAACTTCCATTTTACTTTGCATTACTCCACCCCACACAAAAATAGATGTGCATAGTCCTCTATGCATATACATAACCTTTTGAAAATAATAAGTGGCTACTGGCACACAAGGCGCACAAAACAACAACACAAAGAGAAAGGAACAAGCAACGAGAAAGGGAAACACAAGAAAAGAAATGCATAAAAGGAAATCCTAGGCTAAATGGAAATACTGACCTTATTTATGAACACAAGGAAGACTTATTTATAGTAGGGATTCAACCTACTTCCCATTGAAATGGCCTGGTAACCGTGTTCCATCAAGCACTTGTAACTGGAAAGCACCTGAATCAAGGATATACAAGATGATATATGGCCCTAACCAATGGAATTTCAATTTCCCAGGATGGCACAAAAACTTGGAATCATATAAGCAAAACCATCTATCCAACCTCAAATTGTTTGTTCTTAATATGGCATGATCATGTCATGCTTTTTATCGTGCCTTTTTCAGTCTTCTAACTCCATCTAGCAAGTGATCGCCTTTCATCCAGCTGCATTAACTTCTCCATACGCTCTTGAATTGCTTGTTCATCAGCTAACCCTCCTGTGCTCACATGTAATATGCAGTGATGGTAGCATAAATTCAACCGGTAAAACATCCTCCACATCAAACACCAATTGAAATGGTGTGGCTTTGTTCAATCTCTTGTAGGTTATCCTATATGCCCATAGAATGACTGATACCTTGTTCATCCCAATCTTGTCTTCCCACATCACAAATGTTTGGTTAGTGTGTGACTCAAATTTTGTTAAATGCCTCAGCAGTTCCATTAGCCTGAGGGTGATAAGGGGTAGTCTTATGATGGGCCACCATGAACTCTGCCAGCAAAATCCTAATTGTTTCATTCAAAAAATGTGTACCCCTATCACTAGTCAAGCTTAAAGGACATCCATACCTACTGATTATGTTCTCCCATAAGAATCTAACAACTTTCACTGCTATGTAATCCCTTGTAGGCATTGCTATCTACCCAACCTTATCAAGTAATCAGTGCAAGTAATGATATAACGCGAACCAGTCCTTCGCGCGATAGGTGAAATTGGTCCTACAAAATCAATTTCCCATTTTTTCAAATGGTTATATGCTCTGGCTATAGGTCTCAAGGGCATTTCATCTCTTTTTCCTAGCTTTCCAAGGTGTTGACAATGGTCACAGGCCTTGCAAAATTCAATGCAATCCTAGTAGATACTTTCCCACTAAAATCCCTGTGAGTAGAATCTTTCCATACTGTGGCATTCCCTACATAGTTCCCTCATGTAATCCCACCATGTGCTTCTTCCATGATTGCAATGCACTCATGTTCTAACATGCATCGGCGCAGAACCTCATCATGACCTAACTTGTATAAGTCTCCACTTATTAGCATGTAGGGCAATGCGTATAGCTAACTATTTTCTTTCCAAAGCTTTCATTCCTTCTGGTGCCACACCCATTTTTGAGGAACACAAATGGCAATATATTCTAAGTTAGAGGGCACACACCATAACCTAAACAATTGTACATGTATGGCATAGCATCCTCAATTCTCTGTGCATCCTCCCTGAGTCAATTCTTGACAAATGGTCAGGCCCTAAGTTACTCTTTCTGGTTTCACAACAACTGTAAACTCAAATTCCTGAAACAACAAGACCCACTCGACATATGTGCCCTTGCAAAATGGCTTGTTTACCAAGTACTTCAATGCCATGTGGTCTGTGTAGAATATGAAGGGTGTTGTCAGCAGATACTACCTGAACTTATGTAGTGCGTAGATCATTGATAGTGCTTCACGCTTAGTAGTGGTGTAGTTCTACTCTACTGGTGTTAACTTCCTACTTTGCAAAACAAAGGGGTGATCAACAATCCCTTCTCACAAGTTGTGCTAGCACTGATCTAATGGATGTCCCTGAGGCATCAACATGCACGTGGAAAGGCTTATCCCAAGAGGGAAAATGTAATATGGGTGTAGTGAATAAGCCTATCCTTCAAAGTGTCAAATGTCGTCTGTTGCACCTCTCCCCAGTGAAAGGCACTCTTGTGTTTTAGTAACTTCTCCAATGGCATGGAAATCTTGGCATACCCCTTGATAAAACTTCTAGTAGTACCTGTGTGTCCAAGGAATCCACGCACTATGCTCTGACTGGTAGGCTCCCCTAATCCCACAATAATGGAAAATTTGGTGGGATCCACCAACAAACCTTCCTTACATATAATATGCCCCAACAGGGTTCCAAATGGAGTAGCGAAAAACACATTTCTTAATGTTGAGGGATATCCTGCAATTGCCGACATCTCTCAAACATCAGCCTCAAATTTTCACAATGGTCTTTCACTAGTCCATACACTATCCAGTCATCAAGGTAGACTTAGTAGAAACTTATGGATAAAATCCTGAAATGCCTAGACCACTATGCATGAAAACACAGTACAGGCACATTTTTCAGTCCAAAAGGCATGACTCGTATAGGAAAAACTTCCCCATTCAGTGGCAAAATTTGTCTTCTCTTGGTCTTCTTTAGTAATTCTAACTTGATGGTATCCTGAGAATCCATCCGTGAAGGAATAGATTTCACGCCCCAGCTACTCCTTCCATAATCTCTTCAGTGAAGGGGGTTGGAAAAGGGTCAATGACACATACTGCATTTAAGTCCTTGTAGTCAACACAAATCCTTATCCTTCCATCCTTTTTAATACTGATGACCATGGGGATTACCCATTCTGAATTCCTCCACATGGCTTCAATGATGTCTTGATGTGATCATCTTGTCTATGTCCTCCTTGAATTTGACACAAAAGATTCAGATTCATTTGATAAGGCCTCTTCTGAATCGGGTGTGCACCCTCCTTTAACTTGATTTTCATTTCTCCTAAGGAGTGGTGATGGCTTTAAGCTCATGGTATCCATGTGGAAATAAGTCCTGAAACTCATAGCAGATCAATGATCTTTGAAACCTCCTTCTCTGACCAATAATCTCCAATAGTGGCCTCCTTAGGTTCAACCTCCGAAACAATGTTAACGTTATTGTATTTTAGGGGGCTCATGGTAGGAACGTGCTTTCTCATCATCACTATCCATAACTTCATGTGTACCTTCAGTATGGTTAGCATCCAAACTCTCCATCTCTTTTCCATAATATATCACATAAGACCATCTTTCCCTTTTCTTTCTCCATGCAATGCAAGTGCTCAAGTTGTATCTCTTTCTGATTCTTCTTCATCAAAACATGTGCGGTTCCAAACCAGGTTCACCCAATAACTCCAGTATTTTATCTTCTGTCATGACACTATCTCCCATCGTTAGGCACTTAACAATCTACAATGCCTTATCCACTGATGGTTTAGTACTTCTGATAATCGAAAGCTTGAAGGAGGTCAACCATCAACTCCTGCCAATTTCCTATTTGATGGCGCATCTCTGAGTGAATATACCATGCGTGCCTGCATAACCTTGTAAGGTGGAATACAACTTATGCACCCATAAAGAAGGTGGCAAGGCTTCTACACCTCCCATCCATGATGCTTTCTCACATGCTTGGACGTGAGATGAGGTGGGTTCCTTCCCATGGTAGTCTTGTATTGCAATGGGTGCATTGCTTTGGGAGAACCTAACAAAGAACGAGATTATTACCTTCACGCCACTCTAGAAGGCTATCGTGATGTGTCACCCACCAACGTGTTATGGTCCCAAGAAAGTTATAGTTGAGCATCCCTCTTCTTTCAATCTCATTTTTCCATTGAGCTCTCCATTTCTCGTAAGAAATCATCAGGGTTGGCTCCTCCAGAATAACTTGGCAACTTCTTCCCTCCCAGGCGCTTGACTGAGTGAACCTTGGTTACCCTTTTCACATAGCCTCTTATCTTGTCACCCAATTAACTCATAAGTCCTGTGTGCCCAATTGTCACATGCCACACTAGTTGTATCACTCATGGAATGAGCATCTTCAAAATGAATAACTCCCTCTATAGGATTAATCACCTCAGGGTCCCTGATAGAGCATCACATAGATCCTATCAAGAACTTCTTCTCCCAAGGGCTCAGTATAGGGTGCTGATTTTCCATCAGTTAAAGGGATGATGTCCTACTTGTTCCTACCTTGTTCTCAAAAAATTATGTATCCCTTATTGAACCTTAGGTTAACATTATTCTTATAACACCAGGGGCACCAAGTAATTCTGGAAAGTTGTCTGCCTTGGCTAGCACCAAGAATTCAAAATCCCCAGTGAACTTTTCCCCTTGGATAGTGATAACAACATCCTTCAAGACACCAATGGGCATTTCCTTTGTCTTGTTAGCCATATACAACACATTCAAAGATGGCTCCAATGGGGGCCTTCCTATTTGATGCCATGCATCTAGAGTGAGAACATTGACTTCTACACCTATGTCAATCAAAATATTTCTTAGAAGCCACCCATCTACAATTGCTAATTCAAGGTAATATCCTTGTCATAATCAAGGCTTGTGGGGAGGAAGGTTGGCATGTAGAACCTACCTCTTCACGCCTTCCTCCAATGCATGCGGTACCTTCTCCTGTAACCACTCTCCTAGACAAGGGATGATATTATCTTACCTCAACATTTTGCATACTTCTCTAACCTCATCCAGATCCTTCTGTGGAGCCTCAACATTCTTCCTTTGCTCTAACTATCTTGATTTTTCTTTCAGGCACTTGATCTCTCCTTGAAGGCTTCGAATCACATCCATGGTTTCTTGATACACATCCTTCTGATGAGTAGGGTCTAGATACTTTCCATGTACCACCTCTTCTCTAATAACTAGTGGTATCTTCCTTGGTACTTCCCTGGAGCATGTGCATCCTTAGCTCATGTAGTAACTAGTACAAGTTCTAGTTCCAACTTGCATGCGCCACTCGTGGCATCCATTGTGAATCAGCCTTCCTCATGCTTACCATCCTGACGCCTTTGTCCTTTCTGGTGTTGCTGGCTCATATGTTCAAATAGACTCTGGAACTCCTCATACTTATGTTTTTTCCACACCAAGAGCATTGTAACATGTTCTGGGTATTCACACTTATAGTGCTCCATAGATCCACAATTGTAACAGGTTCCACATGTAGGAACTCACTTCTTCCTCCTCCATGGTTACCATGACCATGAAATCCTCCTCGAAAACCTCTCTCCATGCACCCCTTCATCTGTCGCACCCTTCATAGTGATGACCATCGTCCTTGGAATTTTTTGCAAGGTTGGTTTGGTCACACACCAATATCAATGGCATCATGTATCTGGTCAATCAATCTACAATCCTTGAGTGTCGTGAGTAGTAGAGGTGAAAATATTGCAATAGCAAGACACATTCTTATGGATCGCACACTGCTACAGTAATGACATCCTACTTACATCATGATCTTTGGAAAATTTCATAGTCCACCGTCATGGCGCATACCGATCTCCTGGGACAACTGTCCTTTGTATGCCCCTCTACCTCACAATCCATACACCATAGACCACTATGCAGTCTCATGCATCTGAGTTCACAGATAGCTTCTCTAGTTGATTCTTCTACCATTACAGTAATATGAGCCTCAAGGAAGGGGCTAACACTGGTATCCATGCTTCTAATAGTCTCAGCATGTAGGGCAGCCTCCAAGGCCTCACGTGGGTCTGTGAAAGTCTTGTGTGAAAGTGCTCTCCTAAATGGTGTTATCAATCCTCCAACAAACCATTGAGCATGCTGAGAGGGGTGAATATCATAAGATAGTTTTGATAAGAGAGTTTTGAAATGATGCATCATACTCCCACACACTCTCTACCATACCTTTTGAATTCTCCTTCAGCATGTTGATGCTCTTCTGTTCAAACTCAGGGATATGGAATTCAACCAAGAAAGCATTCTGTAATGCATGGTGTAATCTACCACTATCTTATGGGGGTCATACTTCTGGTACCAACTATGTGTGCATCCTTGCAACGTCATTGTAAACTGACTTGCCTTCTTCTCTGGGGTAGTGATCCATTTCATGTGCCATAGTTAGTTCACACTTGTGTACATACTCTATAACATTCTCAACACCCTTGTAGTCTAGGTAGGAGTGAGGATATTTTCCACCTAATCCAAAACCTTGATTTGCTTTGGTGGTTGAGGCCCTTGTCTACCTGATCCAGATACACTAGATTTCACTCAGGTCCTGTACCTCTTACCACCAGATCAACTAGATCCTACCAGGTCATGTCCCTCTAGGTCCCACCAGGTCCTCCAACTCTTAGACCACTAGATCTACCTCCTATAGTCCGATAAAGGGCCTAAAGTGGCCGTGCCTAGCGTTCCCACCATCCCACTAAACTTCCTGCCAATAGTTTGTGATATTGCACTACTACTCAGATGTGTGTCCTTCATCTAATTCTAGATGTGATACCCACATCTTACGTACCCATACCTTTCCCAAATATCATTCCAGAAAATATTCCTCTAAACACAACGACTTGATTGTGCAGCCATAGATGTACCAAATCAGAAATTATATCTCCTAGGTGTAGATCGGTCACTCCCACCAATACCAACTAGCGTTAGCAATACTTATCTCTTGATTTGGAAGAATAAGTTCTAGGGGTTGGTCACTAGGCGGATTTAGATGCACGCCAACAGCTCTCCTTTCTCCAAGTAAGGAAATCTCATCAGAAGTTTAAGGGATCTCTCTTCTACGCTTACCGAGATGGGGTAGCACAGTCTACTCAGGCTCCATGTTCTTAGTGTGAACCTCAATTCCTTCCCACAACATTTTCCTCCATCAATCTATCACTCTAGCAGCCTTGCATTGTCTAGCCAATTCCCTTTCACATGCTTCACTACACTTGAGTCGTATTTCCTCTCTCTCTTTTTCAGCCGCAATGTCTTCCATCTTCCTCCACCCTAGCTTCCTTGTCCAATGCTCAGAGAATATTTAGTTGGCCATAGGAAATGCTTCCAAACTCAGGGTAATAATCAGGATCTTCATAGCTAGAGGGATAGCACACAGAAATGATCCTCTAGGCTCCCTTAAGAACTCAAAACTCGGAAACCTCAAGACAAGATTACGTAGAAATAACATATTCCAGGATATAACTTGTTAGCACTCTTTTCCACCAATGATCAACAAAATGTTTCCAAGTCATATCAGCATTCTATAACCTCTAATATTCATCTTGGGTCCACACATGATATCTATAGTACCAGCTTGTTCTAGATGTATATGTTGAAATTTATTCATATAACTCTACTGGAAAGTAGAAAAAGAAGGTCTCATATAGCTCATGATACATATGATTTTCTACCCATTTTGTGTGCATCAAACTCAGGTCCACTACTAAATATCTAAGAAAACTCGTCCTCCATGCTCTTAAACCATGCTTCAAAATTGTCCAAGGTCAAGCGCTCTGTCATCATGTATCATTCTCACAACTTTAAAAAGAGGTCCTAGCAATGGAACCAAGATGTAGTCATTTTTATCCATCTTCTAACTTCTAACCCCATGCACATCGGCCTATCACCCAACAGGTGCTGGGAACTCACCCAAGGAATGCACGACTTCCGAGCCCCTCCTTTATGTGAGAATTGTGAGAATATCTTACCATTGTTATAGGATTAGTTGCCGAGAAGTGAATATCCATGTAAAATCACAACATGAGCTATCATATCCTTATATTCAAGCATTTAATAACAAGAGAAATGTCATGTCCCATGAAATACAAAGAGCATATCTATCATAAAATATAAGGAAGTAACACTGGGATTCGCACCCCTGAACCAAATATTCAAAACAGATCCCTATATTTATACTGATCATAGTCTTATCAACCACGTTACTTTCAAAAAGGTTGTATCAGACCAAATGTATCAAAACAGGTATCTAACCCATATATCAAAGGTCCTAGTTATGCTTTCTCTATTACAATAATTTTATAGACCCATCCCTTAAACATGATAACATTCCTACAGTCCTCTAACAAGAGCCCTAACTCCTAAGGCCTCCTAATATTTTCTGTAGAGCTTTGCTTTCAGCATGTTATATGTCTTCCCTCTATGTCTTCCTCATTGTGTCTTCTTTGCTTCTAAGAATCTCTCTTTATAGCATCCACACCCACCACCATGCCTTTTCTCACGAGTAGATTGGATTCCAAGTGTCCATGTGGTCCTCCAATGGTGCATGTTTATTTTTCTCTGATCTCTCCACTTTCTGCAATGATGTCTTCCTAAGAATATCCTATGTGTGGAATATTCTATCCTTGACCACCAAGTCTCCAGGCTAGCACCTTATCAACTCGGCATGCCTAGTCAGGTCACGTTTTTCCTCAAGTGTCTCCAGAACACTAAATATGGCTAAGTCCTTAGACCCTATGTATTTCCTTGTGCATGCGACCTAGTTTCTCGTAAACCCTTCTTAAACCTTTTTCTTGTGTGCTTCTCCCCACACTCCCTTCTTCCTATTAGTCCCACGCGCTCACACACCCTTTGGCAGTTAACCAATATTTTGAGGCCCAACAGCAGAGCACAGGGAGGAGTGGTATAGGGAGAGGTTAGGGAGATTAGATGTCAAGGAGGTGATACTTAGGCCAAACAGTAGGTTCCTAACTTGGCCAAGCACGAACATCTAGCTATTTAGCATGAGGAGGGTTAGGTGAGATCAAGGTCAGAGATTGGAGATGGTGGAGGTAGTTTAGTTTCCACGAGTGATGTGGTAATTCAAATTGGTACAGATAGTTCTCAAGGAAACAATTAGATACCGATGAGAGAATATCGAGAGGGATTTACTTGGGCCAGTGGTGGCGGATCCATTAGCGAAGGTAGGAGACCCATGGGATAGTGATGATGACGTAGGAGTTAGAGAGGGATTTTTAGAGTGGATGGAAAAGGTGTGGTCGACTCAAGCAGTGGAGGAGAGATCATAGGTGGGAGATGGGGAGGAGGAGAAGGTAGTGTCAGCAGGGGAGGAGGTGGCAGTTCCTAGAGGATAGGAAGGTGGAGATGGATGGGCTACAGTTGAGGTAGTCCACATCTGGTTGTAAATAGATACCACCTTATAGGAGATGGATGTTGTGCATCAGGAGGTGACAAGGTTGCACCAAGAGAGAGACCAGGTCATACAATAGTAGGATAGATAATGCATGCACTTGGAAGCCTATAGGGATAGATATGGAGACCTCAAATATGTAGCAGAGGGATTAGGGAGTGAGGCACATTAGGCTTCACACAGAGCTATCCAGATGGCTCTTCCTAATATTGTATCCTTAGAGCAGTAAAAGGCACTTAGTGAGGAGGTGTGCTACTATGAGCACATCATTACATTCAGGCTACCTGATGTGCCACAATATGCAGCCTATCTGATAGGAAAGAGGAGACCTAGGATATCAACACGATAAACAGCATCCAAGAGCATGGCTAGTGGGGCATAGTGGAGGTGGGATTCAGGTCTAGAAGACGGAGCGGATGGTGGGAGATGTACATGCACCTACACCAAGGGCAAGGCTTTGATCTCAGGGCATTTGATTTATAGTTTACTCAGTAGTGGGTGAACGATTATGATCTGTAAACTCTTCAACTTTGGAATTATCCATAGAATCACAAATTAACGTTGTTGTTCTACTTTCTATTAGAAAATGACAAAGATAGAGAGTGAATGAATCTTTCTTATGCTTAGAATCCACAATTATAGGAAAGGAAAGAATATAAACTCATAAACACCAACAATTTTTATCCTGGAAACCTCCAAAGGAGGAAAAACTAGTCGGGGAGGGAAATTGCTCTTTCTTCCCACTTTTATTGGCAAATTAAAAACAAATAAGTACATAAATTACAATAATTATGAGAGAGAAGTAGATAATATCTCACACTTCCTCCCGATTACTTGCTTTGTTTCAACACTCCTTTCTTCTACAAAACACAATTATAGCACTAAGAACTTCTTACTCACTTGCTTTCTTGCTTCGATGATCTTATTCTCTTCTACAAACATCTATTTATATCCTTTCTCATGTCCTCCCGTGCACTAGAGAATGGGAAAGGTCAAGGAGGAGAAGAGACACAGACAACCTTCCAAATTTTGTGGCCATTCATTTCATATTTTTGTTTTCTGTCTGAAAGAGCCAGGACCGCCACCCATTACAGACCAGTGGTCCCAAGACCACCACCCTAGTTGGGCAGAAGTTATGTAACCTCCGCTCTGCACAAAGTGGCAGTCCTGTTACTATAAAGATAGAACCTCCGTATATTTATTTTTCCTTCTTCATGCTGACTGATATAATGAAGTAGAGTCATTTTGGATCCCTATGGATTGGATTGTATATTGATTTTTGATAGTGATGCACAAATTTTGAGATAGACCCCATTAAAGTCCTATCATGGATGTATAGACAGTTTTTTATGATATATATATGGTGATTTTTGTCATGGATTATTGATGGGTGTTGTTACTATAAAGACAGAACCTCCGTATATATATATATATATATATATATATAGAGCGGTGGTCCTGTTACTATAAAGACAGAACCTCCGTATATTTATTTTTCCTTCTTCATGTTGACTAATTTGATGAAGTAGAGTCATTTTGGATCCCTATGGATCAGGTTGTATATTGATTTTTGATAGTAATGCACAAATTTTGAGATAGACCCCATTATAGTCCTATCACGAATGTATAGACAGTTTTTTATGATATATATATGGTGATTTTTGTCTTGGGTTATTGATGGGTTTCGTTATTCCCTTCATTTAATCAACTCTATGTTGATGTCATATTCAAACCAAGGGTGTGTCTAAATCTATATACAACAAGAATAATCTTAGCAATCTAGTAATTGATTGTAGGTATTTTATATTTTTAGGGGATCTTTTCAATGTCTTAAGGACTTATTGATTAAAAACCTTATTGGAATCAAACTATTAAAACCTATTGGAATTAAACACACTTTACAGAAATGAATTGCTGGAAATAAACACACTTTGCCTTGGAAGTAAACACACTTTGCATAAATAAATTGCTGGAAATAAATAAACATTACAAAAATAAACACACAATTGAGAATGCTTGGAAAATGATTGCAAAGAAATAAGAACTTAATCTAAAACACCTGCAGGGACAAGTCTACAATAGATTCCAACTTAAGGAAATGAAAGTGATACAGAATTGACAGATCTAAACTATTTTCTCTAAAAATATAAATAACAACAAAAATGAGGATCCCGGTTCTTGGAGGAGTGAGCTCTTGATCCACCTTGAAATAGGATTGGACAACTTAATTTTCTCTTAAAACAAAAATGGCTATTTTATTGATAAAACATTCTGCATTACAAAAACGTGCTGGATCTATGTGTATCAATCTATATATGTTTCATGTTCTATATCTATATTCCTCTATCTATATATCTGCAGGTATGTATATATAAACTTCTTCTAGGGGTGAATTTATGGCTGTAACTATTCCACTAATAAAATGGAACAGGATCGTGCCTAGAATAGATGTTAAATTTGAACATGGCTGGTCATACAGCTATGTGATAATTATCCTAGATCTGCAAGTATGCAGAGTCAAAAGTCTTCTAATCTACTCCTGATTGATAGGATCATTGATTTGACAATTCACCAGCTATTTAGAATAGATTCTTATCAGTTCTAGAATTTTAGAAGAGTTTTGGAACTAAAGGAAATCATTACAGGTCTAACTGAGAGAGTTCTAGAGCTATTTACAGGAGTTCTAGAACTAATTCCAATAATTCTGAAACTAAGTACTAGAATTCTGGAACTAAGTACTAGATTTCCAGAACTAATTCCAAAAGTTCTGGAAATAAGTGACAAAACTCATAACTGCATGGTGGAGTTCTGAAACTAAGTATGGCAGTTTCGAAACTAAACCGTATTGATGTCAATGCTTCCAAAAATATGCAATCCACTTCATATTTGTTCTTCCGCCTGATTGTGACCTGTTTTATTACAAAACTAAATTTCTAAAACAATTTGTTAGGAATTACAGAGCTTTTAAACGTTAGAATCATAATCAACAAAAGATGGACAATTACATCCTAACTTATATCAAATCAAACAAAAGTCACAAAATGCAGTCAAACTTAATAAAAAGGAGAGTAAGATGAGATCATTTATTGTACATTTAATGGGCATATTCTAGCCTCATCATTTCCCCCATACTTACTTGTTTATAAGTCCCTTTACAAACTTTACTCTTCAAATTTGGGGTTATATATTCTACATTCCATTTGATTGCTTAGATCAAATGGCTGGAACTGAATATCCCAATGCTTTAATTCAGAGGTACTATACCCTGCTCCTGCTTCTACTTTCTTTAGCCATGCCTCAAATTTAGTGGGATCTTGTGGTTCTCTATTCTACCATGGTGACATGGGGGTGAGAAGGAATGGAGGTCTTGTTCTCATTCCCATCCATATGCCTCTATGTTTTTCATTGATTTGAGTAATTAGCGTACATAAGGCTTTTTCTCTATGTAAACTCTAGATTAAGTTTGTGGGAGATATTAATTCCCTTCTTCTGAATGCCACCGTGAGAAATTCCCATCTTTTCAAACATGCCTCATAAATATCTTCAAAATTTTCCTCTTCATAAGAGGTGAAGGCATTAATACTTCTTTGCAAATTGGCAAGATAAGGTTCCTTGAACCTTTTATCAAATGCATGGGATCTGAAATGTGTGGCAAAGGTGGATGGTTTATCATAATGAATCCTCATACAGAGACCAGATGAACTAGCCTCTAATAGATGCTCTAACTCTCGTTCCTTCCATGCAATTTGATTTTGAAGAACAAAAACAAATGCATTAAGTTGGCCCTCCCCTACATACAAATTGATCATAAAACCTGAGTTCTTTTCTAGCATGAAATTACAAAGATAGAATTCGTAAAGAAGATTTTTCTACTCTACATTGGCTAAGGAATCGACTACTGTGAAATCAGCTTCATATTTTATTTCATGTGGAATGCCACATGCTATCCTTGACAACTTCCAACGAATGAATTGTTCCTCCAAAAACACACTATATGCAAGAGAAGGTCTCCTGCATGCAAGCAATTTCTCACTCATCATGCAAACCATTTGTATTTTCACAAGATATTTAAATTTATCATTTTCTTCTTTGTAAAACTTTTCTTCCCATTATTTTCTTGCTTTCTTCTCTTCTTCTATCTTGCTTTTCAATTCCTCATTGGATGTCTTGGCTTCACTCAGTTCTCTGCAAGTATCATCCCATAGTTGTCTAAGTGGCCAATAAGTTAATTTAGTTTGTGTAGAGACTGTTGACAGAGCAATTTGTTTTCTGTAATTTTGGCATTCCCCCTCTTTCTCCATTATCTATTATTTAACTCTTGCCAATTCCTCAATCTTATCAGTTACCTGAGTTGTTAATTCCCCAATAACCATTTCTCTCTGTTCCAATTTAAGTTTGACAAAATTCAACTTCTCATCCTTTTCTCTAATAATGAGTTATGCTCTAGAAAAAAACAAATCCTGTTGAACTTTTTGTTTCTCTTCTTTCTCTGAAATTTCTTTGGTGGTTAAGCATTCTTCTTCTACCATAGGGGATTTCCATTTCCATTTCCAAGATGCCAATTCATCTTCTTCATGTGATGGTGCTACTGATTCACCCATCTCTTGGAAAATTTGTTCCTTGAATATCTCATCTTCTTTTTCTATCTCTGTTTGGCTTGGTCTAGGAGGAGTCATGGCCATGCTACCCAAAATATCAACATCTTCCTTTTCCATCCCTTCTTGATCTTCCATATCCTCTAGAATTTCTCTAGACCTTTTATGAATTCTCCTTCTTTGAGGAGCCTCAAATTGTATAGAAATGGGTCTCCTCCTAGAGCTTCTTCTAATTTTCACCTCTTGCTCTTTCCTAGGTGAACTGTCACTGTCAGAGATAGATATTAGCTCTCTTGTAGCTACTGCAAAGAAAGAAAATTCTTTAGAAGGCACAGTAGGTTCCGCAATTTTAGTCCTTCTTCCATATCTTCTTATTTTTGGTATTTCCTCCACCTAGTTTTTTCTTTTCTTTTGCAGTGGCATCAATTTCCAAATTAATTGCAGGAGCAGAAGGAGTTGTTATTACTCTCCTGAGAATATCAGGTCTCTGCTTAAACTTGCTAATAAATTTCTCCCACATTTCTTCTCCATTTTTCTTTGAAAGGAAATGGTGTTGGCACACTAAATGCACTAACCCATGATGTCTGATTGTTCCCACACCCCAGGATTACCTCTAGGCCATTGTATGGATGGAGTCAAAAAGAAACCCTGTAAGGTTTACTATATATTCTATTTTTATAGCTCCATATCTAAGGTATATGAGGATCTTCATAACTTCTCTTCCTACCGACCCGAATTGACCATCACAGGTTAAATACTTGACTATCCAAAATTCCACTCTGTCAAAGGGTTTGGGCAAGTTGGCCCTTCTGACTCCTTTTATGATTTTATTCGTGTTGTAAATATATTGGGGTTCAGCTTCCCCCTTTTTTAGCAGGGTTTCAACTAGGTCTTTTAATGTCCCTCTGACATGGTTTGGGATATACACAATTGGCACTCCAGATACATTACTTATTGTATTCACAGAAAAAGGAATGAAATTTTTTCTAACCTTTGTCCTAGATTTCTCTAAATTTATAACTAATTCTCTTACCAATTCATCATTATACTTGGGGAACTTCCTCAGAAATTCTATCCATCTTTCTTGGTTAAAGATAGCAGTCACTTCTTCATCTGCAATGAGTTGGGTATCATCCTCTGGTTCCGACTTATTTTTAATCCCCATGATACAGAGGTGATTCAAATTCGTTCTCCTTTTATCTTGTGCAGGTTGGCTGAAGAACCCTTCGCTTGGATGTGGAACCGACGAATTTAGCTGTGGAATTACTGTTCTTAGTTTCAAAACTTGTGTGTTATAGCTACGGAATGCAAACTTAATTCGTTGCTTCTTCCTTGAAATTTCTCTACAACTAGTTTTCACTTTGTTGGTTCCACACTAATGATAACTCGTTATAACTATGCCGCCAATTTATTACATCAATATCTTTCTCATGATTACTCACTTTTAATCATGATGTACAATAGATGACTCATCATATCAAATTTTAAATAAAATCTAATCACACATGTGAACTTTTAATCTAACCTTTAATAATTTAAAGACATAATTACCATCATTGATGATGTAATCCCTCCATCATGATGACTCATCATTCCTAAAAAGTGAAACAAAAGGAAAACAGTTAGAAAAACAGCTGGAATTCCAAAGAATTTTTTTATTTTGAATTAGCCATTTATTTGAGAAGATCAACCACCATTGCTAGTTTTCAATTGATCTCTGAGAGAAAAAAATTGGGAAGAGAATGCCCTTTACTAGTTTTCACTCTCTTCCCTTTTTTTCTTTTTTTTTCTTCTTTTTTTGGGGGGGAAGAGAATGCCATTTACTAGTTTTCATTCTCTTCCCTTTATTTTGGATCTATTCATCTGATTATTTGATCATTTTGGAAGAACTGGGTTCTTCCCTATGATTAAATTCTTTATCTGCTTCAATCTGCCTCAAGAATTCATCCTTAGTAGGAGGCTTCCTATAAAGCTTTAGCTTATGACCATTGACCAAAAGTGTTCTTCTATTGCCACCAATGGGAAGTAACTGAATAGAACCATTGTCAAATATTTTCTCAATTTGATAGGGTCCCAACCATCTGGTTCTCAATTTGCCTTTGAATTATTGGTACTTAGAATCAAACAGCAATGCCCAGTCTCCTACTTTGAATTGTCTTTTCTTGATATGTGTATCATGGCAATGCTTCCATTGATCTTAGATTATCTTTGTCTGCTTAAGTGCTTCCATCCTCAATTCATCCAACTCATTGAGTTGAAGGATTCTCTCCTTTTGAGTTACATCCAAGTTAATACCCACCTTAACTATTGTCCTCGATGTCTGTAGTTCAAACTCAACAGGCAGCAAGGGATTTTTCCCATAGACTAACTCATATGGTGAAAACCCTGTTGTAGTTTTGCAAGTTGTATTGTAAGCCCAGATAGCTTCAGGTAGTCTCTTTACCCAATCTCTTCTTCCTACGTTAATTGTTTTGGTAAGGATGTTTTCCAATTCTATGTTCGTTACTTTAGCTTTTCCATTTGATTTTGGGTGATAGGGAGATGACTTCCTATGATTGATATGATAATACATTATGAAATCCTGGATCATATTAGACATAAATTGTGGTCCTTGGTCTGAAACTATGCTCCTTGGTGCTCCTAACTTTACCATAATTTTGTGCCAAAGGAAATCAACAACTACTTCTTCAGTGGCATTTGTTAAAGCCTGCACTTCTGCCCACTTTTTCACATAATCAGTACACACAAGAATATGTTTCTTCCCTTGTGAAGAAGAACTAAAGGGACCAACAAAATCCAACCCCCATCTCTCAAATGGTTCAATCACTACTTGAGGTTGTAGAGGCATTTCATTGGTAAAGGTTGGTTGTCCCATTCTTTGACAAGGATCACACCGCCTGATATATTTCTTTACATCTTTGTAAAGAGATGGCCAATAATAACTAGTGCCAAGTATCTTGTGAGATGTTATTTTCACTGAATAGTGTCCTCCACTTGGTTCATCATGACATGCGCGGAGGATGTCAAAGATTTCATTTTCTCTTACACACCTGCGTAAAACCAAATCAGGACCACATTTAAATAGCATTCCATTTAACCATTTGAATTGTGCACTGGTTTTGATTAACTTCTTTATTTGTTTCTTGGTGAAAGAAGGAGGAAACTTCCCTATTGCAAGATATTTTCCATAACAGAAAACCATGGTGTATTAGCTAAAATAACAAACAATTTTTAATCTAGAAAGTTGTCCTTGACTGGATCTTGCTCCCCTGTAGTGGTTAGTCTTGACAAGAAATCGGCTACCACATTAGATTTACCCAAATTGTCCACAATGGTAATATCAAATTCTTGTAAAAGAAATAACTATCTAATTATTCTACCTCCAACCACTGATTTGTTCATTAAATATTTAATTACTGAGTGATCTCTATGTATAAATATTTGGTACCCTGTAATGTAATGTCTAAACTTATTAATTACATAGATCACAACAAGAAATTATTTTTAGTGGTGGTGTAATTTCTTTCAGTGGGAGTAAGATTTTTGCTAAGGTAATAGATAGCATACATTTTCCCTTCTTCATCTTTCTGTCCCAAAACTGCACCAATGGAATTATTTGAGGCATCTGTTTGGATATGAAAAGGTTTCTCCCAATTGGGTCCTCTCAATATTGGGGAAATTATTAATTTCTCTTTAATATCTTCAAAATCATGTTGACACTTTTCATCCCAAAGAAATTCACAGTCCTTGGTAAGAAAATTAAACATGGGGACAGAAATTTTACTAAAATCCTTGATAAAGCGTCTATAGTACCCAGCATGTCCTAAAAATGACTTGATATCAATGGGGGTCTAAGGAATAGGTAAGTCTGAAATAATTTTGATTTTTTTTTATCAACCTGAATTCCTCTTTTTGAAATATGGTGTCCTAATACAATCCCTTCATCAACCATCATCAAAAAAATTTCATGGCTAAGAGACAAGTGGTATTGCTCACATCTTGTCAATACTATGTCCAAATTTTTCAAGGCATCATCAAGTGTATCTCGATGTACAGTAAAGGCATCCATGTATACCTCTACACAGTCATTTGTTAGGTCTGCAAAAATTACTAAAACAGCTCTTTGAAAGGTTGTTGGCGCATTACATAGTCCAAATGGTACCCCATGGACATGTAAATGTAGTTTTATCTTGATCTTCAGTAGCAACTTTGATTTGATTATATCCAGTAAAGCCATCCAAGAAGGAAAAGTATTGTTTACCTGAAAGGTTGTCTAAGACTTGATCTATGAATGGTAAGGGAAAATAATCTCTCAGTGTGGCTTTTTTTAGTTCCCTATAGTTAACAAAAATTCTCCATTTTCTTTTCTTTTTAGGGACAATTACAAGAGGAGATACCCACTGGCTATCTGACATAGGGTAGATAAAACCTACTTGTAATAGTTTTTCAATTTCTTGTTTGACTATATCCCTTAAGGTTGGATTAATCCTTCTCTGAGGTTACCTAAGTGGTCTAATTTTTCAGTATAGATGTGATGATTACATATACTTGTGTGGATTCCTTTCATATCTTTGTAATTCCAAGCAAAATCTTTAGTATGATCTTTCAAAACATCAAACAGTTTAGTTTCTTCATCGTTCTTCAACCAGCTATTAATATTCAAAATTTTACCCGATTGAATCTCAACATGTTTGGTTCCAGTGTATGATGAACTGATTTGTTGAAATGGTTCCATTAAATTATTTAGTGGACATGCATGTGGAAACAAAATATGATATGTAGCAACATCTCCAAAAGTTCCTTGAGACAGAATGCTAGACAAAGGAAAATAAGAATAATTATGATACTTATCTTGTTGTAGGTTGAACTCTTCATCGTTGCTGCTTTCTAGAAATTCTTCATCATCTCCTTATATATGCGAAGCTAAAGCTACAGATTATTCCTCTCCCCAAGATAAATCTCATTCCTCTAGATTGAAATTATCTTCATTTACAGGGAATTGTTGTTGGTGTGGTTCCGGAACTAATTGTGATGGTTCTGGAACTAACTGTGATGGTTCCGGAACTAACTGTGATGGTTCTGGAATAGATTCTTTAGGTTCCAGAACTAATTTTGTAGGTTCCAGAACTATTCCCGATGGCTCCAAGGTCAATTTGTGTGCATTCAATAATGAGTTAATCATATCTTCTATTTCTCATACGTGATCCTGCAATGTGATCATGGCCAACGAAGATAGTTTTCTCATTAATATCAGGATAATCAACCCATAATTGCTCTTGATTATCATAAAAATTTCGTGCAAAGGGATATAATGAAATTTTCTTAGAATTCTTACCATTTGAGATAGTCATATCACCTGACCTGTAATCAATTAAGGCAGCAACTATAGCTAATCATGGTCTGCCCAAAATAATGGGATAACACAATGTTTTACCTTTTGGCTGCAATATAAGGAAGTCAATTGGATATTCCCATGACTTCACCATAACCACCACATCTTCAATAACTCCTTCTGGTTTTGCTACAAACCGGTATGCCATCTGCAATATGGTGTTAGTAGGTTGTATACCTGTTAATGGTAATGTTTTTAGAGTGTCCACTGTCATTACATTTATAGTTTCTCCCAAATCAACCAAAACGTTATGTATATCTTTATTCCCTATAGAGACAAAAATAACAAGGCTTCCAAGATCTCCATATTCAAACTAGGGGTGTGTCTAAAGCTATATGCAACAAGAAGAATATTAGCGATCTAGTAATTGATTGTAGGTATTTTGTATTTTCTGGGGGATCTTTTCAATGTCTTAAGGACTTCTTGATTAAAAACCTTATTGGAATAAAACTATGAAAACTTTTTGGAAGTAAACACACTTTACATAAATGAATTGCTGGAAATAAACACACTTTTCCTTGGAAGTAAACACACTTTGCATTAATGAATTGTTGGAAATAAACAAACATTATAGAAATAAACACATAATTGAGAATGCTTGGAAAATGATTGCAAAGAAATAAGAACTTAATCTAGAACACCTGCAGGGACAAGTCTACAACTGATTTCAACTTAAGGAATTGAAAGTGATACAGAATTAACATATCTAAACTATTTACTATAAAAATATAAATACCAACAAAAATGAGGATCTTTGTTCTTGGAGGAGTGGGCCCTTGCTCCGCCTTGAAACGGGATTAGACAACTTAATTTTCTCTCAAAATAGAAATGGCTATTTTATTGATAAAATGTTCTATATTACAAAAACATGTTGTATCTGTGTGTATCAATCTATATATGTTTCATGTTCTATATCTATATTCCTCTATCTATATATCTACAGGTCTGTATATATATACTTCTTCTAGGGTTGCATTTATGGCCATAATTGTTCCACTAATATGATGGAACTGAATCGTGCCTAGAATAGATGTTGAATTGGAACATGGTTGGTCATACAGCTGTGTGATAATTATCCTAGATCTGTAAGTATGGAGAGTTGAAAGTCTTCTAATCTACTCCTGATTGATAGGATCGTTGATTTGACAAATCACCGGCCGTTTGGAATAGATTCTTATCGGTTCCGAAACTTTGGAAGAGTTTTGCAACTAAAGGAAATGATTCCAAGTCTAACCAAGAGAGTTTTGCAGCTATCTGCAGGAGTTCCATAACTAATTCTGATAATTCTGAAACTAAGTACTAGAGTTCCAGAACTAAGTCTGAAAGTTACAGAACTAAGTGACAGAACTCGTAACTACGTGGTGGAGTTTTGGAACTAAGTATGGCAGTACCAGAACTAAACTATATTGATGATAATGCTTCCAAAAACATGCAATCCGCTTCATATTTGTTCTTATGCCTGATTGTGACCTGTTTTGTTACAAAACTAAATTTCTAAAACACTTTGATAGGAATTACAGAGATTTTTAACGTTAGAATCATAATCAACAAAAGATGGACAATTACATCCTAACTTATATGAGATCAAACAAAAGTCACAAAATGCAGTCAAACTTAATAAAAAGGAGAGTAAGATGAGATCATTTATTATACATTTAACGGGCATATTCTAGCCTCATCAATTATATGTGTTGTTATGAGCTTTATGATAAAGTTATATTCTAAATAGATCTTGATGTAGAATAGATATGTGACATGATACATGGATTAAATGATTTAATGGATTTTGATTGCGAAATGATGTGGTAGATGATAGATATAAAATGATTTGGATGAAAAATGTGTATGTTTTAGGTTAAATTTATGTGAGAGATTAGTATGTTTAGATATATGGGATGATATAGATATTGATGATGTGAATGATTGACGGAAATTAATGTGATGAGTATAGATGTTAGATGTATATGATGGATTTAGGTTAGTTGATGTGATAAATAGGTCAGATATGAGTGAAAGCAGATAAGATAGTATTGGATGGATTAAATATAGGTGTGAAAGTTATGATAGTGTGATTGGAAAGAGTGTGACTTTTTTAAGGTGACCCAAGTGTAAGATAATACACTTAATCATAGAGAGGAGCGTACGTGGAAAAGATGCTTGTGAACTAGATTAGAGGTAAAACGCAAAAGTGAACAACGCATGGAAATGCACTTGTGACCAATGAAAAGTATTAACACATAACCAATTATAGTTAGTCACATTTAAGATCATGAGGGAAAAGTGGAAGGTGTGCTTATAGACCCCCTGTAGACAAAATAAAGGGATCAAGATGGATCTTGTAAGGGAGAAACAGGTTCTCTTGAGGTGGGATTCTTAGGCCTATGCCCTAGTTCTTGAGTTATATGGTGCAAATTGATCAATGTGGGAATTTTACTACAAATGGGAAAGTTGGTCAATGTGAGAAGCTTTCTGGGGATGCTTGTTTTTTATATTTTTTATTTTACTTTTGAGATTTTTAAGAAGGATGATCGATGTGGGAAGCCTTTTCGACCAAGATATAGATGAGTAGCCATCCTTCAAGGGAGTGGTATACATATTTTAATTTTTGCTTTGCATTTTTATTATTTTGACTTTGATGGAAGAATACATAATAGTCCTTCGAGGGATCAGTTTATATTTTATTTTCTTATATGAGTAGATGTCCTTCAAGGGACCAGTTTATTTTTGGATAAGATAGCTATGATATGAACATCCATGATTTTTTATTTTTTAGGATAGAGCTAGGGATAGCCAACTAGACCACTTGGGGAGGGAAATGAAACGTAAAAGTGAAACATAAAAACCCTTTACATGATTCTAGTAGATTATGGGGTTCTCGCCAAGAAGGAAGAACGTGTCTATAAGGAATATGTTATGGGCAGATTCGTGGCTCCCATATTCAAGATCATTGATAAGAAAGTGACGATAGACCACATGATTCCAAATCATTACAATGAGGGACAGAAATGATGGTGATGGAAATAAGATCTTAGGATATAACTAAGATCACATGGGTAGATATGTTAATAGTAGAAAGGTCACAAGTACATAGTGTTGAGAGGTTTTGCTTCCAGTTCACCCTTAAGAGATGTTAAATGATAGGCTCTAGACCCATATTTATGCATGATAATGTATGGTTTAATTCTGGTAGGAGTAAACTTTTCATGTTGACTCCTTTCTGGAGTGCTGACATTCTAATTTTCTATAAGAACAAGGTCACCGATGTTAAATTTGTGTTCTTTTAAATGTTTTTTATAAGCACACTTGATGCGTTCTTGATGGACATGATGATGTTAGAGGGTGATTAAATGACGTTTTTCTAACAATTCAAGTTGAGCTAGATGCTCCTGACAATACTCCTCATCATAAATGAATTTGAGTAGAGAAATGCAAAAAGACGGTATTTGGACTTCAAGAAAAATAAGGGCTTCAGAGCCATAGACAAGAGAGTGAGTAGCACCCATAGAGGTTTGGATGCTAGTCTGATAGGCCCAAAGGGAAAAGGGGATGTGAATATGTCAATTTCAAACTGCCTTATTAACAGTTTTGGAAAGGATGTTGCGAATGGTATTATTATTGGCTTTGGTCTAGCCATTAGCTTGAGGATAGTAAGGAGAATAGAAGCTAAGATTGATGTTGAAGGAGTCACAAAGCTTCTTAATATATATTTTTTTGAAGGAATTTTTGTTTTCTATGATGATTTTATGAGGAATGCTGAAACGAAAGATGATGTGCTGATAAATGAAGTCAACTATTTTATTGGCTTTGGTAGATGTGATTGGAATTGTTTCCACCCATTTGGGGAACTATTCAGTAGTGGTGATGATGGAATGGTGACACTGAGAAGAGCATATATTGTAGAGGCTAATGAGGTTGAGGCCCCATTATGAGAAAGGCCAAAGATCTTGATTTGGTTGTAAGGCCTAGCTAGGAATACGGATGAGATTATAATGTTGTTGGAATTTGATGCACTTTTTAACATGTTCACAAAATTCTTGATTAAGGGTGGTCTAGTAGTATCCCAAGAGAAGAATGCATTTGGCAATATCCAAACCACTAAAGTGTCCACCATAGATACCATCATGGACTTCTTGGATAGTGTGGAAAGATTCATGGGATTTAAGTCACCGTAATAAAATACCATCAAAACCACATTTGTAGAGGTTGCCACCAAGGATAACATAGCGGTTGGAGCATTAAATAAATGATCTCTTACCATTTTTGGAAATGTCAGAGGGGATTTGGGATATAGATAGGTAATCAAATATTTGAGAATACCAGACGTCATGGTGATTGGTGTCAACATGATTGATACAAGGGAGCTCATGAGTGTGATATGGTTGATCAATGTGATGGACAATAACAGAGAGTTTGGATTCTTCTCTTGTCCAAGGGATAAGAGATGCGAGAGATGTCATAGTGTCTGCAAAATGATTAGAAGAACAAGGGATGGATTTAATGGTGTAGAAATTAAAGGCCTCTAGAAGAAAGATGATGATATTCTTGTATTTTTAAAAGACTTCATTTTTTATATTGATAGATTCCTTTAGTCTGATTAATGATAAGTTGAAAGTCTCCATAGATATCAAGAATCTAGACACCAAGAATGATAGTTGTTTAGAAACTCAAGATGAGGTATTTTTACTCAGCCATATTTTTGGTGCACTTAAAATTGATTTTATACATGATGGGGATAAGAGTATCCCAAGGAGGAATGATGATGACTCTAGCACCTCCCCCTTTGAGACACTTAGATCTGTCTAAGAAAAGTGTCATCTTAAGGGGAGAGACTTCGTGATTGATGGTATTGATGGATTTTTTGGGGAATTATTCATGAGAAAGATTATTATTGGGAAGAGGGGCTTCAAGGAGTTGATTAGCAATGGTTTATCCCTTGATATATTTTTGATAGATTAACTCAAGGTCAAATTCAGTCATGACTATGATCCATCAAGTGATGCGATTGTTATGATAAGGTTTGGAATACATGGTTTTGAGTGGATGGAAGCTAGTGATGACATAGGTTTTGTGATTAAGAAGATAGTGACAAATCTTGGTAGTAGTGAAGAAAATAGCATAACACATCTTTTCAACTTTGGTGTAGCAGGTTTCATAATTGTGAAGGGTGCGGCTAATATAATAGATGGGTTTCTCTCTGCTTTTATCATCACGGTGTACCAACATGGCACTTAGATGGATTAGATTGATCGAATGGAGTGATGACGACAACATTGGGCTTAGATTGGGTAGATGATTGAGGATCATAAGTTTAGGAGTGGGTGACATTGTGAATGGTGTCGATGAAGAGAGGGGGACCTTCTTTGGAAGAGATATTTCTAGGAGGATGGATTGTGACAAAAATTTTGGATTAAGAATTAGATTTATAGGTTGTAGATTTGATGGAAGTATTGCGATTGGATGTAAATGGGAGAGGATGGTCTTCTTTAATGAGAAGATCATTTTCTTGTATGATATTATGGATGAGGGTTTGAAGGGCCATACAATGTTCAGTATTATGTTTAGGTTTATGATGATAGGTACAAATGACATTAGATTCAAACCACGTGGGCTTTTTCCCACATGAATCGAAGGACTTGATAAGGGAAGGGTGATTAAAGACGCTTAGATAAGATGTTGGAGGATTTTTGTATAGGATCCAATGGGAGTTTTTAAAAAATATTTTTTATGGTTTGGGGATGGATTAGACTCAAAGACGATGGATGAAGGTAAGAGGGGTGTTTTACTCTTATGGGGTTTTGTGGGAGCCTTAGGTTCTGATTTAGGTTTAGAAGAATAGGTGGATGGTTTTAATTCATGTTTAGATTTAGGGGAAAGAATGGATGATCATGATTCATGTTTATTAATGGCAAGGGACTTAGAAGAAGGGTCTAGTCCTAAAATGGATGGGAAAGGTCCCAAGATAGATGATGAGGTGTCAAATTTTTTAGATGATTTGGATTCTTGTGGCTTCGAAGGAGGGAGATCCAATTTCTTATGTGGATGGATGAGACATTTTTGAGTGGGGATGCCAATGTTTTTTTATTTTTATTGTGGGGGTTTTTCCTTGATAGAAATAACAATTATTTTGACTAGGGGATTCTTAGAGGTGGAATCAGATGATGTATTTTGTTATAGATGTGGAAATGGAAGATGGAATTGGTTTTTGAAGAACATGTTTGAAGATGCATGAGTCTTGGAGGTAATGTTATGGGAGTGATTGGTATAGTTGATTATGAGGATGAGATAGGAACATAATTTGTAATCATAATACATGAGGGTGTTTACATATTAAATGCTTCAAGGGATTATATGGGTGTGGACACAGATTCAGATGTTGTTGTTGGGATAGGTATGGCAGTAGATGTGGATGAAGGGGTAGATATGGGGGTTGATACAGATGTAGAGGTAGATTTTGGGATGGGTATAAGGATGGATGTAGTGGTAGAGGTAATTGTAGATAAGGATTTGGAAATAGGAGTGGAGATGGGTGTAGAGATGGGTGTTGTGATAGGCGTGGACATGATAGGTATAGACATTGTGGATATAGGTATAATATATGTAGATGAAGTTTCACATGGAGGTGTGATTGTATATGTAAGGGTGAATATAGGTGTTGGTAAATTAGTGGAGGTAGTGGATGTAAGTTGTGGCTTTGGATCCTAATTCAAAGTATTGATTATATGGGCATTGGGTGTTTACGATGTAGGGGATAGTTTAATTGTTTGTGGAATGATTTGGGAAAGGTTGTTTAAAGACATCAAGAGGTTGATTGGGAGGTGTGTTAGGTTTATCCACTTGAATATCCCCACAGTCTATGAGCCATTAGATAAGGTCTTTGAAAGTATGGCACCTTTCAATGTCATGTACATAAACTTGATGATGCTTGCAATGGTGGTTGTTGTGATACCATATGGATTTGGGTCATGATTCATCAACGGGTCAGATAGGAGGAATTGGAATGAGATTTGCAGCCATGAGTTTATCAAAGATATAATTTTAGGACTCTCCAAGGGCATTGTAGTTAGGACTTGGTCGAGGATATTTTTTAGGAGGTTTGGTATGAGAGGTTGACGTGGATGAAGACTTGAATACGATGGTGTTAACTGCATTTTTGGATTTTTTATTTTGATTGGATGGCTTGATGAATTTAGATTTTGGTTTATTTGATCACAATTTGATGTGGCCTTGCTCAAGGGCACGAATCTCCAATTTACAAGCCATGGAAAATGCCTCTTCGAAGGTTTGTAAGGATTGAATCTGATGAGTAGAAGAGATATTCTTAGCACATGACCATGAAAAGAGATCAAGCTCAATTTAGGGAAGGTAGAAATATAGATGATTGATGATGCCATGTCATCTAGCGACGAAATCTGCAATAGACTCATCCTCAAATTGTTTAATGGTGTACATGTCTGTAATGGTGATTTTACACATAATGTTGATGGAAAAGAACTCTAAGAAGAGTTGTGCAAGTTGGGTGAAATAAAATAGGGAATGTTGAGGAATGTCATTATACCACTCCAAAGCGAGCCTGTTCAACAACATAGGGAAGGTGCGGAGCATAAGGTCTTGTTCGTGAGTGATGAGATAGCACACATGTTTAAAGGCATAAAGGTGTTTTTGAGGATTGTCCTTACTATTTAACTTGGATAACTTTGGAAGTTCTCAGTGTGGAGGGTATGTCTTGACAGGGACTAATGGGTTGATGGGTTCATTACATATTTTTTTCTAAGAGAAAATAGTCTTGGCCCCCAAAGTAGCGGCTTCGAGATTGGCCATTCTACTTAGCAAAGTGTGGATAAGGTCATTATATGTGTGAGGATGGGTAATTGATTGTTGTGGTTATTGATTATAAGAAGTGGATGGATGGGATTGAGGATGAGATTGGTGGGGTTGAGGATGAGATTGGTAAGGTTGAGGATAAGTGGTGTTTTTTGGGGGTGGTCGATAAGGAGGAACATGGCTAAAGGGTTGTGATTGAATGGGTTGTGAGATGGGATGTTTTTTATAAATGGGGATGTAATTACATGTATATGTTTGTGAATGTTTATAATGGATGGGGATGTTGGATTGTGCTTGCATATGATGAGTTAGAATGTGTGTAAGATGGTTGAGATGTTGTAGCAGTCTAATAGGGGAGTATATGTTGAAAGATACCTTTGAATGTGGGTTGATAGGCTTGAGTAGATTCTGAAGGATGGGGTTGTGAAATGATAATGTTATCATGGACTTGGGAGGTAGAAATAAGCACCGAGTTTTGCACATGTTGCTCAGGTGGTGGAAGAAATAAATGGGGTTCTTAGTTGGTTTGAGTAGGGGCATTAGTGACCATAATAGAATAAGAAGTAATGGGGATAGAGGATATGGGAGAAGTGTTGATACGAGGTAAGTTGGGTGGAATAGGGGCCACCATTTGAGTGTATTGATGAGATTGGTGCATCATAGAAGAGTCGTGGGGGATATGCTCACCTTAGGCCATTGTCAATTTCTTCATGGCTCGTGGAAAGAAAATGGCAAGTTGAGACGTGAGTACTTGGGTAGTTTGGATTGTGAATGATAGGCATAAATATTTTGAAGGGGTGGTCTGTCAATGGGAAGATTAGTGTATTTGTGAATGAGATAGTCATGAAGGGCCACTGAACTAGCATCAAGGAGCTCTTAGAACTCCACACATCCACGATGGATGTTGGGAGTTCCAAATGCTCCCATAGAAGTGGAAAATGGGGGTGTAGTTAGTCTAGAGGGAATATATTGATGGTATGTGAAGGGGTTAGTTTCAATATGAGTGTTGGTTTGAATGGTTTGAGACTCATGGTGAGGGGAAATGCAAACTATAGGTTGAGTGACCAAGGAAGAAGTAACTAAAGGGTTTGAAGAGATAATGGAAAGGGCTAAAGTTTGTTGGGAAGAAGTGTTGGAAATAGGAATGGTTTTGGATGATGTGGTTTCTTCCATTTTTCTTGCTTGGGAACGTGTGATAATGGGCATGAAACAATAAAACAAGACACCATGCTAACTTTTAATATTTCAAACAAGTCGTGCAACAGATTTTTAATTATCTTGTTTATTATAATAATGTGAAAAAGAAAGGAAAATGGGCTCAAAGGGAACCTAGGAAATGTCCAAACTATGGATGGTTTTAGATTTTTTTGGCTAGCGTCCTTGATATACCCAAAGGTACATGAGGCTCAAATCTGTGATGACTACCAATATAGGACCTAATATTGGGGCATGCCCCCATACTTCACACACCGCAGTGATAAGGGTGTTAGGCGTTTAGCCAATATAGTGATAGTTAGAAATTTATAACACATCCAGAACACCACAGTGGCTTTCCTATTGGGTAATGAAATTCCAATAGTTCCACCTGGGAGGAGATGTTTAAGATGTGTAAATTGATGTGTGATTTTTGGATGTTTTTGGAAAAAGTGAATGCAAATGATTAACCTCCTAACTAAACTATGTTATCAAAAAAGTATGAAGAGGTTATTTTTAAGTCCCAAATAAAAATGTGGAATTTGATGAAAGCATTCAGATAATGACAAAAGGAGTAAATAGGAAAAAATTAAGAATAACTAGATACAATATTTTCCTTTTTGTTTTATTTTTATTTTAGCAAGAGCGTTGTTGATCCAAGTGATCAACCCACTGCACATGTAAACAAGAAAGTATCCTACCTATAAGGTTAGTGAGAGAAATATAAAATGGAAATGGAAATGAACAAAATGAAAGAACTCACCAAAGAAGGGCGGGTCCCACCGAGAGAACTGATTTTCTCACTCTTGTTTCAAATTAGTGAAATGGTAACAAAGAAAACAAGAAAATCCAATAATGAGTGTTTAAGGCTATCTCTAGATGAGATGATGATGGATATACACGTAAAATAATCCTCTTCACAGTGAGCTTGATTACCTGCACAATAAAGTGAAACTAAATAAAGGAGGGTGAAAACAATTAGTAGATAGGAGGGTGGGTTTTCTGACAAGCACCAATCCCAAGAAGTGAAAAGTTGCTAGGATGGATGTCAACCCACTTTTTAATAAAAATATAAATAATAAAATAAGTGATATGTGGAAATAAGTGATATGATGTGGAAAAATCTAAACTAAAACAGAAAACTTGAACAGTGCTAGATAAGATGAAAGACAGATCTGATAACAGAAATTTATGAAAATTGAACCAAACCTTCTCGGATTAACGACAACCTAACAATGACTATCTCGGATTAACGACAACCTAACAATGCTAGGCACAATCGACGATGACTAGATGATCTAAAAAAGGTGATATGAAGTTGATTTGGGACTGGTATAATTCTAGAATGTTGTAGAAGGTATGGATCTGATATAAATAAAAGGGATGTAAGAAAATTGTTGAATATGATGATGATGATGACAATTGTTGATTCGTTCGATGACGACTGAGCTAAATCGATGGAAACTGAAGATAAGAGGTCAGATATGCACTTTTGAATAGGTGGATAAGAGAAGCATATGGATTTGGACACTTAATAATTGGCAAGAAATGTTATACATGAAATAGATAAATGAAAATATGATAGATTAGGACAAGGTCGATGGCGGTTGGATGTGATAAAACTGAAATCTTAAACAACTAGTGTGCAGAATGGCAAGATTAGGATATTTGGGATCTGAGGTGATCAGAAATTAGATAGTTGAGGTGGGTGGATGATAGATAACAATATAGACATAGATCAAGTCAATGGTAAATATTCAAATCATGCGAAGGCTATGTTCCAAAATGAAAATTTTCAATCTATTCCAAGTAGCAACAAATCATCATTTTCATAAATGGTGACAATTTTTCCCTCAAATTACCTAATCTAGGGGGAAATAAATCCTTGAAATTAATTTCAAAAAACAATCAAGTCCAAGCAAATACCATTTTCCAAATCAATATTAGCAATTTCAAATTCCATTCCAAGTATCATTTTTTACTCCAAATGACCTAACTTGAGAGCCAATCCAATATAGCATGTATTATTGTTTCAATTTATCAAGTAGTTACACCCTTACATCATAAAGTGGGGGTAATGAGATGTCATTGCCTTTCATATACCACTTTACAGGGGTTTTTGGGACCTAGTATATAAGTTATAAAATGGGTTCATATTTCCGTTTGCAGCAGTAGAGCCTATTTTCAAGAAAGCTTCGTGGTTGTAAAGCAAAATAGACTGGTCTCCCAACACTCTTCCTCTAGCGCTAAGACTCTTAATTCCTTAGTTTAGAGAAAGGAATATCAAATCTTTATTTTAACTCCAGGATACTCAAATCCTAAGTTTATATGTTGATTTGAGAAATGATCACTCTTGATCTTTCTTTCAATCTCCAAGTTTCAAAGTTTTATATATCTCCTTGGAAATTTCATATCCGATATCTCCTCTATGATAAAAAAAGGTCACCCCACATGGATCAAAATTTTGATCTATAGTTTTCCACGTTGTGCTTCTTACTATCAACACGCTCGAGCCATATCTCCTTCATCTCACTTCAAGTACATTCTTCTTATATCTTTTATACTATTTGAATTTCATCCAAATATCATAAGGGGGATAAATGTAGTCACTAATAAATGAACTTATTACTATTACATTACGCCTCTAGTATGATGTTATATGTATGATGTCTAAGTTTAGAAACTAGGCACCACTCACAACTCTTTAGTCATTTTATTGCCTTGTTTGGCTCTGCTTACATATTTTATCTATAATTTGCATCTTTTTAGTAGAGTCATATGGATACCTGTTCTCGCCTTTTATTTTGTTTTTTTTTTTCTTGTTACAGGACAAATACCGCTCAAATAGGACAGTAGTGCCAAGGTGTTAACGTCCTTCTGGGTGCTCTTGTCCTATTTTTTTGGTTTTTATCCTTTATCGGTTTTCTTTGGATTTGGGTCTTTTATTATTTTCTTTTCTTGATCTAGGTAATATTTTGGTGTCGAAATTCAAACAAAGAACTCATATATGCATGTAATCTACTAACTATTCCAAGGGGCAATTAGGTTATCATTTCTATATCTACCACATACACAAGATCACCACAAGGGAATACATTTTGGGCTGCATTATTCACCACATAGGGGGAGGCTATTCTTAATTCCATATCACACATTCTTGCATTGGGAAAAATTAGTTGTATCTTGTTATTCTTTTTGCTACTAAAACTAGGGTATCTTAGATCAAGGACCAGAATTTTAATCACACACCATAAGAACTATATGGAGTCTGAAATGTAATGCAATACTCGGCAACAAGATCACATCAGGGTGACCTTCATGGTTAATCTGACTCTCTCATATGAATTTTCATTAAGTCTTGAGTTTTTTGTAGGTAGCTAGGGTTTTTTTACATGTACAGGTGTGACAGAGTAGATGTGAAACCAACCTAGCATGACCTATAATGAGCTAAAGGTGACACGAAGTGATACAAAGAGGGTCAGTTCTTGAGTTGTCCCACATAAACTAGCCCAAGCACCCGTGTCTTCTCCCAGGTACTCATGTCCATGATATTTTTGTTATCCATATTTTTCCCCCTGGAAAAATTGGATCAACCATGACCCCACATAGAAGGAACTAAAGAAATCATGTTCAAATCCTACAAACAGGTTGTAGAGGGACTCTACAATGGAGTGGTAGGGCCTGTGAAAGATCAAACGATCATGTGTAAGAAGAAATTCAAGAAACAGCTCTTTCGGTCGAATTCATGCCTCAAATCCAACAAACAAATTATAGGTGGGCTTGGAAATTGAATAGCAAGGTCAGGGAAGGAGGAGATAGTGTCAAAGAAGCCAGAGGCTCAAAAGAAAAGGAACAGAGAAATTTTAAAGTCTTCGGGCTCTGAAATAGTTCACAACGAGCCCAAAAATGACTAAGTATGGAGGAGACAACAGATGTTGCCAAGTGTCCAAATGGCACTAATTCAAGAGAAAAATTAAGGGAAGGTTTCCAAACAAATGGCAGACCTCCATGTGTCCCTGGTCAGATATATGACCCAGCTAAGCAAAAGACTTAGCTAAAAACATGAAGAGACTGAGCAAGCCACAGAAGAAGCTACATGTAAGTCTGGCACAACTCCAAAAGCAAAATACAAAGGCTGCCCTCAGACATGTGTCAGCCCTCCATGTGTCTAGTTTCATAAGGGGTCCGTTTTGGTAGCTGGTTCCCATCATTTTGTACGGACCCGATCCAAATTTCAAATGAGCATATCTTTTAACTCAATGCTCAAAATATGACAAATCTAACACCGTTGGAAAGATCTTGGCCTCGTCTATGCCATGGATATCTAAAACTTTAATTTTGGAGAGGTTAGGTGGGGAGAAAATGAAGAAAATTCTTCGGGCCATTAATATAGGATCTTTTTTCCCCCAACAACCAGAACGGATTTGATCTGATCCGTAGTTCCTCCTCCTTTGAGGCGCCAAACAAATAATTGATGCAGGCATGACATATTTGGGTGGATTTTACAGGAGGCATTAATGATAGTAGCTGAGCCTCGAATTAATTTTCCCACCTCTCTCTTCTTCTTCTCTTTATGCTAAATCTATAAAGGCAGGGTCAGGGCTCATTGTAAAGGGTTAGACATTTATGTTTTGTGCCCTCCCTTCTTATTTTGTTTACAAAAGGATTTGTGGAGCTTTTCTAACCTCTCCTTCGGGTTGTAATGCAAGTTTTTCCTCTTGGCTACTGCAGTACACTGTATCGACTCCTGAGCACTAATATATATGTCTATGGATGTTTTTCAACCCTTTCATGTATTCGTTATTGTCTATCTAATCTCTTATTGTGATTTGGTCATTTGTGCATGTTGTTTGTATTACATTCTTGTGGTCTTTGTTAAATTTCAAAATGAGTGTCTAACATTCCTTTGGTGTATCACCTCGTTAGCTTAGGTTTACTTTCTTGCATCTCTCTAACCTTGTCTCCTTGGTAGATGGAATAGACTTAGAATAGATCCTCTGCAATTGGTTTGTGTACACCTGAACAGAGGGATAAGATCATGCCTCAATCCAGAGAGCTCTCTCAACTCGCAAGATCCCACACCTTGAGAGATGCTCCATGTTGTGCAATCTCACTGAGAGTCTCAACCCATCTAGTTGTAGCCATTCAGGGGTGTTGTGATTCTCCACTAACAATTTTTACATGCTAGTTTCAGAATCAGAGCTTACACAACCCAAAATATGCTTGTATAGATCATTCATCATCCTATAATCAGTTTTGGCCTATGAAGGTAAGTTATGTCATTATACAAAACCCTATACGTCACTCTTTTTTGTTCTTCTCTTGATAGATATTGCATGTTACTGTTGTTTCATCTAATCTAAAGTGTCCTTATCTTAGATTTAATTTTATTAAATCGCGATCCTTTATAATTACGAAACTATCACTCCCTTAGCACCTTTTTATCTACAATGTGTGTCCAAACTTAGATTGGATCCCTAAATTTGAGAACCTAACTGAGAAACTATAATTTTTTCCATCATACACCATCCACATATCTTGTAACCCAATGGATCACCAATGCATAAAAGGCATTAAAATTCATATTCATTATATTTTTCAATTGGTATAAGATAAGGTTGTTGATTTTAAGTATTGCCAAATAGATCAAATTGTAGATATCTTCATAAAACAGTTACCCAAGTCACAATTTGATTGACTTCAACAATTTTTGAGTGTAAAATAAGATTTCATCAAGGGGGAATATTTCAATGATTCATTTTCATTCCCTTCAATGGAGTACATCTTAATGTGAAATGTTGGTCTATTTAATTTACTATGCATTATTGTATGTGATTAAGATGCATATGTAATATTTAATATTTTTCTAGAGAAAAGAATTATAATTCCATTAATATTGAATGAGATTACATTTGGAAGATGTTGAAAAACATTCTAGAAAAAACACCCATTAAAATTATAATATTCAAGAACCAATAAAAGGCATAAAGAAAACATACACATCTACACCGAGCATCAATAAGGAAAACATAATACCGCAAAAGAAAATATTTATACTACAAAACAGTGGATCCAAAGGATCACAAGAACAAAATGTAACATGTCCAAGAACTAAAAGGAGCTATAAGATAGGGTAATGTTTAAACTCTAAAGAATGACCATATTTGTGTTTAGGTAACAACTAATGCCCCAAGTTTAATTGTAATCCACCCTTTGAAAGATCATCGAAAATCTTGTTTTTCTCTCTATATATGTTAAAATAAAATAGTAGAGAAAATATATTTGATAGATAATATCTCATCTAAACTTTTCTAAAGATGTAAATTTTCCATGAGCTATATGTCATTTACACAATCTATTGCAAATTGTGAGTCTCTGAACACCTGCAGGTGATGAACTCTTTCAACTGCTAAAATCAAATATATTTTTAAAGCCATAAGTTTAACAAAATAGTTTCTACCATAACCCAATCCTTCTTTAAACTTCACCACATGAGCATCAACAAAGTATATAATTCCTCCAACACAAGATGACATGGGATCTCCTTATGCCACCAAGTCAAAATATAGTCAAGTCCCTGATTTTTCTATAACCTCCTCAACAATTTTCCTTATAGCTTTAGTTATTTTATGTTGTTAAAAACTTTTTGTGATGTTTTTACTTTGAGAAGTAGATTGATAAGGTAATATGAACCCATCATTAAAAATGCAATCATTCCTAGCTAGCCAAACTCCCCAAAGAACAAGGACATGTAGAGCTTTTATCACATTATAATCTTGATTCCTTATCCAAGTGTGAAAAGATTCCTCTATAATATTACCACTCCAAATAATTCTCTTTTGAAATAACACCTCGAACTCTCTCCAGACTTGACCAATATATGCACATGTAAGGAATAAATGGCTATTATTTTCCTCACAAACCTTACTTAAAAGACACCTACTCGAGCCATAATGTCCTCTCTTTTATAAATTATCCCAAGGAAAAATATTATTATTGAGTACCAACCACATGAAAATACACCCCTTAAGAGGGAATTTTAGCTTCCATAATATTTTTCACCACCAACCCTAAACATTCTCCCTATTAACATGACATAAAGACTTATACCCCAGTTTTGATGCGTATAATCCACTACTTAGATTTTTTGACCAAATTAAATCATTAGTATAATTTTTTAATATAACATGGCTTATTTTCAACCTTCTTATGTACTCACCCTTATCCATTTTCACATAATCTTCTGATCCCAAAAACTCAGCTGATTTCCATTCCAAGCTCCAAATAGTTGTGAGATTTGGGTCAACCTATGATAATTAGAAAATACCCCCCTCCCCTTATTAGCTCAATTAGATTATTAGGAATTCTATAAGCTTCGTCACATCCAACCCATGGATCTTCACCCACCCTGAATTTTTCCCCCATCATCCACTTTCCACACGAACCAACTTCTAATAATTTGAAAAGAAAATACAATAGCCTTCCAAATAATAGAGGCATTCCTATGGGATGTTTTAGGATTATGAATCCACTCCTCCATTGTTGCAAGTTTAATATACTTTTGTAAGATAACATCACACTATAAGCCTCTTCTTATGATAATTCTCCATACATTTTTGGCTTCCAGTGCACTAGGAAACAAGTGTGGATTTAATTCTCACCCCTCTTCTTCCTTAGGGAAAACAATCCTCTCCCATCTCACAAGGGGGACACCCTTATTTTCCTTACTAATAGTCCATAAGAACCTACAACTAATTTTTCTAAGCTGCTCCAATACTCCCTTTGGTATGAAATATATGGACATCCAATACACCATAATAGATTTTAAAACATATTTAACCAACATGATTCTACCACCCTTGGAGATCCATTGAAAGTACCAATTTGATAAACATTTTTCAAAATTTGTAATAAACTAATGCCAATCCCTCTCACCATAATCATTTGGATTTATGTATAAACCAAGATACTTTAAACTAATATGAAGATCCACCTACTGAAAGGGAAATAGTGGTGTAAAGAACTCCATATCCAACTCACTAATGTCATAATAACAGATAATAAAATTGTCAGTGTTTATATTCATACATGTGGCCAAGCAATATAACTCTATAATTTCCTTTAACTTACATGCATCCCTTCTCATACCACCACAAAGTAAAAAAATAATATCATCAACAAACAATAAGTGAGTTATGTATAAGGACTCACCTATCCTAATACCTTTGAAACTACTAAAACCTTTTTCTTCAATTATAGTCCAACTGAAACCTTCTTCCACAATTAGAAAGAGTAAAGGAGACAAAGGGAAATCATGCCTCATACCCTTTCCAAGTTTGAATAAATCAGAAGCTGTGAGAGAGAGTGAGTATGAGGATCAATATGGAGTGTGCACACATCAACAAAGTTACACTAGAATAGAAATGCGACAAATCTTTAAGTAGCAAGTAAATAATTAACCACCAATAAATTGTGCATATAAGGAAAGGTCTTCTCATTCTCATATATCAAAAACTAAGTATAAATAGAAGTTTTGTGTAAATCCCAATGCAACACCCATCATACCTCCACAAGGGAGAAATGAGTTATGATAAAGAAATGGAATATAACTCTTTTATGCTGCACTAACACACACTAACACGAATGACATATTTTTTGATAGAATTTTCCATGTGTCTATGACCTCACATAAGGTGATATGACTCACCATGTGTGAGGTAAAAACCTAATAAGAGGCAAATGTAATACCTCACACCAACAACCCCTTCATCATAGCTTAGGATGAGGCGTGGAAAGACAAAAATAGAAATGCATCCCGACAGTTATGCCTGATGAGGTAGCCATATACCATAAGTATATCAAGTAATGGAAGAAACCCCAATGGGAAAATCATCCACTTACAAGAGATAGAAGACACCCCTAAACAACCTAAGAAAGATTCATCGTATGGGTCTCGACAACTAAAGACCTAATGAGGTACCCATGTATAAAATACAATATTTCTAGAAGAAGAAGAGGAAAAAGGAGACTAGAAAGACTCAAGATGACATGAAGTTGTAGTGGAGCTCACCCAAGATGAGAGCATGAGTAAGCATACTTGTCTTTAGAAAAGGGTTCAGTAAAGAAGTATGCATTCTAATCTAAAGTCTACGACTCTATGAAGTCTCCAAGAAGAGTTTCGATGATGTGGTCTTCCGCTTATAGATTGAACAAGGTCCATCTACATTGAAAAAAAAAATTCCCTTAAGAAGAGAAAAAATGGTGTATTGAAATTCCTTCCACTCCACGAAGGAAACCGAAGGAAATAGTATGAATATCTCTGAATTTGGTCCACAACTAAAGCATCACATAGATCTATAAAATAGGTGCTCAAGAATAGAAGATGATGTCACTAAATTAGAACTTCCAGAGTATCGATATGGATCATTCATCGAAAACATGTCCATATAAAGTGAAGGAACAACCCCCACAACCATAAAAAGAGGATCTAAAAATAGAGGTCGATAAATGATAGTATCCGAAATAGTGGAAGTGATGAATGTCCTAAAGGGGGAAATCCCATCAATGGAAATGAAGGAACCCTCTGAAGTACAAATGTGTGAAGGATTTACAGAAGGAAGAGAAACTCCCTGTACTACAACACAAATAGGCTTTGAAAAAATATAGTTGAGGTCTGCCAGAAACTCATCCCAAAAGTGTTGCTCGACAAACAAATGAGCAATGTCTGACAGGTATGAATCATCAACATAGGAAGTATGGGGAGTGGAAGAAGCCTCATACAATGACTGTGGAACGGAGGAAAATTCAATGAAAGTATGAAGTTGAGAATATGTATTCCTAGTGTCTGATGGGCAAAGAGGAGGTTCAAAATTCTCTGAGGGATGACTAGGAGAGGGAGGAGAGGTATCCTTAGTAATACTCTCATCATCAGAACTAGAAGAAAAAAACTCATCATCAAGAATATGAACAAGTGAATATGTGTTAGCAAAACTATCATCCCATGAAGTAGGTGAGGAAATAATGGTATCAGAAGAAGGAGAAACAATTGAAATATTTGAAGTGTCTCCAAATAAGGACTGTAGAATGCCCTAAATAGTTTGATTACACTTCGTGTGTGCCACATGATGGTGGAGAGGCCTGTAAATGTATGTCAACAAATGACCAACGATCATGTTATAAGTGTTAATCCAATCTTCAAGATGAATTGGGTGACTGTGGGAAGGTACTTTTCCATATAAATATGGATAAAGGTCATCGTGAATGAGAAAAAATTTTTATCTTAGAATGCCAAAGTGCATAGTTATCCCTACCTTAGTGGTGGAGGCTATGATGTAGTATCGGTCCTATGAAGTGTAAGTTTGGAAGGAACATCCTCCATGATACATCCACAAAAAGATAAATCAGTATAGAAAATTCATGAACGACAAAGCACACTCAAATGGATGTTGGAATCAAATGAAAAGTGTCCAGAATGCAAGAAAATAAGGAAAGGGTGAGAACACACACAATGCTACAAGACGTTGGACTCAGCCAAAAATACGTCTGCATGTGATTACAACACCCCATAGCAATATTTAACCCCCTATTTGTGGCACTTTATAAAAAATATGTTGGTTACAATAAGGACTGCTTGTGATCGTGTGATGTGAAATAATTAGCCAATCACTTTACAGTGGGTAAAAAATTGTGCAAGTGTGGAGGCCACAATAAGTTTTAGTCGAAAGCAGTGAAACAATAGAGTAATAAGAAAAATAAATGAGAAAGCAAGAAAAAAGGGAAAATAAACTAAGTCTTATGTGATAAATGATATCTCATGTCATAGATGGGGGCTCCCTTTCCGCAAGGTTGTGGTGGACGTGCTCACTAGCCCCTAAGAAATAACAAGATCACTACAATGAAAAATGACTCCAAAAAAGTCAAAGGAGATCTTTAAATGTGGAATAACCTCCTAAAAAGGCCTAAAAACCTCCCAAAAGTCCTAAAAACCTCCACAATGTTCTCAAAAGGCATGTTAGAAAAAAAAAATTACAAGAAGGGGCATCCGGAAAACACATCAAAACACCTCCAAAACACTTGGTTAGAAACGTCCAATAATACTAGTTTTTCACTATATTTTTCCCAATCAATTTTAATTTCGAAAGGAAAATTAAAAAATTAAGAGGGATAATTAAAATAAATAGTTTTCCCTAAGAGATTAATATAACATGATTAAGAATAATTTCCTTCTTTTAAAAAAGAGAGCCCTAATGTAGGATTAATTAAAATATAAGCTAAGACAAAAAAAATAGTTAACTTAATATAGGCTAAGCTATATATAAAAGAAATATAACCTAAGGTTTAAAAACACAAATATGGGCTTCGAATTAAGTATAAAGGAAAGGAATTTTTTTTTAAATGGTCAAAGAGTCAATGAAAGGGTAAAAGATGCCACGTGGCATGATGGAGAGGATCAATGAGAGTGGTTGTTTTGGCATGGAGGAAGGTCGATAGAGTTGGTTGAAAGCATTACAATGGTGGTGGAAAACAAACTCGGTGACAAAGTGCACAGGGTTGTAACAGTGGAAGGACTTATGGAGCCGAGTTAGGGCTCAGGTTAGATGCATGTAGGTTTCTAAATGGACATGGTTTTAGTGGCAATGATGAGGTCAACCATAAGATCGATGACATAGGGTCATGCAAAGGTAGGGATGCATCGGTCAGGGGGTGGAGTAACTAAGCACGATGACGAGAAGACACAAGAATGAGTACATACGATCAATTCCAAAGGAAGAAAAACATGAATATGAAGGTGGAGTTGGGTAAAACACGAGAACAAGGCCGAGCCCAACAGGAGAAAGCACAGGGCTGAGTAGGTAACCACAACCAACATGTTGAACAAAAAAACCTCGCAACAAAGCTCATGCGAGGAGAACCTGAACTCGGAAAGGTGGAAAGGTCGGAAAAGATGCAAGGTGAGCTATAAAACATGACCAAGATAAGGTTAGAAACCAACACAATGAGTTAAAAACAAGAATGGGAAACCCAAGAGGATCTCTTTGAGCTCGTTAGAGAGCCTATGTTGAACAAGAAACCAAGGCAGAGCTCAGTAAGAAGACGAGAGATTAGATAGAGGTGGTAGGAGTTCACCGAGATGGAAGGGAGCTCAGGGAACAAAAGAAGGTTCCAAGAGATAAGAAAAGGTAGTTGGGGATAGATCATGGCAAGGAGAAGAGAAAGGAGGAGGAAGACATGTTTGGAGGATAAAACAATTCTTAGCAAAACTTAAAAAAATAAACCACCAAAACCAAAAAATACCTCCAAAAAGTAGTTTTCTGCCAAGTTTAGTTGTAGACAACTAAATTTAGCGAAGAAACCCCTAAAACTTCTATACACCCTGCACATGTACCAGAAACACACAATACTAAAAAATTCCATGAAAACAAATATTAAACTAGAGTAATATAAGTAGAGCACAAATCAAAATAGATTAAAAATTTGCACAAGTAGTAAAATCACGAAACCAAGAGTAGTAGGAAACAATGGGGCAACTGACATGATTCCCAGCAACATAACTATGATACCATGTGAGAGAGAGTGAGAATGAGGATCAATCTAGAATACGTGCACATCAAAAAAGTTATGCTCAAACGAAAATATGACATAGCTATAATTAGTAAGAAAGCAATTAAACACCAAGAAATTTAACATGCAAGAAAAAGGTATGCTCATTCTCATAAATAAAAAAATAAGTACAAATAGGATCTTTGTGTAACTCCAAATTCAATACCCATGATACATGCATAAGGGAGAAAGGAATTAAAATCCAAAAATTGAATGTAACTCCTATATGACACATAGACGCACACTGACACAAATGGCAGATTCTATGATGACATATGTCATATGTCATAAACTCCTAATGACACCTAAAGCTCTATGACCTCACCTAAGATGATATGGCTCACCATGTGTGAGGGAAAAAACTAGTACGAGGCAAATGAAATCCCTCACGCCAATACAAGAAACCCCATTAATCAAAATGTTAAAAGATACGGTTATGATACAATTCATCACCCAATTAACAAATTATAGACAAAAACTTAAATAGATCAACATAAGTCATAGATACAACTAACTAACTTTGTCACGTGCCTTTGAGAGGTTAATTTTAACTACCATGGATAGTATACACTTAGATTTAATAGTGTGTAAATCCTCTTGAGCCATGTGTATTGCCTCATGTATTTGTCAACTAGATAAGAAGCCAAATTTTTCTTGAGAGATAGTGTCTGATAGCAATATCTTCATCTTCTTGGCAAAAATCTTCACAATAATTTTTCAGATGCAATTGCATAAATAAATAGGCCTGTGCTCCTTAAAAGAGTTTGGATTGGCCAAATTTTGTATCAATTCAATGAAAGTAGTGTTACAGGTGGTAAGCATTCTACCTTGAGATATGAAATCCTCAATAACTCTCAAAAAATATCCTTCTATCAACTTATAAAATCCAACATAAAACTCAACATGTAATCCATCTGGCCTTGGAAATTTATCCTTTTGAAAGCTTTGAAGTACTTCCTATAGTCCCTCTTTAGTGACTTCTACCAATAACCTATCATTCTCCATTTCATTCACAAAACTAGGAAAGTATGTAGTCATTTTGAACTCCACAACTATAGTCACCCAACTCACCTCCTTATAAACTTCCCCAAAATTTTCCATACCTAATTTGACAATATCTTCAAATTTAGTGACCTCAATTCCCTCCCTATTTTTCAAACACCAAATAACATTGACATTTCTCATATGATTAGCATGCTCATGAAAATATTATGGGTTTTCATCCCCACAAACTTACCATATGGCTCTAGTATTTAACCTCCACTTAGCTTCTTTAACATATAAAAGCTTCCACTTCTTGAGTTCAAATTAATAAACCAAATCCTTGTCCTCCTTATTTACAAAACCTACCATATCTTTATTAATCAATTTTTCTAATTATAATTCAACCTCACTTAACTCCTCATCCTTTTTCCTTTTTCTCATATGCTCAGCTAGAAACCAATTTCTTAATCTGATTATGTTAGTTGTAAGTTGTAAATCAGCATAAGAGTTTAGAGACTCACTATAAGATAACTAGGTGTCTTTAATAATAGAGACAAAATCAACATCCTTCAACCAATAAGAATTAAATTTAAAGGGACTAGAAGGTTTTTTACCCCCATACTCAACTCCAAAAAAAGGAAAGTGATTAGAATCACCCCTGTTTTAACCCATTGTTTGATTTTGAATTGATTGAGAGATAAGTTTTAAGAAATTAAGAAATTTTTCAATATTTTGGGAATCCTATCCTCACCTACCCTCTTATTCCTCCATGTGGGACATAATTTGATAGGAGCGGCATCATTCAACCCAACCTCTTTCAAATATTATAATTAAAAAATGGTTAAAGGATCAACATGTGGATGGGGTCCCCATACTGCCCGCTCTTCTTAAATATAGATTTAAATCACTCTCCCCATAATCACCCTATTCTGCATCAACGCATCCATACCAAAATAATTCTCCCAGTTAATTCACTCTCTTAATGTAAGGGCCATATATGTTTTAAAATAGGTATCTCTTTATGAATCTCCTAAAAAAAATAGTACATGCGAACCTAAACTGAGATCCCAAGAGATTGTACAAACACAAACCCTATATCTCCACCCAGTGATAAATCCCCAAGATCTACTATTAGCATCAAGAGACAAGTAAAACCCCCAACCCCCCTAAATACTTCTCCATCTCACAAATAAGGTTTCCCCCTTGATACATAGTCTCCTGAATCATTAATATATCAAGATTTTGTGCTTGAACTAGTCTCTTCAAGGCCAATTTTTTAAAGGGATGACCCAGCCCTTGTACATTTAGAGAAAAACAAATCAATTTTTAACATGTGTAAAGTCTATTTTTGCTTTAATAACCCCTTTTAAATGTAATTATTTCCCTTCCACAACTCCAATTCTAGCCTTCTCTTTATGGTAATGAGATGTGATACCTTCATCCCCTCCCATTTCCTATTCCTTTCCTCTTCTTGTGTTTGTACCCAAACCCCCATCAATCTCCCCTCCAATGGCCACTTTATCAACTCTAGTCCTTAGATGATAATGAAATTTTTTCTTCCCTTCCTGAGTGATAAGATCTGATATAATATTAGAAGTCTCCCCTTCAAATACATTACTCAAAGTTGAAGGTATATGCCTATGAACGTCATCAATGACAATATGAGAGTCCAAGGGAATATTTCCATCACCACTGTATTAAACTCATTCCCATACTTGTCATATACCTATTCACTTCATCTAATCGTTCACATAGATCTCCCATCATTGTATTAATTTTTTAGACAACTATTAGGAATCACTTATTGAGGCAATGATGAGTTTCCTATTAATGATTCAACAAAACCTTCCTTCACGGAGCCAATGTGCACAATTTTAGTTCATGGTTCATCATTATTTTGGTTCACAGCCTTGAGAGGGACTCAAAAATAAAATCATTTAACATAGAATCTTTCACTTCCTACCTAGGTTGTGACTTTCCCTCTTTTCACCTTCATATCAATGTCTTGGGGCTCATCTTGAGCCATATTATCCTCCTAAAATACTACCTCCTTTCATGCTCAAATATATTTTTCTTAAAGGGAATATCACATTCTGCAACCAAATGACCATGTTTATCGCATCTAAAGTATTTTAAATGGTATACCTTGATAGTCCACTTGTTGAACCAAAGAATGACTATACCTTTCTTACGATTAAAATCTCTATCCAATCCTTCTCGCATATCGATATCAACAAGAATCTTAACAAAAAATATACACTCTTATTCTATAAAGCTCATATCATCCTCCAAGAATTATCCTAATGAGTTCCCAATAGCTTTGAAAACTCTCCAATGACCATAAATCCATTGGGAGGGCCCAAACAACTTAACCCAAATAAGTGTCGAGTCCACCCTCTTGGACCTTGCATAAAAAAGGGGGGTCTAATATTTGATAAGTAATGGCGGTCGAACCCCATTGCCAACAAAAAATTTATGATTTTTTTTCCAAGTCATTCATATCCTGGGAAACAAAATCCCATCTATTCCTTGGCTAATAAAAAAAAAGGTTGTGGAATAAACTGATAATGACTTTCCCACTTACTCACTAACCATTCTTTAATAGTCCTCTTACCCATTCTTTGACCAAAAAATCTACCTACAAGATTTTTTTTATGCCCAAGGGAAACCACCTCATTCATATATATATCCTCCTATAATAATAATTTAATTAGAGAGAAACATGTTGTTTAAAACATCTCTTTTTTATTCTTCCTCACTGGAGTATTGAGCTTCACTTCTTGAGAATTGTTATTCTTACCATCATCTAAATTTTGACTAAATATTGTCAGATATCATAGATGTTAAAAACAAAAATATGATCCTTTCCTCACTAACTTCTTATAACATATCATTTTCCATAGCCAACGACCCATCATTCAGCCCCCTTCTTCCCTTATATTCGAGAGATAAAAACAATTGATCTATCATTTAATACCATAATGTTCTCCACCTCACACCCACCACCCTAAGTAATTTTGCACACATCATCATTGGGTATCAAAGAAACCACCTCCACCCCCCTTAGTTGCCCAAAAAAAAATTTGGAGCAAAAACTGAAAACTCACAAGAAGGATTGCAAACATTTGCCAAGAGGGAGGCTAATATGACGTGTGACTTTCCACATCCAAATCATTGATCATTCGAACCTATAGTGAAATCACCAATTTTACCACAAGTCCCAATATTATGTCTATCAACACCTTCTATCCTTTGGTTGCAAAGGATAAGAGGAAAAAAGTATCAGCTATCTATGAATGCATGCTTCCATTCTCAATCTAGTCTATTTTCCTAGAGAAAAAAAAAGGAAGAGACCATGAAAGTCTTCCCCTTGTAAGAACTAGAAACTAGTCCTTGACTATCAACACCTCTGCTTGACATATAAAAGTTAGTGGCCCAAATTTTTTTCACCATCATGTGGATCATTAAAGTAGTCTACTAGGTTAATATCTATCATAAACTACTCAAAACACATCCTAAAGAAGTTGAAAACAATATCTTAGTTTGAATTTGTGTCTACCAATCTAATTAAGAATGACTTGTGTAATTGTTCAGCTCGGTAAGAGATTCTTTCAAATCTCTAAACCACTTCTTTCTTCCATTGAATGGAAGGTCAAGCCAATACCATGGTCACTAGAACTAGAAATGTTGAGCAAGGATTGTACAGGTGGAGTAGGGATGGGTCAAACCCAAAGAAAACTAGGTGGAGGCTGAATACAATGACCTCAAACCCTAATTATCATCAATCCAATATTATTTTTCAATATTATCCATATCCTCCAAACTTTTTAATATTTAAGTGTAATATAATATATGGATAATTCACCCATTGGTGTACACTGATCCACATCTATTAATATAATAGAGTATTAATCAAGTTATTAACTTGATTAACTTCCACTATTAATAGATGAAAACAACTATTTATCCTTTTTTATGTTAGGGTATTTGAAATCAATACAAATTATATGCACAAAATAACCTTCCTTATTAGGCTTAGCATGAAGAACTCATCCCATTTTTGGTGTCGGATTGTTTGCACTAGGTAAGGGTTCATTTCTGAACCAAATAACTTCACTTATGGACCAACAACTTATTGAATACTATCGAGTGATTATTATTAATGTGGAACTACCTTCTTAGTACCCTACTAACATGGTACTATTTTTTTTGTAGGCAATCAATTTTCCTTACAATTTGTGCTTACAAAAATTATTCACCTATATCAATAAATTTTACAACACTAAATAAGTAAATACTAATTTTTAAATTCTACAAGCTACATTTATTTACAATGTGATTTGTTCTTGTAGCATGAAACAATGCTACATATAGTGTAAATAATGTAATGAATTGTGTCGATTTCACATCATTTTTGTATCAGTTTGATTCTATATTTGCGACACAAACATGATACAAATACGTAGCACAAATGTGGCACAAAAGTTGTGCCACATTTACACCACCATCGTGAAAAAGGTAAATCATATTTCCCATTTACATTTAATATTAAATTATGTCATATCCCTTTTTTCCTTATTATAAAATTCCCCTAATACAAAATTAGAGAATCTTTAATCACATAATAAGAAATTAGGTTTTGTGGCAATCCATTTTTCAATTCCTATCACACTTTGCATTTTTTAGAGAAAATATACTATTGAAATTCATATTGAAAACTGGAGGGTTAAGTTTTGGACAATAAGGTGAGGAATTTATTGTTTTAACATGATTTCTTATAGAATATATTTTTTCTTAAATATTATAAATTTGTTCTTCCAAGCTCTTTTTCTAGATTGTGCCTAAAATTTTAAGGTTATTGGATTATTTTTATCCAAAATGACTTCTTTGGGTTCATGATGTATGAAATTGGTGTTATCCTGGAAAAAGACACAGATAATAGGAAATGGTAGGCATTTAGACTTTCATGCATAACCCATTGTAGCCAAACAATACTTGTAAATTACAAAGATAGAGTTTGGTGTTCTCTCACCATTCTTGGCAATTATCTTTACAATTTTCTCTTATTTTCACATTTTCATTTAATATTAACTCATGGTGCATCCTTTTTTCGTTATTATAAAATCCCATGATATAAAATTAAGACATATTTAACTACATAATTATAAATAAGGGTTTGTAGCAAAGTTAATTTTACTCTTGCTATCACATTTTGTATTTTTGTGTAAACCTACAATTACTTAAACAAGTGATTTATTATTTTGTAGATATTATGTCATCATCCAATAGGTATACATCATCCTCTATATAGAGGTCTACTTTGATAGATCTAAGTTCTTCATCTTTATTGAGATCTACTTCTCCATAACATAGCTCTTCATCACTGAGTATAAATGTTGTGAATTAATTGGTATGTAATCTTAATTTTGCATAGAAAAGTTTAATTTTGTGTTGGTATAAGTTATTTTCATTTCTAGTTATTTTAATTTTATGTTAATATAATTTATTTGTTTTAATTATATGTATAGGGAGAGCCATCACAATCTCATGGTTGAGGTAGGGGTTGAAACACAAGAAACAGAAAATGAGGGGGTGTATTGGTCGAGTGGTGATGTAGCCACATAGTTCATTTTTTGAGGTAAATTTCACGTTTGATATGTTACATTCAAATAAACCATCATAATATTGATGCGATCAATATGGATATTTCTCTAATATTAACTTAATAAAAAACATATGAGACTAAAAATTTAAATAGTGACCCTGATGTTGAATGAGTTTGAACAAATAAAAATCTAAAGTACATCTTCCCATTGTGTCATCACAATGATGAAATGCATCCTAACAACATCACAAGGGCTCACAAAGGTTGTTTGAAAACACTTTAATCAAAGGAAATGATGGCATGTTGGGTTTTAATTGATACGAAAAAATGTATTACGTGTTTCACTTATAAATTTGACGATTTTTAGATACTTATTAATTTCTTCTCAATTTCTCATAAAATGTTTAAAAATTGGCTAAAATAATTAACATCGGATTTAAAACTGAATATAAACAATAAATAAATGATAAAAATAGAGAAATAATGTAAACCAAGTTTGAGAACGGAGTTCATTCTTGTTGGGCTACGTTTCCAAGTCTGAAATATCTCTTGAACCGATTTAGTAATGATGTAAATATACTTGTATAATATTATTTACATCAAAATAACTTTTTAGTCTGCAAATAAATCTCTGACATGTCTCTAATAAAGATTTGATTTAATCCCTAATAACCCTCTTGCAAAAAAATACTCTGTAATTTTTGTATTATCCCCAAAAAGGGGCTTAAAGATTAATAAAAGTTACAAAATAGAGGAAAAATTGTGCCTTATGTATTGTTTACAAGGATGTGGTAGGTTGGTAGAGGTTCTTATCTTTTTGCTCCAAGATTAGGGTTCAAATCCGCCATATGCACCATGTTTTTGCTAAAATTAATATTAAAATCCCACATTTGTAGTGGGTAGAGAAAAATATGGTTTAAATATAACATTTTAAGATATTTATCACGTGGGTATCATCCCCACACTCTATGCCTATGGGCTTATCCTTACCACATTACTTTTGTTTTATCTTTTGTGTTTTTTTACTTTTAGTGGGTTTTTGTATTTTAGTGTATTTTTGATCCCATATTCAACACATGATGAATAATAATATAATTTTTATGTCCTTGTGGACAGGTATTCAAACATGGTAACACCACATTGAGTGTTCCATCGCTCCAAGGTAGTTGGAGGATATGCCTTGGATTAGTTGGATACCAAACAAAACCCATTTATTGAATTACACTCGGTCATGTGTCAACACCCAATTGGTCCATGTGTCAGCCTCTGAATGTTCCACCTGGAATTTTATACATGCCCAGTCAACATGATGATGTCATCTCTATGCAATGTCCATATTTCTCCCCCTATTTTCCTTCAATTTGAGTAGGCTATAAATTTTGCATATGAATTCAATTTAACCCCCTTCAAAATGTGTTAGAAATCTATCAATGAGATATTTGATGTGAAAGTAGTTTCAACATGATTACAGTGCATTTTATTGGGTCAGTTATGGGGATCCTCTTGGATTTTCTCTTGATTGATAAGCTTGTAGACCACCAAAAGTTTGGATTTATTTTGACAATAAGTGAGGGTACAACTCCCTCATATTTCTAATTTCTATCCACCTTGCTTTTCTTGGATGCATCCTTTTTAAACCCACATAAAGGTAATCCACATCACCTCTTCACAAATTCCTCACCCTCTTGTCAAGAATAACATCTTCCTACAACTTATTAAGATATTCACGAGTAAAATCATCAACAGACGGAAATTTAACACTCTCATCTTAATCCATAATCATAAGAGGCTCATATAGTTTCAAGTTTTCAACCTTAACAATGGAATGCATTTACATGTATGGAGGTAATTCTAACTAGAAACCATTGTTACCAATATTTTCCAAAATTTAATGGACCATACCTGATTGGTTTGATATTTTTACCTTCACATTTGAGGTGTTCTTGTCTAACATGTAGTCAAAATTGATCACCAACTAGAAATTGATGATCAACCCAATGTTGTTCATGTCTAGCCTTATAATTAGGTTGGCTCTTTTCCAATTGCTCTTGGACGACTTGATGAACTAATTGGATCTTTTGGATGAACGTGTTTACTTTATTTACATATTTTTTTCCATCTACCAGTGATTATTATCCAATAGTAAATTCTAAGGGGGACATAGGAAAATAAACAAACAAGTCTCAAAAGGATACTTTGTCTAAAATAATTTATGGAACGGTTGTAAGCATGTTGTACATAAAATAAATGTTCATACTAGAGCTTAGGATACTTGCGACAATACCCTTGAAGCAAATGTACCAATTTTTAGTTAACCACTTATGTTTTCCCATCAGTTTGTGGATGATAGAGAGCACTCTTCTTACGTTTTGTGTCCATCAAGTCCCATATAGCTAACCAAAACCTCCCAATGAATAGAGAATCCCAATCAGATAAAAAAAATATGTAGGAAAACCAAAATTAACCCAAACATTGTTGAAGAATAAATGTGTAGTTTCCTCACTTGTTATATATTTTTACAGAGCACTAATATACGCATTTTTCTAAATCTATTCACAACCATGTACAAATAGTCATGATTATTTCTTGACATAGGAAAACTTTCTACAAAGTCTATAAAAAAAACTTTCCCATGAATGGGTTGGTATGGGAAGTGGGGTATACAAGCCCAAATTCCTATTATTAGGCTTTCTTTTGGCACAAAGGATACAACCTTTTACATATTTAGATACATTTTCATACATCCAAGGCAAATAACAAAATCTTTGTAATTGTGTAACTATTTTTCCCCATGCCAAAATGACAAGACACTAGACAAGTATGTGTTTCCCTAATCAAATGAACTCTTTCATCTTGTGGAATAAAATGTTCACCAAAATGATAAAGTAATCCATCATGTAAGTGATAGTCTAATTATTCCACTCGATTACCATGGGTTAGATCTTCATAAACATCCTTAAAATCAACATCTCTAGCATGGTGTTCCTTATAACTTTCATGCATCAAAGGAATATGATACAAAAGGAAAAATTCAATAATATGAGGTCTTGAAAACATATTAACAACCTTATTTTTTTGTACCTTTTTTGTAACTTATCACAAGATGAAATTACTACAAAAACCCAATCCAACGAAAGTGCCTTGATTGTTGTAGCTTTGACTATGATAGGAGATATTGTAAAGGTTAGTGATCCATGTGGATTATAGTCTCTTTTCCCATCAAATAATTCTTCCATTTTTTCACACTTTGTACCAAAACATACAACTCTATATCATAACTAGGATAGTTCCTTACCATGCTTGTGAAGGTTTCTAAATGGTAACACGCATTATTTTACTTTTGTATTAAACGACACCCATGGAATAATCAATTACATTGGTTTCAATCTCTAATGGCTATTACAAATTAGGTAGTGCTAATGTTGGGGATGTTCTTATCTTTTCCTTCAGCATATCAAAGGATTTTTTGTACTTTCCTTCCCACTAAAAGTCTTATTTAGTACTTGTCAAGGAATGTAAACTTCCTCTAATATTGAACTGCCCCAAGGAATATTCTAACTTAAGTTACATTATTAGGCTTAGGTGATTTCATTATGACTTCAACTTTAGTGGGATACATTTTCAATTTACCATCCCCTAAAACATATCCTAAATAAACCAAAGATTATTTACCAAATTCATATTTAGATATATTTAAATACAATTTATCCTTTTGCAAAGTATCCAAAACTTACTTAATGTGTATAACATGATCTTCCTAAATTTTGTTGAAGATCAAAATATCATCTAAGTAGACTATAAAAAAAACATCTATGAATTGCATAAATACTTCATTCATAACCCACATGAAGGTTCCAAGTGCATTACAAAGCCTGAAAGGAATAACAAACCATTTCGAACAAACCTTGATTAGTTTTAAAATCAATTTTTCCAAATATCAACATCACTTATTCTAAATTGGTGATAACCACTTCTCAAGTCTAACTTAGTGAAATAAACAAAAAATATTCAATTGATCTAAAAAATCATCAATATGAGGAAGAGAATAAAAAAATTCACTATTATCTTGTTCAATTCTTAGAAATCTATACACATCCGTTAATTGCCATGTTTCTTTGGCACCAAAAATTGGTGAACCATATAAAGAATTGTTTGGCCCGAATGACCTCGTTCTTGAGCAACTCCAAAGTTTGTTTTATTATTTCTTCATTCTCTACCATAGATAGCCTATACAGGTCAATGTTAGGAAGAGGTACATCTTGCTACAGTTGAATATCATATTGTATTTCCCTTTTAGGATGTAAACCTTATGGCTCCTAAAAAACACCATCATAATTAGATATGATCTTAACTATTTCATTCTTATGTTTATGATTATAACCTTCTAGAGCCTTAGACTTATCATCATCCCCGGCTTTTACAATCACGAGCAAAAAAAAATTGCTTATATTGACAAGCCTTTTCATTTGTCCTACAGATACAAGTGATAATTTTCCTTTGCCCAATGGAATATTATAATGTATTCAATCCCTTCTTTTATAAGAAAATATTTATTCTCTTCCCTATAGAAGATTGTTTTTTTTTTTCAAATAAACAAGGACTTCTAAGTACAATACCACAACTATCAAGTGGAACCACATATAATTCTACCTCATCAATGAACTTAGAGGTAATTGCAAATCTAAGTTTGCATGTATTAGTGACATGTACTTTAGCATCATCACATACCCAACCCAAAGGGTATGGTTTAGGATTTGGTTTATTCTTAAGTCCAAAAATTTTAACTTCTTTAGAAATAAGATTAGCTTGTGATCCACTATCAAAAAGTGTATTTATTTTATTATAAAATAGAAATTACTCTTATTTGGAAAATCTCATTTCTTTTCTTTTCAGCATGCATAGATTTAAAATTATAAGCGTGATAAGTATGATATTTATTACTAGAAGAGGAAGAAGATGAACCTTACAAGCCCATATCGGTGATCTTGGTATCATTTTCCTAAATCAAATCAAAGATCTTGTTGTATTGCTACAATAGTATTCATATCACCTTTCTCATTCCCAAACCTCTTTTCATTTACTTCTAGATGGATCTTCCAACACTTAGCATCCACATGTCCTTTTTTAATGTGAAAAAATAGGTTTCTCATCTTCTTTCTTAACCGTGGAAGTGTGTTTTTCCTTACCCTTTCATTTACATTTACTTTTAGGTTAAACATAAGTATTGTATGCCTCAAATAACTATGTAACCCACCAATGTATTTTAAAAGATTCTCTTGAGTATAAAGGGGAATACCCAAAACCAAAGCCCCTTTTCTAAACTCTTGATTGTAATCTTGTACACTTTAAACCCTTAGTTTTCCTTAAGTTTTTCCAATGCATAGTAGTTTTTTGCATATATCCAATAGATAAAAATTATTTTTTCAATCTTAAAACAAAATCATTCCAAGAGGAAATCACTTCACCTTGTTTCAAAAGATTTTTTATTTCTTACTCTCCCACCAAATGAGTGTGTGTACCACCCCAACCAAACAGTAGTTAATTGGATTTGGGCTTCCTCATCTACAATATTGTGAACCTTGGCAGTATACTTCAATTTATTTTGATTTAATGATCCAATTCCTCTGAACTAAGCTCTCCATTATAAATTGGAAATCAAATTTAACATCAAGCTTTTAAATGGAAAAGACATTAGGAAGGTTTAGAAGGAGGATGGAAGATTTTTATGAGGTTCTTCTCTTTTACCCTAACTATTAGTTTCTTCATCTAATTTACCTTTAATCCTCTGCTTCCTTTCTCGATATAACTCTTCCACCATACTCGTCATCTATAGAAAAGCTTGACGGTATGCCATTTCTAATTCAAATCCTTTCCTAGGAGATTCCATAGCTGAACTTTGAATTGCATGTTTTGAACTGATCTCAGGATTATAATATTCTAACGATCCTTCTCTACGCTTAGACTTCAACCTAGTTAACATTCAAAATGGAAAATTACAAATTCCAAAAATAACATTAAATATCCTTGATCAGCCGCTATGATACCAAACTTGATTCGAAAAAAAATGTATTAAGTACTTCACTTATCAATTTGATTGTTTTTGGATACTTATCAATTTTTCTCAATTTCTTGTAAAAAAATTTAAAATTGGATTAAATAATTAAAATCAGATTTAAAATTGAATATAAACAACAACTAAATGATAAAAATAGATAAATAATGCAAACCGACTTTGATAACAGAGTTCACCCTTGTTGGGCTACAACTTCAAGTCTAAAAAAGCCTCTCAAACCTATCAATTAATGATGCAAATGTACTTATACAATATTATTTTCATCAAAATAAATCTTCGGTCTGCAAATAAATCTATGTGCGGTCTCTAAGAAATTTCTAGTTCAATCCCCAATAGCCTTCTACAAAAAATACTCTATATTTGCTCTCTTCTCCTAAAAATGGGTTTACAAACTTAATAAAAGTTACAAAATATAGGAAAATTTGTGCCTTATATAATGTTTATAAGGCCATGGAAGGTTGGTAGAGGCATATAACTTTTTGCGCCAATATCGGGGTTCAAATCCCCCCTCTGCACCATTCTTTTACTAAAAATTAATATTAAAATTCCACATTTGTACTCGGTAGGGGAAAATATGGTTTAAAATATAGTATTTTAAGATACTTATCATGTGGGTATCATCGCCCCCCACGCTATGTCTATGGGCTTATCCTTACCATGTTACTTTTTTTGTCCTTAGTTTTTTTTTACTTTTAGTGGGGTTTTTGTCTTTTAGTGGGTTTTTGATTCCACATTTAACTCATGATGAATAATAATATGCTTTTTATGGATTTATGGATAGGTAATTGAATGTTGTAACACCATACTAAGAGTTCCAATGCTCTAAGGTAGTTGTAGGATATGCCTTGGAGTGCGTTAATGGGTTTAGTTGGAGAGTGTTAAGATATTTGGCGGATTAGTTGGAGAACAAACCAAACACATTTGTATAATTTCACTCTGCCACGTGTCCCCACTTGGTGGCCAAAAATATTTTAAAATTTGAATAGTAAATAAATATTTTAAAAAACTATTAAAACCTTTTAAAAATCAGGTAAATTCTAGATGCCCTACACCTTGGTATATTTAAACTCTTAAAAATGCATATTTAATCATTTTATATGTGTTTGGTCATGTTTTGTTTTTCATACATATTTTGTTGAAGGTACAAAAACTACAAAAAATTGGGACATAGTTATATGCTTTGACCTATGTGTTAAAACCCAATTGGTTTATGTGTCATCCTCTAACTCATCCACTTGGAATTTTACACATGCCTAGTCACCATGATGACATCATCTTTGTACCTTGTCTGTATTTTTTTCCCCGTTTGCCTTCAATTTTAGTGGGCCATAACTTTTTACATACAAATTCAGTTTGACCCCATTCAAAATGCGTTGGAAATATCTTGAAAAGATATTTGATGTGTAGGAAGTTTCATGATGATTACAAACTATTTTATCATATCAGTTATGGGGATCCTCCTAGATCAGAAACAAACATCTTTTCCTAGGACATATGATGAAGATGTTCTAATGGAAGAGGAAATTGGGATTCAAAACGTGGTTCACGATTTATTTGATCATGAGCATGCCTATCATGATCATAATGATGATGATGAACAAAAGGATTGTGATGATGAAGAGAAGGATCGTGAATGAGAGATGATGATTTTGAAATTTTCTCAAACTCCCTTGTTTACGCTATAAAAGTCCATAACATCATTGTTTTGTGCTATATTGGCATTGATGGACTTTAAAAAAAGGGTTGGCTGGTCAAATATTAGTACGAATCCTATATCGAGGGTAGATTATAATTTCAAAAAAATGTTTTACATTTTATATATATTTAATATCTTTTACATTTTTTATTTGCCTTTTTTTTATTTTTTTTGCATCCTACTCAAAAGTAGTTTGTTGTCTCAAAATAATACACTTCCCTTCTCATATAAAAAGATACAAAAAACATAAAATTTACGGGTTGTCTATGTCAACTGTGATGCATGCATAAATGATTGTATTCTACTTAGGAAGGAATATGAGAATGAGGTGATTTGTCTCAATTGTGAAGCACCATGATTTCAACAACTCGTGAGAGGGAACACTAGTCCAAATAAGGGTATTGAGACATTTTCCAATAATTCCTAGGATCAGGTGTCTTTTCTGTTGTAAGTCATTTGCTGATTAAATTTTATGGCATCACAAGAATAAAAGTAGTGATGGATTTTGGTGTGTTCCTTCCAATTCAAATGCAATGAAGCACATTAAGAAACTTTGGCTTGAAAAATGTAAGAGAGATGTCAAGTAGTGTACGGTTTGGTTTGGAAAATGAATGTGTTAACCCCTTTTCCAGAATGTCAACTAGCTACTCTATTTTTCTAATATTGTTGATAAACTATAATATTCCTTCATGGTTGATGATTCAGAATAAACATTTAATGTTGTCATTATTATTTCTTGGCAAGCGCCAAGTAAAAAATATGGATGTCTACATTAAACCATTAATTGATGAGTTACGGCCATTATGGGATGGCGATGTTTAATATATGACCTTTAAAAACCCATTGGTCAAAGGTAGTTCACATGTTATGGTATCTTATGTTAGACTCTTCATGATTTTCCTAAGATGGTTATTTGTTCAGGTATCTCTCATATGCTAAAATTTAGAAATAAATGATCATATGTGTGTGTGTTTTACATTATATGTTGAGTTTGTTGATTGTTTCTATATATGTGTCTATCAAAAAAGGAAAGTATGTTTGTCTAAGGTGCGGTGATCAACTATGTGGAAGGTCGATCATAAGATTTGGAAAACGTTGTATATAAAGGCCGTCAAAAGGTTCATGTTGATGGAGTATGCATACATTGTTAAAAATAAAACTAAGTTTAATGGATAACCTGATATTAGAGAACCTCTTAATCTTATGTCACCTAGGGATTTATGTAAAGCCTTCACACAAGTATGCATAATATCAAATGTGAATTTTTCATTGACATTGGTGAAGATATCTTTTGTTGACACTAAAATTTAGCAATTTTCACTTTGACAACACTTGATTTGATGATGCACTCTTGTTATGATAAATATCATCTTGTCATTCCCACTTAGCACTTTTTGAGGTTTCTTGTTTAACTTGTTTGTCCTTGAACACTAACATGTCAAAAAATTATGAGAGCACAATACATAAAATCTATAGTAAAATGACTAGTAATAACTTCAGAACTTCATTTGGCATATTCCTACCCTAGGGTAGGGCCATATAGTTTGTTTTATATTTTATATCCGGTATTGGCCAATTTCTATGGTCTTGGAATGACCTTGTCCTCCAAATTTTGTTTCAAGTTCACATTCTTTGTTAGGTATTTTACTTCATTTGTGTCAGAATTTCTTATATAATTCATCTACGGATTCCTATATAAGCAAGTAAACACTACCTCATTTACTAACCTAGAAATCATATGGAAATGTGCTAATACACTCACTTCCTACACTTGTAAAAGGCACTCATATCACCCTAAATCTCACAATAACACATCTACAATAATTAGGGAAGCACCCACATCATGTTTAAATCTTCTTACTAGGTCAATACATCATTTTATCTTATTTTCATTGCACTCAAACATCCCTCCTCCAATTATTTTAGTAAGCTCCAAAGTCAAAGGAAACATTGTCAAAGTTTCTAAATCTGTTTGATCTATCTAGATATCACATGCTAGGTGGAGAATGTCATGTAGTTTGAGTCCTCTTCATAGTATTGCCAACATTCGTAGTGCATGGGGGGTGTACACAACCCAACTAATGTTTGTTTTTTTAGGAATCTTCATCCATGAATAGGGTTTGAGATGATGTTTGGTAGGTTTAGATATCTTTACTGCATGACTAGGGTTTAATAATGGTGTACATATATAGGTAGGAAACCACCATATAAAGTTGTAGGATTAAAAATAGAGACAATATGGTCCTCAAAAACTGGTATGTGTTGGAAAGTTGTCATTGATGTCAAGGTGGTGTTGTGCATGATTGGTGGCATGGAGAGCTTGTTCGTAGGTTGTGGTCATTGATATCAAAATTAAGATTGTTCCTTATTGATGCTAGAGAATGATGTGTGTTTTCATCACGTTCTCATTGATTTCAAATGATACCTTAATGATGATTTCAAGGTCTACATGATGGATTTCAGTTGTTTGCGAGGTCATTTGGAGTACAGAGAAAGAGAGAGCAATTTGAAGGTAAGATGAAGAAATCGGGCTCCTGATGAGGTATGCGACTCAATTTTAAGGTAAGTATGGGAATTTGAGTATTTTTAGAGTTGTAACATGTTTTCCTATGCATGTTCATGAATTTTTGAGGTCAGGCTTGAAGGACAAAGCATGAAAATTACTTTTATTGACTGAATCTAGAGGAATCGTGTAGAATTACCTATCCTAATGAGGTAGCCCAATAATTTCTCAGTGTTAGTATGCAAAAGAGAGTATGATAAGTGGTTTGGAATTTGTTTCAGGTATGTGGAAAACTTTTCAATTCATGGTTTGGAGTATTTACAAACTGGGTTGTTGGAAATGGTGTTTCCCAGCTGTACGTCAAGTTTGAGATGCTTGTTGGTACGTTAATATTCTGCATGGGAACCTAATATTTTTGGGACATGTTGGTATGTGGCCTAACTAATAATTTTTTGCATTATTTTGAGTTTTAAGGTCCACATCTTTATGAACAATTGTTAACACCAAAACAGGTAAAAAATCCTCTTTAAATCCTAGCTTGAATTCGATTGGAGAGATATTGCTCAAACCTATCTAGAATGGATTGGTTTTTTCAAGTTTGATGATTTGATAGTGTAGAGGACTATCCTAGTTATCTACAAGTGGTTTTTATGTGTACATATGAGTTATTAGAACCCATTAAAAATGGATTGTTTCTGAATATTTTATTTTTGCTAGTCAAGTTGTACAAAGGACATGACAGATAAATTGATGTTTGAGGATGATATGGAAATTTTATACTTTTATATAATCATTTCTGGACAATTTTTATTCATTTAGTGTGGCCTACCAAGTCAATTTTTCATGACTATTTTTTGAGGTGTTGGGACAGTTTTGACAGTGCTTAGAGAAGTGTTGTTCTCGAGCCCTTGTGTTCCGATTTGAGGAGTCTAATGCACTTAGTGATTATGTTGAGATGTTTTATTCCTATTCATATGCTTCATTTGTATTGGATGAGTTGGTTGAGGTGGTAGAAGCTTCATTCTTTTAAGGTAGTTTTCTGGGTATGCAATCTTAATAGGATAATCTTGGTTTTGAGGTGATTTCATGGTATGAATGGATGTTGCAGAGATTTATAAGCATGATGAAGATAAGAGGAGGTCATGTAAATTATTCTTGAAGATTTTCAAGTTTGTATGAATATATATTTGGTCAATAAATGTCATGGTGTAAAGTCATACTTGTAGACCTAGTTTTTTGGCAAGGTTTTCTTCAGTCCTAAAAATGATGTAAAAGAAAATTTGAGTCATGTAAGTCCATGAGAAGGTTATATTGTAATTTTTCAATGTTTTCAGATGTTTTTGGGTCTTGGAATGACCTACATGATGTAAAACTAACCTATATGGTTGAGTTCTTGAGAGTCATATATATACATGTATAAGGGCAGTTTTAGGACTAGTGTCTTGTGGATGAAATGGGCAACCTATAACAGCATGTAAAGGTTGTATGAGGTCTTAAAGATATTTAGAAATGTATGAGAATTTAATATATGAAGATTATCAGTTTGGAGAAGGTATTTTTTTCATGACCTAGTGAAGGTGAAGAAGAAGAATAACGAGTGAGATAAGGGGGTAGTTTTAAGTGTCTTCAAGGGAAGATGAGTTTGTATATAAAGAGTAGCTGATGTTTGAGGACTATAATGTGTGTTATATGAATGATTGCATGATTATATATCAGAGATATATATTATACCAATAATAAGAGAGAAGAAGTGTAAAGAATTCCATCCTTTATTAAGTAAGGCAACAAGAAGAAGGTAGAAAACATTCTTAGGTGGATGAATTGGTGCTTGGTCTTCCTTATGGAGTTGGTGCTTCACTAAAACCCTATGGAGTAAGTTCCTCCTTAAAAATTTTGTGCTTTCTAAAGTTAGGTTGGTACCATCATAAATTATGGGGTCGGTGCCTCCTTAAAAGTTGGTGCTTGTTAAAGTCTAGTTAGTGTTAGATAAATTAGGGGTTGATGCTCCTTATGGAGTTAATGCTTCACTAAATCTTGATTGTTGTTTATTAATGAAATTATGAGTGGATTTTATTCCCCATGAGGTTTCCCCACCTAAATTATGTGTTCATGTGTTCTATCTTGTTTCATCCCTCTCGTGGATGGATACTATGTTATTTTGATGTTTTTTTAAGTTAATTTTACATTGCTCATATACTGGTTTTATGTTCTGATGGTTCATACAAGTTAAGTAAAATAAAACTATGGTGCATATATGTTGAATACAAGTTAAGATAATTGAAGTAAAAGTTTTTTAAAATATTGATTCATCCCCCTCTCAATGATTGTTCTTCAAACATTTGGTATCAGAGCAGGTCCTTTAGAGTAAGTCTAACAGCTGAAAGGAAATCCTAGAAGCACAAGATGGCTAAGTAGTTGAGGAAACAATGTCAAGAGTTGAGATTTGTGGTCAAAAAAGATGAAGAGACCATCAAGAATCTCAATAATTAGTTATGGGTTACAAATACAAGTTTGAGATTAAAATAATTTGAATGTGACTAGTGGAAGAGCCGAGCTATGTTCCATATAATTTAAGCATGAGTAGCTCATAAAAAACATGAGAAAATTTAAGAAAGGTCATGATAATTTATCTGAGGTTAGTAATAGAAAATGGTTATGATGATTGTGTTAATCAAGTGTAGACACCAATTTTTGGTATCTCGTGTCCCTCATCCTATGTTTCGCTCCCCTTCATCATTCTTCCTCACATCCATATTTCTTTCCCATTTGAATTCCCCCTTTCCCTCCTAAATCCCATTTTATTATTTTACCCCATCATTTATTTTATTTCCCCATAATTCACTCTTAAATCCATTTAATTCAATCCCTAATCACCCTTAATCATCCTTAAACCTTTTTAATAACCCTTTTTATCCTCCATAATCACCTTATTTATCATCCCTAGGTTCCCACCTACCCCCATTAAATGTTTTCTTATCTCCCAACCACTTTTTATCCTTCCAAAGCACCCCTAACCCACATCAACCACCTAAAACCCCAATTTCACCTCATAGGGGATCTTTACATCGAGATAATCACATTTCCATTGCCCAAATTGATGGATCAGACGCAATCACTGGTGACTTATTTGGGTCGTTCGCCAACCCTATAAATACACCCATACCCCTCCTCTCATCCAAGGATGTAATTTTTGAGACTTTGAGATTTTTTGATACATTGGCTTCATTCCCTATGCTCTTCTTTACAACTATTATCACCATCTTGGAGCTATTTTAGAGATATTTTTCATTTTCCTTTGGATATTTGAAGTTCTCTTTTTGCTTGGCATCATTCTTTTGCATGCTTGGAGTCCCCCATTGTCATCCCATCATAATTATGCATCAGCTCTTGCAGGTTGATAAGCCATCTTAGAACTTTTCCCCTCCATCATTAGCCATATTCTATTTCTTTCTGGAATTCATCATTTCTATCCATATTCATCCATCAAACCCTAGATTCCTTCCCAGTTGTTGTCAAATGACTCAGCCTCAATCGCCTGTCAATGTCAGTCCACATCTATTTGATTTTCTATCATCTATTCTGCCAATTATCTATTTTTTCGATCCCATAGCTCCCCCAGATCTCCCAATCTTGCCATTCTACACACCTATTGCTTCTGATCTCATCTTCATCACACCCAGTCGTTTTCGACCATGCAACTTGGTTACCATCGACCTAGCTTGCAGTTATCAGTTTTACTCATAAAATTTATCAATTTTCTTTCATCCTTTCTGTTTCACCCAGATCCAAGCTCTCTCCATCATGTCAACATCATCTTTAGTTCCAGATCAACTTTAGAACAATTCCTTCAGACCTACTTTTTCTGTATTTCTTCCTGGCCTATACTTCCACAGTCGACATCGACTCTTCCCTGCAGCCCCGGGTTGCCATCGACTTGACTCAAGTTTGGTTCATTTTAGTATTGTTTCTATTATCAGGCATGCACTTTATCCTCATCTAGTCCCATCTTAGATTCCTTGATTCAGTTCAAATTCTATTGCATATGTATCATTTATCCATTATTATTTTATCCTTATATATCTCTTATTAAAGTGGGTTGACATCCATCCTAGGAAGTTTTCACTTCTTGGGACCGACATTTGTCTGGCAATCCACCATCTTATCTACTAATCATTTTACTTATTGAGCTTCTTTTTGTTGTGCAGGTAATCAAACTTTCTAGTGAGGAGGATATTTTGTCGCTAGTATCCATCATCATCTCATCTAGAGGTAGCCTTAAACCCTCTTAATCATTGGAGTTTCTTGTTTTCTTTGTTACCATTTCACTAATTTGAAACTAGAGCAAGAAAATTTAGATCAATATCAAGTAGATACTTTGCAGAGGTCGAGGTAGACTTTCGCAGCATAATTGGTGCTTCAAAGAAGGATGAACCATTAATTGAAGTCAATGATTAAATCCTATGAGTAACACATTATTTCCTTGGATGTTGGGAATGAGGAGATATTCAACTCATCTCGTAACTTTAAATTTCAGCTATGGACAACAAGCTTAAAGGTTAAAGAAGGTGAATGCACAAGCTCCAATCTTTTATCAACTCCTACACAAATCTACAATCTGATCAAGTACCAACAATAATGCAAGATCGTCCCTTGACAGAAATAAAGATGAATTGGTAAGTCCTTCCTCATGTAATTATGGTCTCATTAAACAATGATGCCACTAATGGAGCAAAGATTAGATTTTACAAAGTTAAAAATACATCCTATGTAACAATTTGATGTAATGAGGCATGCTAGTTCATTCAATGGTTATTATTACTCATGTAGTTTTTTTGTTCATAGAGCTAGAGAATGCAAAAACCTTCAAGAGTGGATATTCATGGAGCAATGGAACAAGTCACAATCCATCTCAGTCAAGATATATGTATGGTTTTTTTTACAATTATCATTAAAGAGGTCACATTGTAGACACACAATTATCAAGAAGCTATCCTAGATTTACAACAATAAGTTTGGATTTGTTTTTATAAGTATGACTGGTACACTTGTTTATAAGCTTAATTGACATTTCATTGGGCATATTCTCTAGACATTGCAATTTGAAGAAAAATCTATGACAAGAAGGTGTATCTACCATTCAAGTTTGATCAGTTTTATTTATGCTAAATCAATATATGCATTCATTACACATCTCACCTAGAGTCTTAGCTGAACATCACCAACTACATTTAATCATCAAACCAGGGGATGTAAACTTTAAATAATTGCAGTCGTGTATGCATAGTTATAGACTAATTTAGGAGGTATGGAAAGAAATAATTGTCACTACTATACTTAAAGGTCAACAATGCTTGAAAGTAAACAAAAATTAGAACTGAAAGCAAATAGTTTTCTAAATCACTATGACTAAGAAAAATCTTACAAATTCATAATGTTGATAAGAAGATAAATTGCTTTCACTAGTCTAATCATGAAATGAAACAAAGTAATAAAACCATGTAGGGGTTTACTCAGACCACAAGTGGTCCCTGCCTTGGGTGTTAATCCCTCCTAAATCTTGCAGCTAAAGGCTAATAAAGAGAATCAGATATTTTATTGAATAAATGAACATTAAGTCTAAGGAACAAATAAATATCTTGTATTTTACATTTTATTCACTATCCTCTATTCTATATCACTATACTATGTCCAGCATTAACCCTTTTCTTTTATACTTCTAATTTACAGCAAAATGTGAAGAAGAGTTCAACTAGGAGTTTAACAAATTAAGTAAAAGATATTTGATAGAACAAGTGGAAGATCTCAAAAAGAACAACAAGAGATTTAACACATGCAATATAAAACCAATAACATGTGTTTAGTTAATCTTTAGTTAATTGAATAGTTCCTTTAGTCATGTGTAAACTCACATCAATCAGTTCTTCAGTAGTTTATCAATGAATAATCAGCTCCATGGTTGAGTTATCTCCCAAGTTCTACATGTTCCAGTTGTAATTACTCCTTCAATGACACATACAAACTTGAGTGTCGCACAATTCACATTCCAAAAGATCTTCATAACGATGCTTCTTTGTTATAGATGATCACCTCTTTGTGAAAAGGGTTGTTGTGGACAGGTCTCCTTTACTGCATGAGTTGTACAGACCTTTGTTGCATATGATTTGCTGCATATAGTTGTATGCTTACAAACAAGAGTGGCATCACACATACATCATTCTAAACAACTTATTGAATCATAAGATAAATGCACACATAAATACCACAAAATAAAGATAACTAGTTATAACTATATTAATCAATAATTATGCCATAAGTTCAAGTTGTGATGATAATGTTTCATCAGTGTGACTGGTAAATACAAGGACATAGCTATAATTTCTTAAGTTGTATAAAGATGATTTTTTTATAAAGGATATTTACACAACTCATCACATTCTTATAGGAATTAATTTCTTGAATGTCCTCATTCAAGTGGTTCATATTTATGTTGTTGAAAATAGCATTCATAAAAAATCAATTGGGTCTATCTGTCTACTTCTTCTTCTGATAAGTAGCCAATGTTATCATGAACATTGCTACATAACTCATCCCATGACACTATGGTGGTATTGGAAAGTGAAAGTTGGTGGGTTTTAACCAATAGGAAACCAGTTCTCTGCACATTGGTTAGTAGAAATCTCAATGTATGTATTCACTCTTTTCAAAGTTGGCATTATATTAGGGTAAGATTGCATCTCTTTCCAACCTTTATAATTCAGGAGATAGCTCATTCCATCACATCATACAATGCTTACTACCAATTTGAATCCCTTACTATCTCTAATCCTTACTCCCCCTTCTTAGGGGATTTTTTCCTCATTTTCCACACTCTCTTCTTGATCACCTTCTTCTTTACATACATTGCATTGGGTTCTCAGCTAACTTTTCTAAAATCTTTTTAATGGCCTCAGCCCTGGGGAAAAATAGTGGTTGGACCTTCTCTAAATGTTATACTCTTCCATTTTCCTTTCTCTATCCAACTCATTTGTAAAATAAGAGCATAGGGATTTAACTTGAACATCTCCAATGTATATAATTGGAATCCAATCCCTATCATATTCAAGGGCATAATTGTATACAAATAAATTCACATAATAAGAGATGGAGTTCATGAGTTCTATTTGTGATATAAAGTGAAGAAGCTTGGAGCTAAGTTGATATCATAGGGAATGTTATAATTAATGCAGGTAATTTAGTTGCAACATATTTTCTTTCAAGAAGATAACATAAACATTTGATGGAGGCCTCCATTTAAATATCTCATGTGCCACATGGATTGTCTCTTCTTACTTCTATTTCAGCCTTTTAATTTCTTTGTCCCTTTTCCTCTAATTCTTCCCTATACTTGGAGATAAGGGATTTTTTTATTTCTCCCATTTTCCTTTTAGCCTATTAACATAGGTCTTAAATTTCAACATTTGACTAGTCAATATCTGGTAGCATAGTCTATGTGGCCATCTCCTTACAAGGTGGTTTTACAGTTTCCCTTATAATTTCCTGAATAACAATTTGGGGCTTAACTAGTGTTACATTCATTTGGTGGCACACTAGCCATTTGTAATATTTCAACCAACTTTCTCAATTACTTCATCCAACACTACAGGTATTTGGTTCTTGCTCTTGTTCCAAAAAATAAATTATGACTTGTTCAACAACTTTAGGCATCTATCCCTTCTCAATATTCTTGTGCCTGGTGCTCGATGACCTACTCCAAAAACTTGGGCAATTACTTTTTCTAATTTTCATGGGGTTTCCTCTTCATTTCCTTTCCTCCAATTTGACCTTTCTTTTCTCTCCCATGACCTTCTGCATTACATGAATTGTCTCCTTCTTGCCTCCTCCCTCAATGGGATGTTCAAGGTACTCTTCCTCATGAACAAGGGCTTCAATATCTCCTTGTTGTGTCTCCATTGGCTGAGTCTCAAAGCTTCCTTCTGTAGCTTCCACATCACTATCTAGTGAGATGGGATTTGACTTTTTGGTTTAGATGTTCTTTGGCCTTTTTCTTTTGAGCCTATGGGAGCACCTTAGGTGGTGTAGGAGTGGATTTAGAATACTTTTGTTTACCCTTGGAGGTGGAGGATTCAGGAGTGGAGAAATCCAATAGGGTTTCAGTAATGAAAATTCTCTCTAGAGAGAGATAGGTACAAGGTTTTCCTCAGCAGATGGAAAATTTTTAGAAGAAAGGGTTCTTTAGGTTGGGAGGTTAATGGTGCAGTCTCTGTTATGTGTTCAGAAGAGATCTCATTGCTTTTTCCTCCTCTTTCCCTTATTTCACAACAAATTATCTATACTATTTTCCCTTGCAAATTCTTCCCACTGGTATCTAAGGATAATCCCTCTGCAGGTATGTTTCACTACCAGGGTTATAAAGTAAATGGTGTGACAATGCATCCCTACCCCTCTGTACTTCTCTACTCATTATCTTCAATATTTCATGCAATAAATTAGGTACATTTACTTTCCTTGTTGTTCTTTAGATGATTCAATAACTTGAAATGAATTGTATTCAATCTAGAATACCTTCCCTTCACAAGTAAAGTACTTATTACAAAATTTGCAACCTCAGCCCATAAGGGTTTAAGGGATGTTCTATGTGTACCTTTCCTGTCAGTGATGAATTCATCATCATCATCTGTGAATTCTCTCCTGGATTACTTTGGGTTGGCCTTTTCTTGGAATGGTTCTCCTTGGGCTAGTAGGCCATCTACTTCTGCCAAAATTTCATCATTGAGTCTGACTAATAATCCCTTCACCTTTACCTCCCCATTACTGAATGTGTTGGAAAATTCTTCCACCATTGTTTCATTAAAACCATGAAACCTATTGATGTAGTCTAGCCAACCATTATCTTGAAAATAACTACAAAATTTGAGGATGGCTCAAAAGTTGAGAATTCTCAGTGGGTTCATGCCTTATCAAATCTCCTCCCATTGTGGATACGTATCCTGCTCTAGTTTTAATACCCAAAAATACGAACTCTTCTTGAAAGTAATGTTGCATAATTGAGTTGTTTGAGTTATTTTCTTTTTTTGAACTTTGGGATCGAGAGGACACACAGCATGGTTACGGGAGAGAAATAATTAATTGATGTGACCATGTGAAGCATGTAAAGCGAAGTGATTTGAAAACATTGGCTTATGTGGAGGGACACATCATAGCTTGAAAGGTGGTGGTCATTAAATGCAACACATGCATGATGAATCAACATAAATGTCTAATTAATTATAATTATTCTAATTATAATTTATTAAAATGATAGTTTAGTGCACTTATCTCGATGTTTGTTTGAAATGATGATTGTGCATGATTATTTGAACTTGCATCTTGGTTTCATGCAAGTTTTTTATGATGTTGCGGATGTTTGTTTGATCTAATGTTTGTTTCTCCTTACTAAAATTAGATGACTCCCAGAGAGGGAATTCTGATATTTTAGGGTGTACCAATTATTTCATTTTCACCTCCCACACATGCATGCATCCTTGATCTTCTTTTATGCAATCATGAGTTCTTCCAAACACAAAATAAAAAATAGGGGTTTGCTTCATGTTGTTGAAAGTGGAACCTTCAGTCATTACACTTTCTCATTTGTGATGGAGATCATGCACTCTTGTAATCACATGACATCAAACCCCGCATAAAACAAAAACTCATAAAATAAATGTGTTAGCAGAGTGTTGCTGATCACTCAGAAGGGCTATATCACAACACTTTTATTTGACCTTAGAATATTCTAGCAAGATGAATGCACCAAGGCCACTTAAATCTCTCAATCCTCTACAATCTCAGAAGATGAGCTAAAGGCTCAACCTTTGAGGTTAATTTTATGTCCTTACTATCCATTCTTCTTTGGCCTCCTCTAAATACCTGCATGAATGAATCTATGTCAACTGGATTCTTATACAATCTCAACCTATGGAAATTTACAATAGCTTGAACCTTCACAGGATATATGGTAGTGAGTTTTACAGCTCCATTTTAGAATATCTTCTCAATTTCATAGGGGCCTAGCCACCTTGTTCTGATCTTCCCTATATGATCCTTATATTTTGAATCAAACAAGAGTGCCCAGTCACCTTCCTGGAATTGTCTTGTCTTGATGTACCAGTCATGCCATTTGAATATTTGCTTCTGCATACCTCTGTGTTATATACTTCTTGTCTTCTCAATTCATCCAACTCATTGAGTTGGAAAATCCTCTATCTTTGAGCTTCTGATAAATCTATCCCAACTCAAGTGTAGTCCTCAATTTTTTGTGCTCAAATTCAATTGGAATAATAACAGTCTTTTCATATAAGAGTTCAAATGGTGTGAATTAAGTTGTTTTCTTTCCATAGTGTTGAATTCCCATACTTATTCTGCAATTTTATCTTCCCAACCATTCCTGTGGAGTGTAATGGTATTTTTCAAGATGGCCTCTATCTCTCTGTTTGTAACCTTTACTTGGCCATTAGATTGGAGGTGGTATGGTGTAGAATTCCTATGCCTAATTTATATTCTTTAACTAGATCATAAATTACTTCAGTAGTCAAATGTGTACCTTGATCTGTGAAAATTTCCCTTGGAACTCCATAACTAGTGAAGATGTGATCATATAGGAACATTAACATACTTTATCACTTTTCTGATTTGGCAATGCCTTCACCTCTTTCCACTTGGTTAGATAATTTGTACATACCAAGATGTATTATTTTTGCTGAGATGGAGGGTCTATTAGGCTAATAAAATCTAAGCCCCACTTTTCAAAATGTTGTTAAACCAGTTGAAGCTGTAATGGCATATCATCAAATCTAGTTAGCTTGCCCATTGTTTGGTATCTATCACATCTCTTGGTGTATAGTGTTGCATCATTTATGTAAATGTTGGCCAATAATAACCAGTATTCAACACCTTTTGCATTGTTCTTTTTACGGAAAAAATTCCTCCACAAGGTTCACTATGGCAATCTCTGAGGACATCAAATATCTCCTCATCATCTATATACCTTCTCATGATTTGATCTTTTCCTGTATGAAATAGAAATCCATATTATCCAAGAAAAATGTACACTCTTTTCAACTATGTATTTATTCTCAGAGTATAAGTAATGTGGAGGTGTTTTACCTGCAGACCAAATAGTTGGCTATGTCTATATACCAAGGTGTTTTTCTAGAAATAGAAAATAAGTGCTCATCTGTAAAGGAGTATCATCAACTACTTGATCTTCATTATTAGTCTCCATCCTTAAAAGGAAATCAACTACCACATTATCCTTACCAGGCTTTATCCATTATGGTGACATCAAATTCTTACAAGAGGAGTAACCATCTTATGATTATGTTACATACCTTTTGGTTTATTTATTGAATATTTGATTACAACATGATCAATGTGAATTAACACTAGTATAACCTATGATGTAGTGTCTGAATTTTTTGCTAGCATATACAACTGGAATGAACTCCCTTTTTGTTGTTACTATGTAGTTTAATTTTGCATGCTACAAGTTCTTGCTAACATAATAAATTGCATAATTCAGAACTCCATCTTTTTTTCCTAGGATAGTTCTAATAGCATAATCTCAATGCATCAATGTGGATGTGGAAGGGCAAGTTCCAATAAGGTCCTCTCAACACAGGAGCAGTAGTTAACATATGTTTTAAAGTTTGAAAATCACCTTCACAATGCATTGAGTCCTTGAAAAAATCATCATCCTTCTCCTAGTCAATGCAAAAATTGGCTTTGCAATCTTACTAAAATCTTGTATCTTGTATGAACCTTCATGTAATATCCATCATGGCCTATAAATCTCCTAACATCCTTCTATTTCTTTGGTGTTGGCAAGTTGATTATAATAGATACCTTTGTCAGATCAACTTGAATTCCTTCATAGGATAGGCAGTTTCCCATCGAACTATACCTTCAGACATCATCATGTAGTACTTCTCATTACTGAAGGACAAGTTGTACCCTTTTCATCTTTTTGATATTTTATCCATAGATTTTACATGGCTTCTTCAAAAGTGCTTCCATGTACAGTGAATTCATCCATGTATATTTTCATGCAATCATTTGTTAAATCTAAAAAGATACTCAAGAATACCATTTAGAATGTAGTAGGTGCATTACACAAGTGAAATGGAATAACTGAATAGGAAAAATGTTCCTAATGAGAATGTGAAGGTAGTTTTTTCTTGTTCATCTTGGTACAATGTGGATCTGATTATAGCCACTATATCCATCAAGAAAAGAGAAATTACTTTGACTTGCCAAAGTATCAAGCACCTAGTCAATGAAAGGCAATGGAAAGTGATCTTTCTTTGTAGCTGAAATTCAACTCCTTGTAATCTACAGAATATCCTCCATTTTCCATTCTTCTTTGGCACAATGACAAGAGATTATACCAATTTAATATCTATATATGGGATATATAAATCCAAAATCTAGTATCTTCTTTAATTATCCTTGTTACAATCTCTCTTACTATTTGGTTCATCCTACTCTATGTGATTGTCTGATTAGTTTACAACTTTCCTTGATATAAATCTTGTGTGTGTAGAGCTTATGATAAATCCCATGCATATCTCCACAATCCCAAGAAAATATTGTTGTATGATTTTGAAGAAGAGTTATCATCAATTTTTCCTCCTATCATACCTAATATTTTGTTTACATTAAGTGGTATTCTTGGTGTTATTTCCACTTGTTTGGAGAGATCCATCATTGAATGAATGTTTATCTTAACTGAATTTAGTATTCAGTCATGGGGAATAAGTTGTTGAAGAATGCAATTCTTACCTAGAATATCCATGGTGCTTTGTTACGGCATATGAGCAGTATGTGCACAACAAGAAGATGGTACCTTGTGTCTCAAACAATTTTTTGAGTATGTAGTAATGGTGATATGCTAAAGAAGAGGAAGACCAAACTCAAGCATATTTCCAGATGACATCTTGCAGAAGGAAGAAAAAACATAGCATGAAGATTTGAGAAGAGGTGAAGCTGGTTTCTTAGAATATTAGATAATTACATATCATATTTGGAAAAACTACTTGGATTATTGAAGGAGGGGTAATAGGATACCCTAAATATGTGCCCCCCTTTTGGAAAAGAGGGGAGAAACAATTCTTTGAGCCTTGATCCAATAGAAACAAAGTAAAATTCCTTGGAGAGAAATGCAAACTCAATATAGGAATAACATAGGAATGAGTGTAATATGAGAGTATTATAGGGATAATCCTAAAGAGGCATTCCAGGGAATATTTTGTATCGACGATATCGACAATACTGTTCAAGTGCCTTTAGATGGCATGAAAAAAGGATAAATGGTGCTACGGATATGAAAGAAATAGTAATGATGAATTAGTTACCATAAAGTAGAGTATAGTAAATATGGTAATTGTTGGTAATGAATTTTTTCTATAAATAGTAAGGTGGAAAATTCAAAAGGTGTTTCATTTGTAAATTTGAGAATTGTGATTTGAGTTCTAAGTGATAAAAATGCCACATTTACGAGAGGTCGTCTTGACTAGGTTCGATAGGGTGATTGTAACGCCCACATTTTACACACAGAAATATAATAGTAAAATATCAGGATAAAAAAAAATTGACTTACATTGCTCACTACACAACACCGCAAGGATCCAAGAAGAGAAACTCAACAAAGCACAAGACACTTACATAAGTCATCGACTCACATAGACACACAACAACACCATATACATGTCAATGACACACTTTCTCCGATGAATCAAATGCTAGTAATAACTCAACCACAAGAAAAGGGACTTAGGATTGACAAACCCACAACACATCATTACCATGGTTACATCAAGGTTACGATTAACATTCCAATAACATTATTATGTAAGTATAATTTTTTCCTTTTTCCACCTACTGGTTCTTAAAATTCATTTCACATTCAACTTAATGTACGACCATTTAAGTTGGCTCTTTATCCCTTATGACAATCTCCATAACTTACATAATTATTTTCCATATTTCAAATTACATACAAAGATCCTAATTCTCTCATTCTTATGTTAAGATTATGCTTCCCAAATGCTTATTCAATGTTTAAAATTTACCCTTGCTACACAAGTGAATCTAACGTGATGTCAAGATGAAATCTTAGGATTAAGGGAGACTTAGATTCAAGATAGCTTTTTCCCAAAAACATTCTTTGATCACGGTATAGTTATTTCCCTACCATATTTATTATAGTTCAATAAATTTTTGAATTCCATTTAGATTTATATATATCTTTTGTTTTCTCGAATTTTGATCACACCAAGGCAATTCATATTCTTTGTAACACATGAAAATGTTTAATTAAGTTATAAGGACTCCAAGAGTTACATTATTCCTAACCTCAAATCTTGTTTTACTCTTATATGATTTACTCTTACATCACACTATGGTCTCATTATTGGCATCACCTTATAACAAAAGAGTTATGAAAGTACTTGTCTGACATATTGAATAAGAACATGATTAGAAGCATTATAAACTACACATGAACCACAAGTGATTTTTGTTCAAGATAAGATCCCAGGTTTTTGCAATCCACGATTCCGCGAATAAATTTTCTTTTATTTTTAATGTCATAAAAGGGCATAACAAGGCATTATGTGACCAAGATTCAGGTTTCCTGGGTTCTCTAAGGTCAACATCTTTCAAATCAATTTCATTAGCAATGAGCTACTTACCATTTTCTACCCACAAGTTAACCTCCTAAACAACTAAGGTTTAGTTTGATTCCAATTTTCACTCAGGGTTTTACGCAGTATTATTGATCAGATTAAGGTGTTATGTTGTTAATAACCAAGGTGACACATTTAGCTTAGAGGAACTAAAGAGTTTATTAACAAGAGTTTAAGTCATAATACAACTATTTCACTCTCTCCATTTGTGTCGTCTGGGGGGGGTTTCCACAAGGAACTCATTCAATGATAAGAAAAACTTCTAGATCTAAATTTTTAAGACTTGGGAGTCCACTAGGATCCCAATTGAGTAATATATCTACTTACTCCATAAATGGTAAGGTTACACCGTATAATTGTTGCTTCGAACAGGGACTCATAAGGTGACTTCCAGAGGTGGTCTTCACCACTCAACATAGTGTCGGAACTTGAAGAAAAGACATTCTCCTTACGCCAGATAAGGTTACCAAACCTAGAAGTAAACCACATACTCCGAGTGAAGTTAGACCATGGCGTTCCTAAAAGATGGGTTCACGACATTGTCCACTAAACATAACGACTATGACGGTAAACTCAAACTAGGGGTTTTATTTACCTAAACTAGGAGGTTCAATTGAGTGCAAATTTTAAGTTCATTCTATGGTTTCTAATCCCTTATATGGTAAGAAGGATCGCACATGAAGACATGTTATGCACGAGATCTTATACTAGGGTTGAGTGTTTCGATTCAATCTCTTTATTACATTTACAAGGTAAGAATACAACACACTAATTAATTAATCATGTCGATTGAACACTAAAAATGCACTATAAGATATTAACTTCAAATTCATTTAACATATATATATCAAACCTTTTTACCCTACGTAACTATGAATCAAACTGAACCTATGATTATATGTACAAATTTCCCATAGATGTCCCTAAAACTAACATCCCATACATATTAGCAAATTTCAAATATAAGATTTCTGTAGCTTGAAACTACATTATACATACGTTCATTTTATAATGACCTATAAAAATTATGATAATAAATAATGAATTACACATCGTTCTTTTCACCATCTTTATTGCATCCTACAAAACCATGTGAGCATGAAATCAGCGATAAATCGTTGGCATGGAATCCACCCTAATCTAACATAATTAATGTCTTTAGTTTCCCAATTTACATAATAATAATAATTATAAATTGTCATTTGAAAGAAAAGGTTTAGAAACATGTATTCATTTCATTTCATTTCATTTCACTTTATTTTGTAACCAAGGAGATAGGAAGAGAAATGACCAGAGAGAGAAACACCATGTTTGTCAAAAGTTCTATTTCACACAACAAGTTATAATATAGAGTTTTCAAATAGTTATTTACATGTGTGTCAAAAAAATTCCACGGTGGTTTGGAAACCCGAAAATGGGTCCTACAACTTGTCTTTTTTTACATTTTCCTGCTAGCTACAAGAAACGTTCAAATCAGGCTTGAAGGCTAAGAAACCACTTTCAAACGTTGTCTTCCAATGAGCAAACACACCATGGTTAAATTTCTACGTGTCCTCAATTATATACCAAGAGTTCATAGGAACTGACATAATTCAGAACTAGCGAACACTTTATGAATATGGAGGCTAGTTTTTCGAGGGCCATCGGTCATAAATGAGCCTAGTTTTTAATGATCAAAAGTGAGCTCGAGGGCTCAGAAAACCACGTCTAAAACTGACATGTTCGATGTATGAACTTGCCACAACGAGAACTTCCTACAAGTTCCACCATATATAAGATGTATTCATCATAGTCATCGAGACTGAGAACTACAAACATGAGTTTTCAAACGGAGACAAGTTTTCAGGAGCGACCTAAGTCATAATTGGTCTAGTTTGACCTCAGTCAAACTGCGGCCGGAGGCCTGTAAAATTCCTTTTCCAAACTATCCTATAAAAGTGATTTTTCCCTGAACCGAATGTTTTCATGTAATTGTCTAGTAAAAGTACTAGGGGTTTGCAAAGGCGGATAAGTATTTCATTGACCCAGGGTTAAAAACGAAGAAGCTGATACGAAACCCAACTTTTCAATGCAAGTAGCTTGGACTACAGCTATAAAACGGTGTAACAAGGGATCCTAGAAGCGCAGGTCTGGAAAGGTCACAAATGTTCATTCAGGGTCAATCCAAAGAATTGAAGTGACACCTTACACAACAAGGTAAACATGTAGGAATCTTAACGATCTCCTTTTCATATTTATGAAGGTTGATTTTGTGAGTCTCCGAAAAACACAATTTATCAATTTAAACTACGGGAGCAATGGTCAACATATTTACAAGGAAGCTCAACTTCATCTTTTAAATAGAAAGGATTACTATAGAAATCTAGTTTGGTTGGGACGTTTACTACATCATCAAAGAAGTGAGGGTTTAAGTCCATTATTTACAAAAGAATATTGGATCCTGTAGGCTACGTTATAACGTCTTATTGCTTTGAAAACATGATTATTTAAACAATCAGATCTTCTGATAATTCCTACGGTTTAAAATTTTATCTTATTGCAAATGAAAAACTAAATGACAAGAATTATAAAAGATAAGGAGAGAAGAACCATGCCTATAGAGGGAAGTCAACCAAAACTAAGGAATTCAGTTTTGCATCTCAATTAAGCATTTTATCAAACACTTGCACGCAATCCAAAAATCTTATCATTTTTCATTCACAGTTGCTCCGCGTACCATATCTAGCAAGGTAATGAGAGTGCACAATAAATATGGTAACTAATCTCAAAAAAACGAGTAGCACACCGAGCTAGATCTCGATATGGCTAGTCAATGCAAACGAAATTGTTTTGAGCCCAAATGAATACCTCCACAAGCTCGAGTCAAAAAAATTCAGAGATCGGATTTAAATAGTAAAACAATCAAGTTTTGAATGTATATCGAGTTGGTGTTTAACCTAGCCGATCTTGGATGGAAACCATGCCCAAGAAATACATGATGATCTCGAATCAAAACAAAGCTCGCTATCCACAATAATAAATCTCAAACCACAAAAAGAGAACACAGCAAGTTCCATACATACAGTGTCCCCCTAGTAATTATTACAGGAGGTATTCAAATGAATATATTCTAGATGGTATGCACAGATATGTTACAGGAGCACAAACATTAGTTCTAATGGGCATTTGTTTGTGAGATTTGGTGAGGTGATTTCACAAAACACTGTTTGACTGGAATGAGACTGTAATGTGTTGTGTCAAGAAGAAAATGCATCCCCACGAGCCCTTTCTATCTCAGGTCTGCTTCTCTCCACGGACGAGTCAATTTTTTTTTTAAAATAATGACCATATTTCTTGTAACAGTCACAAAAAAAGTGGCCCTAGGGCCATTTCAGCAGATCCATATTGTGCATATCCTGCAGTTAATCCAGTCCCCACAGCCATGTTTTTTTTTTATTTTAACATTCTTTCAAATAGTTCACATGCTGACAAGCTTCCACAGTTTTAATACACGTCTGCCATAGCTCGTATTTTGGCATAGGCTAGGAATGTGTGGCAATGTAAACTGATCAGGTTGGAGACCAAATTGAAGCGCCTCATGACCTCAATATTCTTATTTTTACACCAAAAAAATAGTGGTGGTTAGAGGTCGTTTCCTCACAAAGGAAAAGAATCCCCTGCAACTATCTATTTTTGCTAAATTTACAATGTTAGCAAGGGTTTCAACATGGTTATTGCCTCAAGATCTCAAAAGGCATTCTTGATTTATTAAACAAGGAAAAAAAATGTAGTTCTAAAAGGCGTTATGAATGTGACACTCTCCTTTTTTAGTTTGAAAGGTCCTTTCCACATGCCTATCCGTAGATAGCTCATTATAAAATGGTGGATTGTTTTGGAAACAAGGGAAAGAAATAATCTTGAGTGGGGATGCAAAAACCAATCAAGATCACAATATCTCCAAATTCCAAGATATCATGGAGCCTCATATTTTATATTATTATTATTTTTTTACCACTTACCGAGGTGCATGAATCCCTTAGGAAGTTGTATCCAACCATCCACTTGCCCACAAATTCTACCTTTTTAATTATTTTATATTGTATTTAACTTCGGGTATTACAGTGATAGTGATCATTTCGACACAGATGACAAATCAATTAGTAAGCGATGAATTTAATGTATTAGATTAGGTGAATATAGGTAATTTTAGTCAATTTTGCATTTTGTTAATTTAAAACATTTTATTTGTTTCTATCCAAAACGGTTCCAAATGGCTTGGTTCTATCCTTTGGACATGACCATACAGATCTGAGTGCTAGTGTCCTAGTTCTAGACACACTTCCAGTGAGTTGGTGCTCATGTTCAAGTGTATTTAACAACTTATATATTGGGTTTTTTCTATATTAGCATTACTAATAGTGCATTTGTCATCATTTTTGTGTTGTGCAGTTAGATATACACTCAAGGGAGTTCCATGGAGGTAAGCACTTGTCTACAATGCTTACATTGAGCTTGGAGGAGGAGAAGTGGGATGTTTTCGACATTTTCAGGCTATGAAAAATTATTATATTGGGGGAGGTACCCCATAATATTCATCTAATGACTGCAATATGCGAGAGATGGTGTGCAGACACTTTTACATTTTGGTTACCCATATGAGAGATTACACTGACATTGGAGAATGTATATAGGATCGTTCGATTGTTGGTTGTGGGGAAAGGGTATAGGAAATGGGCCTAGGACATATACAGAGGTAGCAAAGGGCTATGAGGTAGTATTTTGAAAGGTCATGAACATGGGAAGAGTCATCAATCATGTTATATAACATAGTTAGATCAGGTGTTCCATGATTATAGAAGTTTATTGTAGTGATATTAGCGTCGAGTGTGGTAGTTTATAAAGGCATGGTGTCAATTTATTACAGGATGCATGATAATTTCTAGAGTATTGAGGAGCATTGCATATGGTATGCATGGATTTGGTGTGTATTAGCATATTTATATCAATTTACACAGGAAGACCATGGTGGTGGTATAGGATCTACTACCTTATTACATGTGTGGACATATGAGCACATTGCTATAGTGTGACCATTGAGTGGGCCGAGGGTAGATTAGAGTCGGCCAAACATCTTTGCAGCTCTATTAATAATCCCGAGGAGCCGATGATTTAATACAATGACCTATAGGTCAATGTTGGATAAGATGGGGCCTGTGGCCATTATTTGGAGGCCATATAGGGATTATGGAGGGTGGGTAGAGGATGATACAAATATGAGGTGTATTTGATGCACCATGTGGTTAAAGGATAGGTTTATAGGGATTACGGAGTTATTTCAGTGGGAACGAGTGTCTAAAGAGTTTTGCCTTATACAGGACGTGCCCTCAGATCCATACATATGGTATAGATCTATACAAACAATGAGGAGAGTAAAATCTAGGCCAGGGCCCATTGGGGCTCAATTATAGTTGCCTAGAGATGACGAGAGAGATCTAGATATAGTAGTGGGTAGAGTTGATGATGCGGGGTGTACCCTAACTTATACGCAGTGCTGGGCGGAGCACCTATGGGTGTTATTATATCTAGTTGTTATAGATATGGACAGAGAGCAACTAGGTTGAGATATAGGAAGTGGAGAGGTAGTGAGAGCATGAGAAACTATCCCTTAGGATGATGTTGTGGCGATGGTGGTTTCGCAACATAAGTAGAATTTATTTGTACTTTATATATGTTGATATTGGTATTTGTGATGATTAGATACTAATAAACATTATATAATTACATCTGATAAATAATGATTACAGATACTTTGATACACACATTGAAATGCAACATGCCCCCATATGTACTTATGGGGGAGGTATGTTGGAGAGGATTGATCATATTATTAGTGAGCATACCTATTTGTTTGATCCAGTGGCCATAACAGCCTCTACATGTATTGTGTTGCAGTCTGAGTGAGATGAGGTGAGGGCGGAGTGTGCATGAGTGTGGGAGGCAGTCAGAGGAGGTGGCCTCACACAGAGTATGTTAGAGATGTGTGTGGAGCTCTATGACTGATATGCGGAGGCCATGACTGAGGCAACATACTTACGAGTGAGATTAGAGGATCACTAGTTAGGAGCTCAGCGTCAGAGGACGAGTGAGGGTGCATCTAGTTATAGGGTAATTATAGCCTCCATTAGTAAGGAGAATGTATGATTTATATAGAGGGCTTGGACTCTAGATTATTATATTGTAAAATATTTTGAGGTATATATATGATGATAGTTTTGTTGATGATGTAATCTTGAGCTATATTGAGTTGTTTTTCTTATGGGATGTATTTTGATGTTTCAATGAGTGATGAGAATATTAATATCATAGATGTTAAAATGATGTGATACTATATAAAACAATATAGATAGACATGTATGTTGAATATGGAGTGATACCTTGATAAATACAGGTAATAAGTAATTGATCATGTGTTAATAATCATACTAGTATAAGATAAGCATGAAAGTGTATAGTGAGAAATGAACATATGACCTCTAGCAAGAGATAAGGTGATGTATATGCACAAGTGACTTGATGGATGTGATATCCCAAGTATAGGTTCCATAAGGTAAACCCGAAGTGATTGCAGCATCACTAGAAGGTTGTGGACCTTAAATCGATGAGTGATGCTCCTTCGAGGTCCACTAGGGGGTCAAATAAGAAGTAGGGTAGATGGATCATGCATATTCATAAAAGCAGACAAGATAACCCAAAGAGGATGAGAGGTATTCAAAGTCACAACAATCAGCCTGCAACATCACGACATGGGATAAGGGGATCTATCAAAATGGCGTACGTGATAGGAAATGACACCCCAGTCCTCAGGTAACTGAAGAAAATCATGAAGAGCATATCAATCATTGTTGTGATGACCATTGATCTTATGGAAATTACAAAATGGCTAGTTACAATTTCATTGTAACCAATGAGGAGAACGATTCTCATTATAAGGTAAATTAATCTACTTCTCATCAAGTAACATGTGTAAAACATCATGTGGCCTAGAAAAATGTGAAAAGTATAATGGTTCATGCTTAGGAGGTAGAGTGAAATGAGGTGGAGGCCTACACAAGGGTGGAGAACGTGCATGATTATATTTAGTAGGAGATGAAAATCATGAAGGTGGTGTAATAGGTGTAATAGAATAAGAAGTCTTATGTGGTGTAGGAATGAAAGAAGTACTAGGTGGGGTAGGAGTAGAAGAACTAGAAGCATGTACAATAATGTGATCATTAAGCAATTCTTTTTCTAATGTTATGACTTTGAAGCAAATAAGAGTAAAAGATTCACATGTATCATATAACAAATTTTCTTTCAAAGGACAAATTAAGACAAAAAGATATATTGTATTTCTAAATCAATAGGCTGAAAAAGTAGATGATGCATGCAAGACTTAAAACACAAAATATAATCCTAAGTTGGTTCATTTTTCCTTGATGTGAAGAAGGTAAACACTCAAATGTAACTTTAAGACCATTATTAGAAATAAAACGTCTAATAAATACCTCTTCCATATAAGGATAAGTACTAATAGATCCACTAGGAAAATGATGAAACCAATGAGAAGCAATATTAGTAAGACTACTAGGAAAAGCTTTGAGTAACAATATATCATTACAGAATGAACCCATAGCTAGTCAAAAAACCTTAAGATGTGAATAAGGATTTCCCATCCCATCAAAAAGTGAAAAATTAGGCATAGTAAAACCCTTAGGGAAAGCAGAAGTGTTAATCTTCTTAGGAAAGGGATTGTCATGAAAGAAATTATCATCAGTGCTAGCATAGTAGTCCCTACTTTTAAGAGTAAGAGTATGGAGCTTATCTTGCAAATCACCAACAACATGCATAAGAGAAAGAACTTATTGGGGAGGGATAACATACACATTGAGGGGCTCATTAAGGAGTTGGATTTTTCCATTGTAAGTAGCCTTATGGACACTATTAGGTTGGAAGTCAACTTTAGGATCAGTAAGAGGGTAACTAGTAGTAGGGATGGAAAGAGTTTCAATAGGAAGGGAAGTTTGCAAACATTTATCAAAAATCTCAATCAAAGGAGGAGAACAAGCAACATGCATATCTTCTTTAGTATCATTATTATTTTTTGCATTATGTTTAGAAACATCAAGCGTAGTAATACATACATCATGACTAAAATCATATTATAACACAATATGAGAAGTAATGGGAACATCAACAATATCAACATAAGTAATAGGAGTCATATATGCAAGAGAATAAGAAAGATAAGTCTCTTTTGGCACAATGGTTAATGGAAAAGTAGAAGGTGGAGAGGAAGAAATAGGAAGATCATCCTGAACATGATTAGTGCCAAGGATTTATGCATATGTAAGTGGGGGAGAAGGAGGAGGTGGAGGTTTAGGACCAAAGAGAATAGAGTTGACAACATCAAGATAATTGGGAGAAAGAGAATCATTATTGGCAAGGCCTTCTTCATCAAAAAAATTAACTAGGTCCTCAACATATGTCTCATTAGTAGCAATAGACTCATTATTAGAATCATGAACAGTAGCGGCCTCTACGGGGAGTAACAATACAACATCAGGGTCAGGTTTATAAATATTAGTAAACACACGAGGTATGGTGGGATTGTAAGTAGGGGTAATGTGAGACTTGCGATAGAAAGTGAATTCATCCTTAACATTGGTGAAATAGGCCTAAATACCAGTCATATGAATGGATTCATAATCAGGATAACTAGACTTGGATTCATAGTTTCACAACATCTTTTGGTAGGCCATGAGGAATATACAAAAATGAATGAACCTAAAGTAAGCTAGGGTTCGATAAATAAAGGGGTTCACCAAATGACTCAATAAAATTAAATCTAAGATAAGGATATCATTGATTAGATAAAATAACAATAATATGTAATATCTATATAATACAAGTACAAGTAAGAGTTATATATAGGGTTTTGTAGAATGACTTATCTTGTCTTCATATGTCTAGAATGATTCTAGGATGATGAATGATCTGGGAAGGCATATTTTGGGTTGTGTAAGTTATGATCTTGAAACTAGCATACAACGATCTCAATGATAGGAGTGCCTAGGAGAGGACATGGGTGTTTGAGCACTAGAATTTGTTCTAGATGCTAGTGTCTGTAGGAAAACTTAGGATATTATCCTCTTTATGTCTCTTCTTGTTTCCTTTAGATCATTGTAGGCCACATTAGGTTCATTTCACTTTCACTATGTCACTCTTGTACCTAGAAAACAAACCCTAGTTACCTGCACAAGACTCGATCATACATTAGATTGAATGAAAAATGCATATGAGAAATTTGGAATGACCCCAACAGTTACCCTGATATAATCTTATTACCAATATTTGTAATACATTTCAGAATCCATGTAGTTCTTATGGTGTTATATTGAAATTGTGTTCCTTGAGTTGGGATTCCCTAGTGTCAGTCGTACAAAGAATAGCAGACTACAACTAATTTTTCCCAATGTAAGAATGTGTGATATGGAATTCAGAGTAGCCTCACCATATGTAGTGAATAATGCAACCCAAAATCCATTCCCTTGTGTTACTCTTGTGTATGTGGTAGATCTAGAAATTATATCCTAATTTCCCTTTAAAATCGTTAGTAGATTGTGTGTGTGTGTGCATGTGTTGTTTTCAAAATAATGCTAATATGAGTAAAGACTAACACCTAAATAGCCTTAACTTAGCAAGAATTGAACAACAAACTAAACACCATCAAGATAATAATTAAACAAGGGTTAGATGCTAGCATTCATAAGTATAAACTTTGAAACTTACAATGCTAAATATCTAAACTCCTCTATTCTCTAACAACAAATAAATGAATGGACCTAAGTAATCTCCGTGGCTATCAAAATAGTTGTCCTTAGTATGCCAAGTAACCTAGGAATGAGGGCCTATCAAAGTTGGGCTACAAGACCCCTTTAACACCTCCCATATGACTTAAGCACTTAAGAAAGAGGCTTAACTCTTCAAGATGATGAACTCTCAAAAGGGTAAAAGGCAAGCTCTTAGTCTTTGCTATATGCTTTGCATTCACTCTCTTAGAAAGTTTAGGTGTAAGTAAAAAGATAAGTGGAGGACTCTTTATATAGCCCAAAGGATAAAGGATTCAGCACATTCTCATGAATGTGGGATAAAGGTAAAACATGATTAGGAGTGGATAAGGTTGCTTTATTAAAGGCAACCTTACTTTAGAAGGGTTTAATACATGTTTAGCAAGTCATGGGAGTTGGGGGGTGCTTTAATTAATCAAAGGTGATTAATTAATAGGTAGGTGTAAGCTTATAGAAGCCATTTAGAAGAATATTAGTGTGATTTAGGCTATTAAAAGGGGATTAAATCAGTTAAATATTGATTTATTGGTTAAATGGAAGGGAAAGCTAATTAATTAATAATAATTAATTAGTTTAGGTAGAAGGGGTGATTTATTAACGGAAGTTCGTTAATTAGGGTATTTGTTGGATAGGAAACTTAATTAATTAGCTTAGTGTAATTAATTAATGATGATATGAGGGAAAATGAGTGCTTTTGATTATATGTCGTTGATTTGCGAGAAAGGGGATAATTAGGGCAATTTAAGTATTTAAATTGCTTGGGCATAATTATAGGTGTCTACATTTGCCGCTCTTTGGGGTGGCGTAAGTGATGCCACTTCAAAGATAGTAGACAGAAGAGATTTTGAAGGGATAGAAGAAAAATTAGTAGGAGGGAGAGATGCCCCCTCGAGTGTCGATGGGGTGATGAAGGAAGCCGATCAACGATCGAAAAAGATGAGAAGTAGGCAGAAGAATGGGGACGAGGCAGGATGCCCTGAGGAGAGGGAGAATTAGGGGTGAAAGGGAAGTGGTGTAGAAGAAATATGGATGAGGGGAGAGAAGAGCTTAACCTCTAGCCACTTATTTATTTGGAACAAATTTGATGTCATCATATTGCCATAGAAACTACATCATCGGTTCTTATGAAAAATATAAGCATACGACAAAGGTAGAATGACATGAAAAGCCATACTACGAACAATTTTTCATTGTTGAAAGTACCAACTCCACATAACATACAATAATGCAATGCAATACGAGAAGGAAACAAGCTCATATAACAGGGAAAACAAGTACGAACGCACATATCCAACCCAACAATGATCAAGACAGTTGTACAAATGTTTTGTTATCAGTGCTGAAGAGATCCACAAGTTCGTGATTGATGACAAGGGTTAAAATGATGCCCCAAGCAAGGATACATGCAAGGGGAAATGAAAATGGACACAGGGTCCATCAAAAGCATTTGTGTGCAAAGAAACAGCACTAGGCAACCAAAAGTGCCCCAGAGTATAGATGAAACAAGCAGCTAACTTTTGTGAATGGTTGTGAATCTAGTGATCCATGAGTCGTATTAATCGGGGAAGATGTGAGACAAACCAACAGGATATGGAGAAAATACCCTGTGCAAGACACAAGTTTCAGCCGTAAGAAGCAAGTTACCATTTTGTAGGGCATTTTACTTTTTAGGAATTTTTTTTAAAAAATTACCTTGTTTTTGGATTTTTTGTTTTTGATATAGTAAATGTTTGTATTGTTTTGGCTTTCTGAAGCGTGATAAATAATAGAAGAAAGGAGAAGAAGAAAAATAAGGGCCTAGGGGCAATTGGAAGAACCTTGGTGGAAGAAAAGAGAAACAAACGACAGATAATGCCCTTGTTTAGTGGAAAAATTAAGAAAAAATAATTATTTGATAAATAATTATTTACGAGGGTGTGAAGAAGAATAAAAATCACCAGGAAGCAATAAAATTTTCCGGGGGAGAAGAAAGGGGCATTGGACAAAAAATGCCCCAATACGGTGAAAAATAAGAGAAAAATAATTATTTAATTAAAAATAATTATTCCATAGTGAACAGAGGAGAAAACGGTGAGCTAAACGGGTGTCCCAGGCGTTTGATCGATGAAAAACAAGTTAATATGCCCCCCCCCGAGGGGGGTAAAAACATCACAATCAGTTCATTTTAACCGCTCAGTTTAGAAAACTTACCATGAGGCTCTGACACTCGGGAGAAATGGTGATCGCATGTGATCGTTTGAGGCATACTATAGATTGTAGATGATAGATTTGTAGACAATATCAAATGTTGTTTTCAATTGTTAGTTTGATGTATATGGATGGGATGATATGATGATATTGGTGCGGGGGGGATAGATTTTTGATTATGCGCAACCCCTCTTGCCCCCATTGATGATATGATATGTGATGATTAGCTTAGCATACATGCATGATGTAAAACTTAGCATTTTTGTTTATATATGATGTATAGATGATGCTAGATGTGATGATAGTGATGGTAATGTGATGTGAATGATAACAAAATAGAGCACATGTAAGAAACACAGTCAAATGCTACAAAGAACACTATGAATTAATGCAATACACCATGAATCACCATGCCTTATTAACAAGTAACAAAACAAAACCAAATGCATTAAGAAAGAAATAAAGAATTAACACACTAGCATGGCGAAACCCACTACAATATGCACAAGCAAGAATGAATCTATTCTAAGAAAGAAAAGATAAACTATGACAAAGTACACCCAAGCAACAAACAACTCAAAAGCAAGCACGCAAAACACTATACAAGCAACAAGCAAAGAAAGAAAACAAGACAATGCAAGTAAATGTTTTTGTAAGATATGTTTTCATAAACCGATTTTCTATTGTTTAGGTTTTTGTGAAACAATTTTATATTGTTTTTGTGTTTTGTGAAACAATTTTCTATTGTTTTTGTGTTTTCTCAAAACAATGTTCTATTGTTTTTGTTTTTTCCTCGAAACAATTTTCTATTGTTTTTGTGTTTTTTCAAAACAATGTTCTATTGTTTTTGTGTTTTCCTCAAAACAATTTTCTATTGTTTTTGTGTTTTCTTGAAACAATTTTCTATTGTTTTTGTGTTTTCTCGAAACAATTTTCTATTGTTTTTGTGTTTTCTGACGGTTTCCAAAGCTATGTGCAGGTAACCAAGAAAGCATGGATGCCCCCAGTGTTAGGTGAGGAATATACAAGGGCAGAAGCCACGAGCTTATGAACAAGAAGGTGAAGTCGTTGAGTTGCCCCCAGCGTAAGATGGGAAATAATGAAAGACCATGTCCCTTATAGACAAATAAAAGAAGGTAAACCCTGATCAAGGCTGGACTAGATGGTGTGCACAAGGAAACTCGAAGGCAAAACCAGGTCCAGGAAAAAGACAACTACCCTTCTAATACAGAATGCTTATGAACAACGAATCCTCTCAAGGACTCATAAGGTTGACTTCTAGAAAGCGGTCTTCACACGCAACCATTTACGGTGTCAGAAACTAAAGAGAAGGCATTCCCTTACCCCAACATGGTTACCAAACCTAGATAATGGAAACGGGACATACTCCGATAAGAGGGTTTGACATGGGTCCATTCCTAAAAGATGGGTTCGGACCGAAAAATCACACATGATAAAGCATATTGGGATCTATGACGGTAGCAGCTCGTAAAAACTAAGGGTTTTAGTTTACCTAAACTAGGAGGTTCCATTGAGTGCCAAGAGTTTAAGTTTAATTCCTGATGGTTTCAAATTTTCTTCTATGGTCAGGAAGGATCCACACATGAAGACATGTTATGCACGGAATCGTATACTAGGGTTGAGTGTTTGCGATTAAAAATCTCTTTGTTACATTTACAAGGTAAGAATAGCAACACAGCTATTAATTAATCATTTATTGAACACTGAAAATCGGCACTACAAGATATTAACTTCAAATTCGCGATTTAGACATATAAATATCAAGGACCTTTTGTTACGCCTAACGGTAACTATGTAAGTCAAATTGAAGCCTAGTGATTAAATGTACATTGTCCCACAGGTATCGCGCTAAAAAGCTAGCAATCCCATAGCACATTAGCAAATTTCAAAAATACATTTCTGTAACATGAGACTGACATTAATAGCATATATTTCATTTTACAATGAACTTTATAAATTATCAATATAATAATGAAATTACACATCGTGTCTTTCACCATCTTTCCTTGCATCCTACCAAAGCCATGTGAAGCAATGGAAATCAGTGATAAAATCAACTGGCATGGCATCCAACCCAATCTAACATAATTAGGCATCTTTGTGAGATGCCCAATTTCACTTAATAACAATAATTACGAATTTGTTATTACGACATGGAAGAAGGTTTAGAGAACATGTATTCATTTCATTTCATTTCAACTTCATTTCGTAACCAAGGAGAGGAACGAGAAGGAAGAGGAGGGAGAGAAGCACGCATTTTGTCAAAGTTCTATTTACACACAGACAAAGTTAACAATTATAAGTTCAAATAAGTTTATTTACTATGTGTGTCAAAAAATTCCCATGGTGGTTTGGCGGATAACACAACAGGGGTCCACAACTTGTTTTTTTTACGCATTTTCCTACTAGGGCTATACAAAAATGTTCAAATGCAGGCCTCAAAGGCTAAGAAACCACTTTCAACATTGTCTTCCGATGAGCAACACACTATGGTTAAATTTGCTACGTGTCCCTATTATAGTCACCAAGAGGGGTTCGGGTATGGAAACGGGGGGTCTGTGGTCGGAGGGGGGGGACGTGGGTGCGGGGTACTGTTGTATGTATTCTGTTGTGAATTTGGTGACAGAATTCGGCAAACTATCGAATGGTTTAACTGATTGTGAGGCAGTTTTACGAGGGCCATCGGGTCCAATGCATTGGCTAAGTTGTAAAATGGTCAAAAGTTAGGCTCGCAAGGGCTCAGAAAACCAGACGTCCAAACTAATGTTCAATGGTGAACTTGCCACAATAAATTTCTTATGAGTTTCCACCATATATGGAAGAATTCATTCAGAGTCGTGCGAAAATTGCGAAACTAAAACTATGATTTCTTCAAACAGTGACAATGATTTTCTGAATGCCACCTGTCTCTTAATTGGGGTCCAGTTTAACGCTAAGTTCAAGAGGCTACGACTAGAGCCTACAAAATGGCTTTTCCAAATTATAGTAGAAAAGGTGTTTTTCCCTAAACTAAATGTTCACAGAGAAAAGTTTCTCTAGTAAAAAAGCGTAGTAGGTTTGTGAAGGACAAGTAAGTATTTTGTATGCTGCAGGGTTCGAACGAAGCAGCTTGAAGACGAAACCCAACTTTTCAATTTTAGGGAGCTTCCTACAGCTATGACAAAATGGTGTAAGCAAGGATCGTTATAAGGAGGTCAAAAGATCACCAAGATGAATCAAGACAAGGTCGATCTGAGGGATTGAAAAGTGACTCCTCCACAATAACAGGTACATGTAGAAGAAAACTACAACATTCCTTTCCGGAGTTACGAGAGGTTGATTTGCATCAGTCTCTGAAAGAATCGGTCAGATTTTGATCTATGTTTATACGACGGCGAGCAAGCAACATTATTTACAGGGGCTAACTTCAACTTGTCAATAAATGAGTATCGTTATGTAATCTAGTTTTGGTTGGGACGTTTTTCTTAGATCATCAAAAGAGTGAGGGTTTAAAGTCCATATTTTAGCAAAAGAATATTGGAATCCTGTAGGCTACCGTTAATAAGTGTGACGGTCTTTATATGACTTTGAATAACATGATTGATTTAAACAATGCAGACTTCTGATAATTCGTAACGGTTTTAGAAATTTTATACTTATGTGCAAATGAAAAAACTAATGACAAGAATTAATAAATAGGATGAAGGAGAGAAGAACATGCCTTAGCGTAGGGAAGGTCAACCAATAACTAAGGGATTTCAGTTTTTGCATCTCAATTAGAGCATTTTATCAAACACTTGCAAGACAGCAATCCAAAAGAATCTTATCCATTTTTGTCATTCACAGTTGCTTCGCGTTACCTATTATTTCTTGCAAGGTAATGAGAGTGCAACAGGATACAATAGGTAACCTAATCTCAAGAAAAAGAGTGAGCAACCTGAGTGCTGAGAGAGTCTTGAGTATGAGGCTAAGGTCAATTGCTAAAACGATTAATTTGTTTTTTTGAGGGCCCAAATGAATAACCGTCCACAAGCTTCGAGTCAAAAAAAATTCAGAAGATCGGATTTTAAATAGTAGAAACAATCAAGTTTTTGAATGTAATATCGAGTTTGGTTGTTAACCTGGCCGATCCTTGGAGATGGAGAACCATGGCCCAAGAAATAACATGATGATCTCGAAATCAAACAAAGTATCGCCATCCCTAATAATAAATCTCAATCCACAAAAGAGAAACACAGCGAGTTCCATACATCAGTGTCCCCGCTAAGTAATTATTAGCAGGAGGTATTCAAATGAATATATTCCTAGATGGTATGCAACAGATATGTTACACGGAGCAACAAACATTAGTTCGTAATGGGCATTTGTTTGTGAGATTTGGTGAGTGTGATTCTCACAAAGCATGTTCGACTGAATAAGCTTGTAATGTGTTTGTCAGAGAAGAAAATGCATCCCCACGGGCCTTTCCTATCTCAGGTCTGACTTCTTCTCTGCACGGACGAGTCAATTTTTTTTTTTTAAATATGAACATATGTTTCTTGTAACAGTCACAAAAAAAGTGGCCTAAGGGCCATCTTTAAACAGAGTCCATATTGTGGCATATCCTGCAGGTTAATCAGTCCACAGCCATGTTTTTTTAATTTTAACATTCTTTAAAAATAGTTCACATGCTGACAAGCTTTCCACAAGTTATAGACAAATACGACGTCTGCCATAGCTCATAAAATTAATTGGCATAGGCTAGGAATGTGTGCAAATGTAAACTGATCAGGTTGGAGACCAAATTGAAGCCCTCAATGACTCAATATTCTCTTTTTACACAAAAAAATAGTGGTGGTTAGAGGTCGTTTTCCTCACAGGAAAGAATGCCACTAAGCAACTAATTAAATTATTAATGCTACAAATTAATAAACAATTGTTAGTGCTTAAGTGGTTTTGCTAATTCATTGGTTATTGCCTCAAAGAAATCTCAAAAGGCATTTCTGATTTATATTAAACAAAGGAAAAAAAATGTAGTTCTAAAAGGCGTTATGAATGTGACCTCTCCCTTTTTTTTTAGTTTGAAAGGTCTTTTCCACTGCAATATCCGTAGATAGCCTACAGTTATAAAAGTGGGTGGATTGTTTTGGAAACAAGGGAAAGAAATAAATCTTGAGCTGGGGTGGGCGAGGGGAGAGAGGACCAATCAAATCGACAATATCTCCAAATTCAAGATATCGTGGAGCCTCATGATTTTAATATTATTATTATTATTTTACACTTACCGAGGTGTATTGAATCCTTAGGGAAGTTGTATCCAAGCCATCCACTGGCCCACAAAATTCTCACTTTTTAATTATTTTATATTGTATTTAAACTTTGGGGTTATTACAAGTGATAGAGGTATTTGTGACATAGAGACAATCAATGTAAGTAAAGGCGATGAATTTTAATGTATCAGATTAGGTGATATATAGGTAATTTTGGAGTCAATTTTGCATTGTGTTAAATTAAAACATTCTATTTTGTTTCTTTTCCGAGAACGGTTCCAAATGGCTTGGTTTCTATTCCCTTTGGTTACATGCACCATTACATGATCATGGGTGTAGTGTAGTGTCTAGTTCTAGACACACTCCAGTGAGTTGGTGCTCATAATTCAAGTGTAATTGCACTTATATATTTGGGTTTTTTTCTATAGGAATTAGCATTACTATAGTGCAGTTTTGTCATCAATTTTTGTGTTGTGGCGCGAGTTAGAGAGGGGGTAGCACTCAGGGAGTTCCCATGGAGGTAAGCACTTGTCTACATGCTTACATGAGCTTGGAGGAGGAGAAGTGGGATGTTTTTCGACATTTTTCCAGGCTATGAACATTTATTATACGTGGGGGAGGTACCCCATAATATTCATCTAAATGATCGCGGGTGGGGAAATAGGGGGGGTACTTTTTTTTTTTTTTTTTTTTTTTTCTGGGGCCTTTCGCTCCAGTAGATGGGCCAACAATCTCACATCACTCAAAACAATTAGAAAAGAAGTGAAAATACCAAAACAAGGTAAAATGGGTAACTTTCCAAATAGCAGGTTTTTGAAATAAGAAACTTTGAAGAAAACTTTCCAAAAAATATAATGCATCACTATTTTTAGGTATTTTAGGGGTTTGAGGAGCTTTAGAAAAACAAATTTTTGTGTAAAAAATAGAAATTTCCCATTATAACAGTTCTGACCCCCACCTGCCAAAAAATAGAAAGTTTTCCGTATTCTATGTAAGAGAAAGTTGTTTTTGGCTTCATTGTTCACTCATATCACTACTTTTTCCATAATCACATGTCTTAAATATTTTTCATATCTCATTTAAGAAAACTAACCCTCTGTAAGGATCCTAAAGATTGGTTTTAATCACTTTTGTGTTAAGGGGCATGACAGAACGATATCGAGGCGTAACAGGTGAAAATCAAGAATATTGTGAGGCCAAAAAAATAATTTTACAACATTCAAGAGCCCATTGGAATAAAAAATTCATCAAAATGTCATCATGATTATGAGTGAAATGAGATACTAATTGGGAAATATGAGACAACATCATGTCTTGATTCCTTCGTATGTCTTCGAGAAGCATGGCAAGTGAGTTAGTCAATTCATCTAAATATTTAAGCCATCATATGTGAATAATTGAGGAATCATGTGTTCTAATGAGAATCATACAAGCAAGAAGGTACACAATCTCTCCCAAATATGTTCTTATTTAGTAAGTGATTTGGAGTCAAGAAGGTATATAGGTGATCTTCGTGTGGGGTAACTTGTATGCAAGGAAGATAATATCCTCACTTCCATGTCATTCAAAAGTGTTTTCTTGAACACTCAGTCAAAGATTTGGTAATGTTGTTGCTCCTCCAAGGAAGAAATTTTTTCAATTAGGCCTCATTCTAGTATAACAAAGTGCCACTGAACATGAGCCTTTAAACAAGAATATAATAAAAAAAGGGTGCACAAAGGTTCCATATTCAAGGAGGATTCATAAGAAGGTAAGGTTCATCCTAGGTCCCATAGATCCTCTTGACTCAAGAACGAGTTATCCATCGCAGCTCCTACTCCTCTTGAGGGGTAACCGAGCATGTCTTCCTTAGTGGTAGGACTTTCCATAATGAACACTATGTGATCCTATATCAAGATCTTTGAAATTCTCTCATGACCAACATCATGTTCACTTCTGAAGAGTCATTCCCATGGATGCAATAATTTCTCGAAAGAAAACCAAGAACAACCCAACAAACTAAAATTCCCAACCTTGGATCCATCACTAAAATATTTGATCCAAGAATAGGAAGAAGGCGTAGGTGGCTTCCCGTATCTTCAATAGAACTTTCGGTGACCAGTATGTAGAAAAATTTATTGACCTAGGAATGTAAATCCTGTGGAGGATATGACTCAGTAAAATTATCATCTTACCCACATATCTTTGTGTTAATCTACACATGATGGTGATTGTAATTTATTTTAGGAATCCTCTACCCACGTACTTTCTTGAAATGAAGATCAATTGAGAAATTGAAGGACTATGTGAAATATCTCAGTGTCTACATTCAACCTTTCTTAAAGCCCAATTTAACATCCTCTTATTCCTATGGAATATGTTTCTCCAATGAATAGCTTCTATCCCAAGGTTTGTAAATAAGGTGCAAGGGAATCTGATGATAAATGGATTAATAAGGCATCAAGAAAGGAAAGGCATGTTCCCAAATGCTCTTTCTATACTCAAGTATGTTCTTGCCACTGATTACATAAGTAAATAAAACAACATAAGAGATTGAAAAGAGAAGATACATTGGGATGTGGTGTTCCCACTTGTGTCCAAAATGAGAAACCTTGACTCTTACACTCTCGTGAGAAAAAAATTGTTTGTATCAAGTGGTGAGAGGTTATCCTCGGAATGTATCCACACCATGAATGATAGATATATAATAATATAACATGTCGTCTTTGAACTTGAATCTTGTATAAAACATTCTTTCTATATTTTGAATGAGGCATGTAAACTATGTACATAAAATTTATTTCCCTCTACTCATTGAGCATTCATTATCATATGAACTCATTGTTTCCTTCTAGGAGATGGTAAAGAAAGAGGTAGGTGATCCTCTTTCCTTCAACAAATATTCCTTATAATCCCTTGCCAACATTAGATGATCTATTTCTGGAATTACAAGAGATCAAAAAGTATGCTCTAGTGAGTTAAAATATATCAATGATGTATTTAGAACATGGATCAAAGTGTTAAGTGTGTTTGCATTCCAAAAGTAGATAAGGTGGCACATGTGGCATCCTAGTTTAGTATATATTCAAAGGACAAGATCTCATCCTAGGAACTCTCCCCTCACAGATCATGAATCAAAAAATTCTCTATCAGACAGAGATTCATCTACATTGGCATGAATTTCTCATCCCCCTCTTCTTCTCTCCTCCTTTCTTTCTCTCTCGTGTTCTAATTCTCCATTGGGAAGGGAATTTTCTCTTTTTTTCTTATTCATTTAAATGTGACATATAGTCAAACATTGTAATGAGTTCCCTTTAATTAATATAAAGTGAATCACTTTTCTTTCCTAGGAATATGAAAGGTCACAAGTTGTAAGGGTAAGTGAAAATTCATGTTGGGGGTAGATGAAGAGATATATTTGTTAATGTTATGAATTGGAATGGATTCTCCATTCAAGGGGTTGGAAATTATTGATTGAATGTATGTTGTTGATTGTTGCCACTACTACATCAAGAAAATAAAATATGTAATTATTCTAGTTCTTTTCTTATCTTCCTTTACTCTCTCTTTCCACTTTACATGCATGATAATCTTTTAAAACTAAGAAAAATGTCTACGCCTTAGAAATTGAGTTCAAAGGGAATTATGTGTTTATGATTTTTGGTATTTTCATTTTTAGCATTGTTTGATGTTCTAATTGAATGTATACCTATTATGGTTATTGGATGTGAATTTTGTAGGCCTACTCACAATAGTAACACCTCTTCTTCTTATTTATGTAACTCCCCTTTACCTCTTTTTACTATAAATTCCTCCATTGTACCTTGTAAAAACATTTTCTATAGGTTCAGTGGATTTCCCCTATGTGATCCCCAACCTATTGACCACCCCATAAATTTAAGTAGTTTACATTCAATAATTGGAGCCTCCGCATACACAAGAAGGAGGGGCTTAGCCCCGTACCATTAGTGAAAACTCAATAATTTGCAACACGATAAATTATTTTTCCAAAAAAATTTGGTGACTCTGTTAGGGAGAGATCTCCTCTCATTCACCTCTAAATATCTTTGGAAAACAAAAATAATATATATTCCAAAAATAACTATGTTTAAAAGAAAATCATATTTTGAAGGTGACTCTGTTAGGGGAGAGATCTCCTCTCATTCACCTCTAAATATCTTTGGAAAACAAAAATAATATATATTCCAAAAATAACTATGTTTAAAAGAACGAATCCATGTCACATTCGTTTCCCACATCACGAAGATGAATTTTTAAGATTGGTGTTCAACACCAAAGAGTGACAAAAAAATGAAGAAGAGATGACTACTCAGGCTTGTAAAATTTTGATCAACCATCATTATACACCAACTCTCGTAAAAAGAAGGGATTTTTGAAAATGAAGAGGTATATTGCTCAAACAAAAATATACAATCATTCAAGGGAAATAAAGTAAGTAACAAATCTATAGTAATCATGAAAAGAATGTCTAGATTTAAAAAATGTTGTTCTTGTGAAGATCAAATAAATCCTAGTAGCTTCAATTCAAGTGGACTACTGCTAGAAGGAAGGAAAATGGACTTTCACCTATTGATGATCAATAATCCAAGTATTGATGAGGAAGATGTAGAAGATATATGAAACTGGTACGAAGGGATAAAAGATGAAAATTCTACTGAAGGTATCATTTTTAAACTTCACATAGCTGAATGAGAAACTCAAATCTTTGTCTTTCATCTCTCTTCCATTGGATGATTTTTCTTATATATAGAGATGAAGAAAGGAATCCTTGAAAAGAGATTTTGTGCAAAATATTTTGAGTATTGTGGAAGGATATTTTTAATCCCCAAACCAATCTTGAGATTTGGAATTATGTTGAGGATATGTAAAAAAGGTATGAGCATCTTAAAGCACTCCTTAATGATTATGAAGGAGAGATTCATCCTTTAGAAGTGGATTTTTGATGATTGTCAGTATTACGAGGTAATTGTTCTTGAAATAATCTTGTGCACTTCTCATGAATTATGTCCTTGAACATTCCAATGAAAGTAAAATCAACACCTTGGAGGATGATGAAAGAAAACATGAAAGTTTAACCTCCTATTCATTAAATTCATTTGGCTCGAGGCACAATTTGGAGAAAATATGTGTACAAGAGATGAAGATTATTTTTCCATGATAGATGATCTATTTATTTCCAAGGACTCCACCAACCATGAAGATGTTCAAGAAACTATCCTCCATATTGAACTCAAGTTCTTTAAAAAATATGAATTTGAGGTAATTATTGATGATTTTCTTTCCAATTTTGGTTCTACTTTCGATTCAAAAAATCACAATGATAAAATCAATAAAATTGAAGAATCCAATCACCTTATTGAGACAAATGAGGATGAGAAAATTGAGCATGAAATTTATGAAGAGTTTATTTCCCCATCATCACCAAAGGAGGGCAATACTGATCACCATATAAAGTATGGAGTTTTCCTATTTCTTTGCAAAGAAGAATACTTTATAGGAAGTGTTCAAGGTGGAGAAGAATAATTTCCTCAGATTGCAACATGTAAATCCTTCCTTGTGTCATGAGGATTATTTAATGATCTTGAATTTAAAGGTGTGACCTTCCCATGAAGCATGAATTTTTTCTCTCTGTTGAAAATAATAAATACCGTGTATGCCTCAACTTGTAATAAGTTAACCCCTAGATGATAAAAATATGGATCACGAGAAGGAATATTTTTCAAATATGTCCTAGCCATTTGAAGACCAGATTTCAAATCAGCTCCCCAAGGCCCAATGTGAAGAGTTATGAAATGAAGGTGAAAATGATTATATGGCAGATTAAAAGAGGAATATAAAAATACATGTTGAAGAGTGCAGAATAAATTAAGGACCCTAAACTCAATCTTTAGATCCTGACCTATGCCATGGAAATGCAAGATAAGTATGATTCGGGTTGCGTTTCTCATTTTTATATGCAAATGTATCATAATGGAGTAGAATAAACGAGTAAGCTCAATTTTGTATTTAAAACCTTGTTAATGAATATGAATTTAAAGACAAGTCTTCAATTTCCTGTGTTTTAACGAATAATATGAATGGAAAGGAAAGGATATTATTTAATCTCCTATGAATATTTTTAGTCATGAAGATAACACCTCTGCCATAGAAACAATATCAAGGCCAATTTTTAGATGGTTTATATACAAGGTATTTGTTTAAGAAAACAAAGTGAGAATGTGGTGGAGTGTTATGAATGGAGTCAGAGCCAACTTGTTGTCATCACCTTCGGATGTCCCAATGATTTTGGATACGATATTGTGCCTAATAAAATAAAATATAGGGTGAGGAATACCTTCATGTAAAAAATCAAATAATCCATTTTTGAAAACATGAGAGATTGGCTTCATATGATCACGAAGCACTAGGTGGAGACTGCTGAAGGAAAGGGCCTCTAAGAAATATACAAAATGGTCACTGGTTGCAATTGTGTTTTCTATACAATATTAGTATGAAGAGGGAATATTTATTTCTCTCCCACTTCTAAAACTATGCAAAGCCATCACAAGAGCATGACATGATCGGATGATTATCTTCGAGCTTTGGACGTATGAATTCAACCCACTATTCCATGATGATACATACTTATCTCAGCCCATTTCCGAATGTGTGTATATTATTCCCCCACCTCAAATATATTTATAGCCCCAATACCATAGTTTCCCTTTTTTGTGTGTTTTTTTCTTTAGCGTGTCCCCCCTTTTCCATTGTGCACAATCTAGCATTTCCCTTTATGTGTTTGTTGCTTTATATTAGTAGTGAAGAATTGAATCTATTGTCCTATGAAGAAGGAATTGGTTCTACTCACCCATGAGAAATATGAGGTTATCTATTTACCCTTTTTGTTCCAATGTCCATAAGTTTATAGCATAGTTATTGTCATGAAAAATGACTAGCCTAAAAATTCAAACTTTGAAGCATTACAACTAAAAAACACAATGCAAATTTTGTTTTCCAATCACACTAGTCCCTCCTCCAGGCCAACCTATCTCCAATGGAACATCAATCCATATATATTAAGGTAATGATAATGAATTCAATCATTCCTCAATATGCAAGTACGTGTCATGAAGCTCATCAAATGATTCCGTATAAGTAAATGAAAAACTTATTCTCTGATAGGCTTAGAAAGGCCAATTTTTTCCATTTCAAAGCTTGTGTGAATTTTTGGGAAGTTTCCACAAGATAATAAAAATATAGAGATGGTATTGGAGATCCTTTAATGGGTTGGGAAGTATTTTAGAAATATTAGGAAAGGTTTTGGTGGTTTTAGGAACAACCTATGCAAAAGTGGGTTTTCCAATGTAAGCAATGAATAGTCAAAATATGAACATGAACTTATCTAGAAGATTTTGGGAGATCATGTAAGGACTTATAATGGAAAAATTAGGAGATGGAAAATGAAGTAATTATCTATATGGTGGATGAATCAAATTTTTTCCATTATATACGAGTTTCTCAAGGCAGTTCAACTTTGTAGGTGCACCTCGTTGTCTTGATAAAAAGGGGGATTTTTTGGAGTTTTATGAAGAATAAATATATGAATTTTTTTTACCATTAATCTTATAAGATCTCTTGGAGCCATGTTATATAATATTTCACCTCAAAATACCATTCCAAACTCTGGGAGTGAAGTTTTCAAGTTTTCACTAATGAAGAGTGTGCATGCTTTATACTTAGCCAAATGTTTTACTATTACATGTCATGATTTCATTCCTGAAAATCCTTCCTTTCCCTCTTATACCTTATTCCAAAGGGTATAGAGTGTGAAAAAATAATCACCTATGAGAAATATATTTCTTTGGTCTCCAATATGACCTTTTCCATCTATGTAAGGTGTTTATTTGGATAACCCCATTTCCTTAGGCCTGCTCAGACGTTGTGACTTGCCACCATCTATCTCCAAGGGACCTTTTGTTTCCCTCTTGACTATTTTTCCCAAGGGGACACATGAGTCAAAAATTATCACCCATGATTAATCCCCCTCTGTGGTTTTTCATGTGACCTTGTTTTCATCCCTCGGGTGCTTTCCTGGATTTTTCATCCTCATGCACACTTAACCATGATGTTGCCACTTGTCATCATCTCTCTCCAAAACCTTTTTGTGTAACTCTTATCCCTTTGTAAAAGGGGGAAATAGGGTTAGAAAATGATCACACATGAGCAAGCTCTTAAAGCTTGTTTTAACTCCACTTAAGATTTCATTCAACCAGGGGTCAAACCATGGTCAACTCGTGAGAAAGAAAGTAAAATTTAAACCATTTTCAAGTCATTTATTATACACTATTCAATATCCCAAAATTGTTGTTGATTTTAGACCTTAAAAAAAAATCATATTAAAACAAATTTTCTACCTTAGATTTTCCAGAATAGTCATAGCTTCCTAGACCAAGGTTTTTCTTATAACTCACTAACCAGAAACCCAACTGTCATGAAACTTTGACAGATTGTTGTACTCTCAAAAACCTTAGAGATGATTATAGGTAAATACAAAATGATTCCATTTATATTTTGAAACATAAATATGAAATCCTACCTTCCAAAGTTTTATTTTTTATTTCCACAAGTTCCAACAAAAGAAACACAATGAAACTTGCAGAGCAAGATCCCAGTGTAGATCCAAATTCAACAATGGTGATTTCATTGCAATATGACACCAGTAAGTTAAGTTTCCAAAATTACCATATTATTTGTACAATTACTTACTAAAAATAGTAATTTTCTCAAACAACAAGCTCATATCTTTTAGAACATCCAGAAACAGTGAGAAACAAAAAACAGGGTAAAACAAACAACTTTCCCAAAATATCGGGCTCCAAAAAAGTAACTTGCTAAAAATAGAAAGTTTTAGTTTTTAGTGCACAAAGTTTACTTTTGGATCCATTTTCACTTACCTTTCTAGTTTTTTACATCATCACGTGATTGTAAATTCTTTTCTTAGCTCAAGAAAAAATTAACTCTCTACAAGGATCCTAAAGGATCGTTTTGATCACATTTGTGTCAAGGAGCATGAAAGAGAATATTGAGGCATAATAGTTGAAAATAAGGAACATTGTAAGGCCAGAAGAGAATTTGAAAAGATTAAATAGCCCCATTGGAATCATAAATTCATTATAATATGTCATCATGATCACGATTAAAATGAGAAACATGTCAGGAAAGCTGAGAAACATAGTGTCTAAAATCTATCATCATCTTCTGAAGAAGCAAGACAAAGTGAGTTAGTCAAGTCATTTAAGTATTCAAGCCATCATATGTGAAGAATAAAGGAATCATGTTGTCAAATGAGAATCATGTGACCAAGAAGATACATAAGCTATCCCAAATATGTTCTCATTCAGTAATTGATTTGGAGTCAAGAAATGTAATTTGGTGATCTTCATGTGGTGTACCTTGTATGCAAATATGAGAATCATCCTCACCTTCATGTCATTCACAAAAGTGTTTTTAAACACTCGATCAAATATTTGGAAATGTGGTCACTCCTCCAAGGAATCAAAAATTTCCAATCGGACCTCATTCTAGTATAACCAAGGGCCATTGAACATGAGCCTTGAAAAAGGAAGATAATGAAAAGAGGGCACACAGAGGTTCCATATTTTACGAGGGTTCATAAGAAGAAAGTTTCATCGTATATCTGATAGAGCATCTTGAGTCAAGAAAGAGTGATCCATCATAGCCTCCTCCTCTTTAGGGGTATTCACATATGTCTTATCCAGTGGTGGAACTTTCCCATATGAACAAGATGTGATCCTACATAAATCTCTTGAAATTTCTCCCATGACCAATGTCATGTCCACTTCTGAAGAGCCATTCCCATAGATTAAAGAACTACTCAAAATAAAACCAAGAAAAAAACAACAAGATGAAATTCCTGGACCTTGGAGACATCACAAAAATAGTGAGATCCAAGTAGAGGAAGAAGGTGTAGGATGTTTCCCATCTCTTCAGTGGAAATTAACATGACCAATATGTAGAAATTCCTCAACCTAAGAATGTGAATCCAGTGGATAAGATGAATCGGTCAGATTATGAGTTGACCCAAATCTCTTTGGATCAAGCTACACATGAGGGGTGATGCTAAATTATTCATGGAATCCTCTACCCTCCTACTTTCTCTAAATGAAGAGTACAAATGAATAATTAAGCAATTAGAGGAGCATGTGAAATATCTTAGTGCCTACATTCAACCTTTCTTAGAGCCCAATTCAACACCTGCTATTTCTATGGAAGATGATTCTCTAATAAGTAGATTCAATCCTAAGGTTTTAAAGAAGGTGAAAGGGCATATGATGCAATGGAAAGATAACAAGAGATGGATTGAGAATATCATCAAGAAAGTAAATACATTATTTGCAGAAGTTCTCTCTTTGCTCAAGTATTTTCTTGCCACTATTGTGGAAGTAAATAAAAAATGAAGGAGATTGAAAAATAGAAAATATATTGGGATTGTTAGGAATTAGTATTTACATCATAGGTAAATATTTATATGGTTAGTTTTATATATATTGTTATAACAAATGTATAACAATATATTAATATGGGTTGTATATTGTTTATTACTTCCTACTTTATAGGAAGTTGGTTTCCTATTTGGATGGCTATTTAATAGCACTCCATACATTGTAATTGATACAGAAATAATATATCGAACATATTTGTGTAAATCTGTTTCAGAGCTTTTATTGGTATCAAAGCAGTTAATGATCATCCTAAGATGGAGAGATAATTCCTTTTGAATGGGGCAGTGATAGATTGATATCTATTTTCCCCCAACTTCTGAGATTTCTTTCATCAGATTTGTTGAGTTTGAGAATTAGGCATGTGCAGTCCATGCGCCAATCTTGAATCTTGTCGACCTGTCCATTATCAATTCGACATCATATGAATTGGATTTCTTCAGTAGAGCATTGGAGATTTAGCACAGATCTGAGACTATTACCTCAGACATATCCTACAATGTTCATATGGAGTACAAAGATTTGCTGCATAGAAATTTTATTTGCTTAATCCATTCACTTCCACGTTTGGATGCAAACCAGCCTACTGTTCATTGATGGATTTGATCAATCTGTATTGTTGGCATATGTTTGCACTATCATCATTGGTGATTTGTATTGATCTTCGACAATACCATGGAAGATTAAATCGACTGAATTTTTGTGCAAAATACCATATAAGCATCTACCATTTTCTTCGCCATGCAGAGTATGTGGACTGTCTGTATAAGATTGGGAGGTTTTATAGTTTACTCGCTGGAAAATATCATACTGACATTTGCTAAAGAGATCTCAAACTCACTGCAAATATCATACTATTTTTTATTCTCTACGACCTGCATTGTTGGCAGCGATCTGCATCAAAGCACATCATTTGTGCATATCCACGTGTGGCTCAGGAGGAATGCATGGTAGTCAGCCATGTGTCTATATTGCACAACTCGCTCCAATAGATGTCACCCGTGTGCAATCTTCAACAGCGACAAGACAAGTTTGCAGTTATTGGGGAGCCAACCTGTGGCTTGGACCTGTGACTAACCAACAAGCAGACATATTTGCCACTGCTGTGCCCGAGCCCTCAGGCCTACAGTTTTGTAAGTATATGCATGTCAATTAGGCTATTTTGTCGTAGTGAATCTAATAATAGCCTCCAGCTATATTAGAAAATTGAGTCGTTATAGTTTAGTTTTTAGATTTTAATTAGTCATTGAGTCTTTTGTTTTTTGTTTTTAATAGTTATTTGAGTCAAATAAAAGTATTTTTAGTAGTTATTGTTGTATCATGTATTGAAGTCTTAAATCGTATAAGTTTTAATTCAATATATTTGGCCATGTTTTAATGTAGTTTTATTTGTGTTATTTTCAATATGTCATTTAACACACTTTCCGTAAGAGTTTGAAATAGGTCTTTTATTTCATGTCAAATGTTTTAGTCAAGAATTGTCCTGTTGTAATTATAAGACATCAATGTGTATGTCAATGTTAATTCCATCATATATGTCTAGGTGAATTTAGGTAGTCAATGTTAAATAGGTGATTTTAGGATTATTGTCTTGTCAAGTGTTAAAGTCGTGTCTTTGTATTAAGTCCGAAAAATAAATAAAAAATTTGCCTTACGAACGCATTTTCGGTGGGAATCCGACGTTCGGGTAAGGTGTGTAATTTTTGAGCCTCAAATTCCAAATCTTCTAAGTTAAGTAGCATATGAATGGAGGATGGAGGCATCGGAGGCTGGAGGTTAGACAACGACCTCTCGTCAGTCACCAACAACGGGGCTGCATAGAATGATTTGGTGGCACAGGTGTGCAGTGTGAGTACTTTATTTTTGAGTATTTTAGTGTTCCAGTTTCAGCTTGGTGTGATTCTTTTTCAGAGTTCCTGTTTGGTTTGGTATTTGATGGATGTTTGGAAAGAAAGTTGGTTGGAGCACAGATGACTGTCAGTGATCCTCTGACTGACTTGGTCCTCTGACTGCCATACTTCGTTGGAAGAGGGTCAGCTAGAAGAATACGTTCACTAGCATTAGTGACCATGTGCAGCAAGACCTAAGTAGTAAGATCCATTCAGGAGTATGTTCTTCGATGCAGTTTGCTTCTCAGTATCTATATGTGTGGAATTTCACATTGTGGGGGGGAATACATACCAATGTTCCATTCCATTCTGCACCCAAAATGGCTTAGTCAAGGAAAGCTTCCAGTGGCAGTGGCAGTTTTCTATGCTGTTCGAGATCGAGTGGCAGTGATCAATAACAAGCGACTACAATTAAGAACATACGATTCTTATAGGAAAGTTAATGTGAAATTTTTTTCAGTATATATTCAGTCTGAAGTTTTGTGATATGCATGTTGTGTTTCCTACATAATTCCCCGATGTATAAGCATAGTGGTGAACAGTAGCACCAGAGAGTAAGTCAGGTTCATGGATCTTGAAAGGGTTTGTGGGAGGATCCCAAAAAACCACACGAGGTGGAAAGTTGATGAGGTTCCTGTCACTTCAAGGTTTGTGGTAAGCCTGTTTAAAACCATGGAAGGAGCGAGCCTTTCTTTTGGATCAATGGCATGAGTCACAGAGTTGGACATGCCACAGGGGTGAGCATACTGCAGTTGAGTGTGTGGATGTTTTCTACCATGTAAAACACTAAGGGGGGGAATTTTAGGAATTAGTATTTACATCATAGGTAAATATTATTGGTTTAGTTTTGATATATATTGTTATAACAAATGTATAACAATATAGTAATACGGGTTATATATTGTTTATAGTTCCTACTTTATAGGAAGTTGGTTTTCCTATTTGGATGGCTATTTAATAGCACTCCATACATTGTAATTGATACAGAAATAATATATCGAACATATTTGTGTAAATCTATTTCAGAGCTTTTAGGGATGAGGTGTTCCCACTTGTGTCTGAAATGAGTAACCTTGAATCCTACACTCTTGTGAGAAAAAATGTGTTCACATAAGTCACAGAAAACTGATTTCCCTCCAATCACTGAGATTTCATCATCGTATGAACTCATTGTTTTCTTCTAGGAGATGGTCAAGAAGAGGAAGAATATCCTCTTTCTTTTAAAGAAGATAATTTAGAAACCCTTGCCAATATTAGATGCTCTATTTATGGAATCGCAAGAGATCACAAAGTATGGTCTAGTCAGAGAAAATCTGTCAATGATGTCTCTAGGATATAGATCAAAGTGTTAAGCTACATTTGCATTACATAAGTAGATACAGGTGGCACCTATGAAATCCCAGTTCAATAGAGAATTCAAAGGACAAGAGATCATTCCGGGAACTCTCCCTTAGGGGTCATGAATTAGTAAATTCTCCATTAGACAAAGCTTTGTCTCTATTGGCATGACTTTCTTCTCTCATATTCTTCTCTCCTGCTTCCTTTCTCTATCACGCTCTAATTCTTCATTGGGAAGGGAATTTTCAATTTTTTCTTTTTCATTTAAATGTGATCTATAGTCAAACATCGTAATGAGTTCCCTTTAATTAATAAAAGGGAATTCACTTTTGTTTCCTAGGATATAAAAGGTCATGGGTTGTAAGGGTTAGTGATAATTCATGTGGATGGTAGATGAAGAGATATATTTGTAACGCTATAAATTGGAATGGATTATCTGATGTTAAATAGCTAGATTTTATTAAATAAATTTAACAACAATAAATAAAATTAACTCATGAAATGGAAAGTACAGAAGATAGAGACAAAATGTAATTAGAATGGTTTTCTATTGAATAGCGGAGAGTGTTTTATACAATTGTTTGCTCCTATAATCAGGGGATTCAAGTATCATCACCTTATCCCCATATCTCTCCTCTAATCCCTAGTCTTACTCCCAATCTCAAGATACTCTCACACACTCCTATCTCTATGAGTTGTGCATGACAACTAATTGTGCACACTCACATATTATTTAAATATTAAATAATACTAATATTCAAACCATATGCTCACACTATGAACACTAATTTCCTAACATTCACCCCCTTAGTGTGAACATGGGTGAGTTCTTTCTAGTATCTTCTCATGTTCTACAATATGATGGTTTGCAAAGAGTATTATCAACTCTAATAGGTCTTCTAGTGGAACCATTAACCACTTTGTATTTGATTTTTAAGAGATTCACAAAATCTTAAATTGGTTTTCTAGTGGACCACCAACCACTCCATAACAACATACATGTTTCCCCATCCACATTTTACAAAAGAGAACACAATAAAGAAAAATATGTTCCTAAATATGAACAATAATTATCCATCTATTCTTTATTTACTACCACACATGTTGAAATTAAACACAATGAACATATCTTAAAAAACATGGCCACCAAAGATTATTTTGGCCTCATCGATGGGTGTCTGATGAGAGATCACTAAAATGTCTCTTCTTCTCTATTGCCTCAACCTCCATTGTGCTGCTGCTAACTCAACTGAATTTGTCTTTGAGGATCATTTTACAATTCTATTGGGTGGTCGGTTTCAACTGATAATCAGCACCCTTACGATACATAATCAGACTTTGTATTTAACCAAAAAAATAAAGCATATCAGATTTTTTGTTGTTGGAAAGCACTCACTATTTTTTTTTTACAAAATATTCATAAATATCATAATTATTTCCAGGATTTTGCTTAAAATAAAAATTGAAATTTGTGTAATTGTTTTGATAGAAGTATCATGTAATACAAATAAAAACAAACCAAAAAATTTCACAAAATTCAGAATCTGGGTTTTTAGAAAAACACGATTTACCATTCATTTTTTGAAGATCAGAATCCAGAAAATGGCGACCAGAAGCTACAAAAATCTCAGATCTACATCCTAGAGGATGTGGTTTTTTCCTATAATGACTCTCATAGCTTTTCCTTTCCTGATATGATACCAGATGATGCTAAATATCTAGATTTTCATAAATAAATTTAACAAACAATAAATCAAATTATCTCATGAATATGGAAAGTACAAAAGATCGAGACAAAATGTAAGTAGAATGGAGAAATTTATATTGAATAGTGGAGGGGGTTTTATACATATGCTTTCTCCTATAATCAGAGAGTCAAGGTCTCATCACCTTATTCCCATATCTCTCCTTTAATTCCTAGTCTTACTCCCAATCCCAAGATACTCTCTCACACTCCAATCTCTATGAGTTGTGCATGACAAATAATTATGCACACTCACATATTATTTAAATATTAAATAATACTAATATTCAAACCATATGTTCACACTATGAACACTAATTTCCTAACATTATTCATTCCAAGGAGTTGGAAATTGTTGATTGAATGTATTTTGTTGAGGTTACCACCACTACATCAAGCAATAAAAGTTGTAGTTATTCTAGTTCTTGTCATATGTTCCTTTACTCTCTCTTTCCAAATTTTCATACATGATAATATTATAAAACCAAGAAGAGTGTATGTTCGTTGATAAATGAGTCTATGGAAGGAAAAAATAAATTAAACATAATTGTACATACTCAAGCAATGTCATATGATAGGGTTTAAGTTACCTCTTGTCTTTTAGATGGCTGTGACAAAGCATATGGAAGGAAAATGAGAAATCATCCTTCGTAGCGTGCTAGAAGATATTCGATTCAAGAAAACTCAACACGAGAAATGGATTAGTATATAAATTGGTGAGTTTCCTAATATTGTTAGTCCCAAGAAGTGAGAGCTTCCTCGGATGGATGCCAACCCACGTTTTCAAAAAAAAAGATGAAATAATGATTGATCGGATTAAGGAAGTAACAAAATATTAAAGAAAAATGAAAATGATAACCTATACATGTCTGGAAGATTGGAAGAGTATAGTAGTGGAAGAATATGCATGTATGAACTTTGAAGGTCTTGCAATAGTATTCGAAAAATGCATGTAATAAATGGATTTTTTTTTATTAAAAAAATTGTATATCAAAAATCCAAATAGTAATTTTATAAAACAATTTTTTTTATAATAATTATATTTAAATAATGTAAATATAATATACCTGTAACATCTTTATTGATAACAAGAGCTGAATTTTTTTTTGATAAAAAGCCTCCTCAATTAATATTTTCATCTGTAGAGTTAATATGAAATTGAATAAATAACCACAGTTAAAATGTAAGGTGATAAACAATCCATTATCAATAGCTTATTCACATTCAATGTTCTCTTTTGTAGAGTGTGACGATGCACCAATTCTAGTCTCATCGTGGGAATAATTGTACTTGTAGCTTTATTATTTACACCTCTTCTTCGTAAATGGCAATTCCCAATGTGCAATTACTCTGTTTGAAAGGAAAGGTTTCCATAGAGTAGCGAGAAACGATAAACCCTCCAATGCAACGTTTCCTATTTTTATTCCAACCTATTTCTCAGTTTTTATTTTATAATGATAAAGCATTGAAAACATTTTCAATCCTAAAGACCCCAAAATCATTGTTATGGCATAATCATATAACTTGAAATATTCACTGATGCTCTTTTTGTAAGACAATAATTGATAGATTCCTCAAGCAAGCCTTGTAATAGCACCCGCTCTCAGAAGGTTGTCTAAATTTTTATAATTGTTCCCATTGTTGTTGCAAAAATTTATTGATTGAGACTTAAATAAATAACATTCAATATACCTTTGATTTCCATACCTTGACCTCTGAGTCTTTGTGAAATTTTCCATTATTATACCTCATCGGATTTATATGAAATGATTTTCTTAAAAATTTCTACTACGAGCACCTTCAGTATTTAAAATAGGATTCATCATCACCATTGCTTCAATAATTTTAATCTTTGGAGGAAAACGTTCTCTAATTTCTGATGATAAGGATCTGAAATTTTTTTTAAGCTTTTTCTTATTTCAAACTATAAAGAGTCAAAGAGAATACGGTGTATGAACATCTTTTCGTTTACAATCCCTGTAATATCTTGAAGTTTTTGTAAAATGTGCAGTGGTACTGTCCTCCTTAACACTGTATCGCAGAGGTGATCGTGGATACTAAATCTAAAATAGTTACTAAGGATTTTTAAAGATCTAATAAGATGTCATTCCTCGAAAATAGGTGTATCAAAAACTTCTTGGGAAACAATACCAAGACATCAAGACTTTGACATACATATTTCTCATCCGTATAAAATCCACAATATAAATTAATCTCCCATGTGCTGCTTCATCAAATGTATTTGATTCTCCTACAACATTTGGAAGAATACCAACCAATGTAGCAATGTCTTCCAAATCATTTAAACAGAACAATATTTATACAAGTCCCTCACCCTATTTAATTTTCATAGTATTTGTGCATGGAAACCACCCTATATGAAGAATACTCCTCACAGAACTTTGGCATGTAAGGTTCATTACAAAGAAATCCTAATCTCGTCTCTAACATCCTTTTGGAAGTTTTTTTGCCAATTGTAATTCAATCTGTGAATTTTTGAACTCAAGTGGAAATCATTTGGGATGGCTCTACCATATAGACATGAAGTTATCTTATAAGGTTCTTTTACTTTAGCACATTTCATAGTTGCTTACCATTTTATACGTAAAATTCATTTTGTGAGCTATAAAGTGAATTGTTTAGCATATCAGGAGGCCTTTGGCTTGTTACAATATAAAAACAACCAACACCCTGTCTCGGTGACGCCACAAGAGATGCCATCCATCTAGTCTGATGCAGCATACCAACTTCATAGTAATTTCATAATTAGTATTCTAAAATATAATTTCAATTGAGGAACAACTATTTTATGTGGTTTTTGACCATTA